>CAJHNH020001632.1:127500-142500 GCA_905116865.2 Candidula unifasciata | reverse complement strand
TTGTTATTTCATATAAAACAGCGTTTGATGTGTAATTATAGCAATTGATATTTGACAATGTTTCGATCATGTCTGAACGATTCTGATGTTGACTTAGCAAAAAATCCGTCCGGTTTTTTTTAATTTTCAATCTTTTGTAAGACAATTAACATTACTTCATACACATATACAAATAAACTGTGAAGACCTAAACAGTGTATAACAAGACTTACCTTAGCCACTGTCAAAATGGAGTCTTAGATTTCCTGGTTCCGTCCACGTCAGCAAGAGATCAACGACTGACACTAATAGTTTCGGATATTTCCGTTATTGTAGTTATCACCGGGTATTTTAATAGTGATCTGGTACAGAGGCCATGACAAGAACACTGATGTGGTCTGTGATTCTAGTGATCTTGTAGGATGGCAATATACGGAAGCGTATGATTATCGGCACGGTAAATAATGATGATACGTGTAGTTGGCAATATTGAAGAAGAATCGAGTAAATATAAAAAAAGACTATGCTTAGTATTGCAGAAGAATTATGTGGAAAACGGCAGAGTGGAAACAGACGGGGAAATACAAATATTCACCTTGGTGGTGCGAAGAAGTTAAAGGCGCAATTAAAAAGAAAAACAACATATAAACAGTGGATAAAATCAAAGAAAGAAGAAGATTATATAAACTATAGACTGCAAAGGAGAGAAACCAACAGGAGTGTCAAGAAAGCAAAACAAGCATCCTGGGAACGTTTCGGTGAGTCATTAGCAGAAAATTTTTCAAAGTAGTTAAAAATATGCGGAAAAGAGATGAGAGCTACAACCCCGCTGAAATAGTTAATGATTAGACAAGAAGGTCATTGATAGATCCACCCGAGATAGGAGAAAAATGGAGGGAATACTTCAATGAGCTCTTTAATCCTCTAGGAGATCAGCAGGAAAGAACAACTGAAGAGCACAGAGCAACAGTGTTAGAACCACACATACTAATGGATGAAATAGAAAAAGTCATTAAGCCGTCTCCCAAATATAAATCACCAGGAGCTAATAAATTACCAACAGAAATAATTCAAACAGCAGGTGAAAGCAGCATCAGATGGCTCCACAGAATATTTAATGCAGCATGGGTACAACAAACTGCCCCTATTGATTGGCAACATGCAATAGTTATACCATTGTGGAAGAACAAAGGAAGCAAATGAGAATGCGGTCAATATCGAGGCATCTCTTTTTAAGCCATGTTGGTAAAATGTATGCCAAGATAATAGAAACAAGACTGAGACCAGTGATAGAACCACAGCTGGCAGAAGAACAGATGGGATTTAGGAGAAAAAGAAGCTGCACAGATGCAATCTTCACACATAAACAGTTAATAGAAAAGAAAATTGAATACAATAAGAACTTTTTTGTGGCATTCGTAGACCAGGAGAAGGCATTTGACAGAGTCGACAGACCATTATTATGGAAAGTAATGGCAAGATATGGAGCAAGCGAACACCTCATCGAAGTTTGCAAAAGTTTATACAGGGATTGTAGAAGTGTAGTTAGAATAAATCAGGGAACATCTCATCCTTTTACAGTAACATCTGGAGTAAGACAGGGGTGTGTCATCTGCTGTTTATCACCTACATCGACAGTATATTCAAGAATGCCAAGCCCATGAATGAAAATGTTAGTAAGATCAACGAATTACTCTTTGCAAATAACCAGGTCTTGATAGCAGATACAGCCATGAAATTGCAACAAAATCTAACATCCATGAATGAAGAATGTAAAACAAATAATATGAGAATCAACACCCAAAAGACAGAAGTAATGTCAATAGGAAAAAAGAAGACAGATCTAAACATAGCAATAGAATACAAAGGCATTAAACAGCCATCTGAGTTTAAATATCTGGAAACTACATTTACCGAAGATGGGAAATTGGATAAAGAAATTAACATTAGATGCAGTAAAGCAAACCAAGTGTTGGGACAGCTAGCTCCCCTCGTACAGCATACGACAATCCCAACCACAAAGAGACATCTTATTCAAAGCATATTTATTCCAACTCTGTGCTACCAGTGCCAGACATGGTCACTCACAACAAACCATGAAACAAAATTAGTAACCATGGAAATGAGATGTCTCAGAAGGGCTGTAGGAGTGACCATAAGAGATAAGATCAGGAATGAGATCATAAGAGAACAAGTCGGCACAGAACCAATTCTGGATTACATATAAAGACAGCAAGTGAAATGGTTTGCCCACTTAGAGAGAATGCCTTGTGACGCCATACCATACAAAGCATACATGGAAAGAGAAGAAGGAAGTAGAGCAAGAGGTAGACCAAGAACCATATGGAAAGATAACATCAGATAAAATCTACAACAGCACGATGTGCCTATGGTCGAGGCGGCCAGAAGAGCTAGAAACAGAACCTTATATCTCCCTCGACACCCACAGCGGTAAAAGAGGAAGTGAAGAAGAAGCAGAAGAAGAAGAAGACACAATGATGATGACGTGTTCACTGTCTATCTTTTGCTTTCTATTGTTCATAGCTACTGTTTCTGAATGTGATGTCGAAGCAGTCTCTGAAAATATTCACTGGAGCTACAGAATCAGTGTATTATGCTCTCTGTGTACATCTTCCGAGTATGCAAGAGGTATTCTGTATCGTAGCAATGGCCCACCCGTTGCGGCTGCTAAGCCAGAGAAACGTAGGACAGAGCACAAGGACAACCATTACGGAATCAGTTGAACTGAGATAATTCTCTGAAATGCCGAAGATATTCACGGTTCAAAGGATGAGTGGAACAAAGAAATTATGAGCATATCCTAAACAAGAACACTTACATGAATTCTATATTCAGAAATCCCTTCGTGGGTTCAGTGTCCCCCATTAGGGGATAAGCAAGAATAGACCGAATCTCCCTCTAACAAGCATGTCGTAAGTGTGGGCTTCTATTTAAAGTCGGAGTGCATCCGTCCGAAAGGGAAGCAGTCCGTAGTGTATAAAAAAAAATATATCTTTTGGGACCAACCTCGCTCTCAACGAGTTTTGGAGAGAAAAAAATCACTCCCACATTGTTGCCTGCATCAAGATGATCGACAATGCGGGAGAAGGGGTTACAAAGAAAACCCTAACTTCTGCTTGGACGGAGAGCGTTGTCTATTTGTGACTTTGAGGGGTTCGAGACACCACCTGTAAAACGTGTAGTCAACGAGATTGTGTCTTTGGCCACTATCATGGGATTGTAGGTGGATAACAGTGATATCAAAGAGCTTGTGGAAGAGCACAGCCTAGAGCTGCGTTTTGGAGGAAAGTTTGTCAGAGGAGGAGGAGGAGGTATCAGAAAAGCAACAATTTTATGGCGAAATAAGAGAAAGCATGGCAAACTGTTGAATCTTACATTGAGAAGCATCGCCCTAATAAGTGGCTATGCGCGTTGCAAATTTATTTAATGATAATTTTGTGTCGCATTTTCGCCAAATATTGAAGCGTCGGCAAAAACAAATCTCTGTACATCTTTCTGGTAAAATAATAATAATTTGCTATGTATCATAATTATTTTGATTTTTTTTTCTGCAAATCGAATTCGCATTCCATGTGGGTTCGTTACGCGTTTGAAGAAAAGATGAAGATGATCCACTCTCCTTAACAATATGTATTTAATTTTCTTTGAAAAACGTTATACATAGCATTTTGTGAGTATCTTTTTTGACATGGAACACATTATCGTATTTGACATTAATTTATATGAGAAAAATGGTTTCGCATAACGAGTATGATTCTGGAACGCATTATGCTCGTTAAGCGAGGTTCCACTGTAATTTTATTTCTACCAAATTCTCGCGTTCGATTCCCCGATGGGTGATATAATTTTTTGTAGCCCTTAACACTGCGGCTGACACGTTGTGTTGTGGTTTACAGCTAGGCTGCGATAGGGACAACGTGATGCTTAATGGCCATGTCACGGGTAAGCTTTCTTTTCTTTCGCCTTCGAGAAAGCAGTTGGCACGTTGTGTTGTGGTTTACAGCTAGGCTGCGATATCTGAATCAAATTCTTCAGTCTTCAGTAGTATAGTTGTAAGTATTCCGTACTTTACACGGGTGACCAGTGTTTGATTCCCCACTAGGATCTAATTTTTTTTTGCCCTGAAAAGGGCGGTTGGCACGTTGTGTTGTGGTTTACAGCTAGGCTGCGATATCTGAATCAAATTCTTCAGTCTTCAGTAGTATAGTTGTAAGTATTCCGTACTTTACACGGGTGACCAGTGTTTGATTCCCCACTAGGATCTAATTTTTTTTTGCCCTGAAAAGGGCGGTTGGCACGTTGTGTTGTGGTTAAAAGCTAGGCTGCGATATCTGCGCCTCTTGCCCCAAGACATCCGATTTCAGCAAAGTTCCAGTTAGCTTCACTAGATCAAAAACTATTCATTGATGACTAAAACTGTTAGCTAAGACGGCTAGAAGTCCATTTTAGTTTGGGTCGACACGGATGCCAAGGTCAATTAAAAGTCGTCTCTTCGCAGAGGGAGAGATAACGGGTGGGGGTTTTTATTTCCACTATTTGTGTACTTTTTTAAAGTGACGGAATATTACTGTGGGTTCCATCACTGGTTAGGTGATGGAGTTGTGTGTGTGTGTGTGTGTCGGGAGCATGATTAAACTAAACAGTCCGTGGCGACAGCATTCGGCGCTAACTACTCTGGCTACACCGACCTACAAAAACAGTAGTGGCGATTTGTTGTTGTTGTTGTTGTTGCTGTTGGTTGTTGTGAAGGTGGTGGTGGTAGTGGTAGCATTAGTGCTGGTACTTGATGGGTGATATGGTATTTGTTACACTGACCACATTTTCTTCTCAATACATATTAATGCTACCCATTTTAGTCTGGTGGACACAGATGGCAAATTAATTTAATTACAATATTTCGTCATGTAATGACTTTCTGTCACATATCGCTCCTGTCACGTGCCTGATTTAAGGATTTCTCCTTAAGAACCAACAGCACTCTAAAATAATTATGTTGAGTCGTTGGCTCGTATTGTTTTAAGGGATATCCCGTGGCCAATATACGCTCAACTTATTTTAGGAGTAGGGCAACTCAAGCTTTGGCACTACAAAATATATAATATTGCTAGGCACACTTGGCTGGACACCCCCACTACTATAAAAAGGTAGCCCCCAGGTTATGATAGTATACTACCATAGCCATATTAACACAAATAACACTTATTATTCACACAAACATCAAAGCTAGACAGTTAGTATAGTGAAACAGGGACACCCATGTTAGCCATGAAAATTTGTGCATGTAATAAGTACAATATATATACACAAAAAAAAAAAAAATTAATTGATATTCAAGAGTTATCAGTTAATGGAGTTCAGGAATCAATGACACAACCCAGGTGTTGAAGCAGCCAGATTTAGCCTTGAGGTGTACATGAGTTCATCATCTGACTTATAAGGTGCTGTGGGAATAGAGCATGTAAAATGAATGAGAGATCACTTAGCCCAGTTCGTAGGTCAATGCTCCCCTCAGTCCATGGTGATTCGACTGTAGTTGACTCAATCAGTAGTTGGGCCTCGATTTGATCTGGTACAAGCTAACTGTCACAAGCGAGGACACAGGAACTGCATAGGAGCCCAACAAAGCTCTTGGAGACTGTGATGCCCGCTGACGGTCTCACAGGTGATGACACAATAAATGCATAAGAGCCCAACAAAGCTCTTGAAGACTGGTTGTCTGGACTGATGACATAGGTGTCTGCAATTGTCCACTGGTCCTGGAACTCATAAACAAGCTCTTGCCATGTTGAGGTAGCGGCACAATATACAGGACTTTTGGGTATGCTGGGTGCCTAGAATGGTATGGGTTTGTGGTTGTTGGCTGGACTGTAATTCGTCTGCCTGATCTCTAAGGAGGTATCATCTCAAGCTTAGGAATTCTTCCAAGATAGAACTGGAACTTTGAATGCGCCAATTTCTACATAGACTGTATACACGTCTTGACACTTTGGGATCAGGCGAAAGAATCTTTTCTCAAAACCAAACTTAGCGTCTCTATGAAAGAAGTCCCCTGTAATTATGCCCAAGGAGTAAACCGGCTTACAGGAATTTCTGAATAAATACCAGAAATCTTCAACCTACAGTTGCTAGTTTGAAAATGAAAATTTATCAAACCAACTAGAGGGTCTAGAAATGAATATTTTACCAGATAAAGGTATATATCAATATAAGGGACTATATACCCTTCCGGACGGGTTTAAGTTTGAAATTTGACTGTCCGCGTAGGGGAGTCAGAGTCACGACTCTTCCATCGTATAGGGTTGGCTGCTCACTTCACGACACTTTCCCATCCTTCGAAGAGGACAATAAGATGGGTAGGGTGGAAAAAAGGGGGGGGGGGGCAGGGGAAGGTTGATGACAGAAACTGTTAACTGAAAGCACATACTTATATGTTGCGTGTTCTATAGTGGGCATACCAGACTATCTCTATATCTGTTCAATGACTGATATTAACCAGATTAGACACGTGCTCTTTCTATTTTCTTTTTTTTCCCTTTTTGACAGACTCAGCCACAGCAAAGCGTTTCGGGTACTGCTAGTATGAAATACATAATATGAAAATTAATAATTATAGGAGCTAAATTATTGTGCTAGCATATATGATGGAACAGTTGATCAGATGTGTTGCGGCCAAACTTTCTCATAGCACTTGCAGTCATCTTTTGTAACATGCCCTACTCTGTCACTAGCTAGGCGTTTTCACGATAACCCCTATATCTGAAGTAGCTGAGCTTAAAAACAATCAATACCTAATAAAAGGGTAGGGCCATTTTCCATGCCTTTATGCGTATTGGGCATATAGGGCTGGACCTATATTTTATAGGCAATCTGCGCTCGGTTGGTTATGTAGTCCATATCACACCAACAGCCTTTACTTCTCAGGATTTTACCTAGTACCCACTGAAGGTTAGGTCGACTTGGGAGCCAATGTAATTTTTTTAAAAAGTCCGGTTTTGTCAGTACAAGAACCCACAAGCTTCTGATCTGCAGGCGTAGGTAATAAACACCTAGTTTCGAAGGCAACTGAACGAAAAATAATAGAGAAAAGTGGATTAAACAAAAGTTAGATACCTCTTCTTCTTTTCTTTACTCCTCAAATGCCTTGCGGTGTCAGGACAGTAACATACAAAATGTTTATAAAACACCTGTCTGTGATAGAAGACAGCAAAAAACAGCACCTAGCTGTACTCTTTGGAATAAACAATACCAGAATTTTGATTGGTTTCGTAGGAACAGAGATAAGAGTTTTCTGTTTGTACGAATTGTGCAAACAAAACCTGTAGACTCACGACTTGACTTGTTTCTTCTCCAAGGGCAACATACTTCCAAGTCCACACTGTCATGGTAACAGGAACGCTTATGGAATGTGCAACAAAGATCTCGTGTTAAACAGTGATAAAGCACTTCTTTGCGTAACCTGACCTGAATCCCAAACTGTGGTAACGGATTTGGAGGCTCTAGCTGGACCTATTTGTTGTAGACAGTCGGTGTTTTGGGGACAAGTTAAGAAAAGGTAGGAACTCGACTGTAGCAATACTGGTGAGGACAATAGCAAGAGGAATGGAGAAATGATGCTATCCAAACAGAAGGCGGAAACAATACCACGCGCCCCATTATTCTAGAAAATAGAATTAAAATGTGTTCGCCATTCAGATTGCAGCCATTCAGCCGTGAGCGACAGATGCAAGGCAAGGCTATGTTACTGTATATTCGGATGAATCATGGGTTGATGCCCCCAATACCTATGCTAATGAATAGCAAACAGTAAACGGTGAACAGTAAAGGAACATTCCAAGCAGCAAAGACCAGCACATTATACTCACTTAAGCAGGAAGCAGTGAAAAAGGCCTTATGCATGATGCTGAACTTATTTTCCAATCATAAAGTACGGATTGAAGGGACTACCACACTGCAATGAATGGACACATTTTTCACGCACTTGATGGGGAATGATCTTCTTAAAGCTCTGGACAGACCACCATGCGTAGTAATGGCCATTGTCACCTATCATAATGCTGTATCAGAGGCAGACAAAGTACCAACGTCATCAAATAGAAAAGTTCAAATTAGGACATGGTTTGCTAAGGATAAAGTCAACTTTGACTTCAAATATTTGAAGGCAAAGTTGTTGCAGCTTGTGTGGAAAACAAATAGGACAAATGTGTATATCACACTGAAAAAATCATTACTGAATACTGTCACACTTCTCTGCGACTCCCTGCATATCATTCACACCTCAACCCGATAGAGCTTGTTTGGGCTAAAGTCAAAAGATAAGTTGCTGAAAAGAACAGTACATGTAACACATGGGATGTTAAAGTTCTGACACCTCAGTCAAATTAAAAAATAGACAATCATTTCCAAAAAAAAAAAAAAAAGTGTGTTGAACATGTGCTTCAAGAGGAAGACGAGTACTGGCACCAAGATAGATTACAATTTGTTCAGCCAGTAACAATTATCAACCTTTTGGGATGGTTAAAAAAGAAATGAATAAATGCATTTTTAGAAGAGTGGTTTATTATCATCAACCCGTTAGGTACATCTACAATTGCAACAAATAGATCTCCATATCCAAATGTGTCAACCGTAATCCATTTTGCTGTACAGTTAAGATGCATCCTGGGGTCAAATGGTGACTGAAGTTGAAAACTAACTGTTGCTCATTGGGGGCATGTTTACAATTAAACAAGGCAGACAGATTGGCTGAACTGATACATGACAAGGCAGGTGTGGTTAAGGCCCTTTGGGAACAAGTAATGGAGAAAATAGATTAGCATGGCCTAGAGAAAATGATAACCTGGGTGTGACCAGAGGGAATGGCCGGCACACTACGCTCAGAGGAATGGCAAGATGGACATACAATCAGACTGCGTTTGGTACTAATAGTTTTAGAACTTTGCGCTGGCTGCTGAAGATGGGGACGAAGCGCTAATAGGAAAGCCATGAGTGCTGTTCTATTTCTTTACAGCAGCAGTAGTTTATTCAGTATCTCAGGTTATCATGACATTAAGCATAAGAGGTACTGTTGTCGTGTGCCGAACCCAGATGTGAATATCACTGTCTCTGTCCTTGTAAAAAGATAATTCAAAATTACAGTGCCCTGGCTTGAATTATTTGAGCTAACTGTAAAAGTAGAAAGAGTTTATTGAAGCGCGTGCCTACACAACAATTCTCTGGTGCTGAAGGACTTGAGGCACTCAATATTACATCTGGGATATTGTCTGGATAAGGAACATTGCTAAATTCACTACTAACAGTGATATATAGACCGGGTGGGGGGGGAGGGAGGTGGGAGGGGGCGAAAAAAGAGGACGATAATGAAAGCAATGGACAGAGGGAATAATTGAGTCCCTGAGAATCCCTGTTCACAAGGCACACCAACTGGCACTTTCCCGTACTTTATACTTCACCTCGACATCGCAAGGATACCAGAGGATCAAGGTGAGATGATGAGACGAACCTAGGTGATCAATATGTTTCTGGGTAACTTGTAAAGCTTTCAGAACCAGCAATTACCATATTTTAATCCATACGCATACTGGACCAAGTAATGGAATAGAAATGGGGGCGGGCAGGGGCGTGGGGGTGTGGGGATGGAAGCGGCTTTAGTCAGTTCAGTAGAGCAAACACATTAACATGTTGAGTTTGATCATTTTCTCAGAAGCCTCTTGCTGTCAGCTGAACACCACTTCATCTCTACATTTCCATATCTGTTAAAAAAAAGGTGCCATTAAAAGTTAGGTACATAATAAATAATACATAACTGTTTTCTCATATCTTTCTCTTCTAATAAAGTCTACACAAGAACATCATCTTCGTATCACTACGGTACATTCGATGGTTATTCATGAAATGTGGAAGTGCTAAGATACAGTCCCCGACTATAGGTTTCACACAATCGCAAATGTTGTAGTCGCTACTTGACCATCTTTTCATAGGTGCTAATGTCACTACTTGACCTTCTCGTCAAAGGTGCTAATGTCACTACTTGACCTTCTCGTCAAAGGTGCTAATGTCACTACTTGACCTTCTCGTCAAAGGTGCTAATGTCACTACTTGACCTTCTCGTCAAAGGTGCTAATGTCACTACTTGACCTTCTCGTCAAAGGTGCTAATGTCACTACTTGACCTTCTCGTCAAAGGTGCTAATGTCACTACTTGACCTTCTCGTCAAAGGTGCTAATGTCACTACTTGACCTTCTCGTCAAAGGTGCTAATGTCACTACTTGACCTTCTCGTCAAAGGCGCTAATGTCACTACTTGACCTTTTCGTCAAAGGTGCTAATGTCACTACTTGACCTTCTCGTCAAAGGTGCTAATGTCACTACTTGACCTTCTCGTCAAAGGTGCTAATGTCACTACTTGACCTTCTCGTCAAAGGTGCTAATGTCACTACTTGACCTTCTCGTCAAAGGTGCTAATGTCACTACTTGACCTTCTCGTCAAAGGCGCTAATGTCACTACTTGACCTTCTCGTCAAAGGCGCTAATGTCACTACTTGACCTTCTCGTCAAAGGTGCTAATGTCACTACTTGACCTTCCCGTCAAAGGCGCTAATGTCACTACTTGACCTTCTCGTCAAAGGTGCTAATGTCACTACTTGACCTTTTCGTCAAAGGTGCTAATGTCACTACTTGACCTTCTCGTCAAAGGTGCTAATGTCACTACTTGACCTTCTCGTCAAAGGTGCTAATGTCACTACTTGATCTTCTCGTCAAAGGTGCTAATGTCACTACTTGACCTTCTCGTCAAAGGTGCTAATGTCACTACTTGACCTTCTCGTTAAAGGTGCTAATGTCACTACTTGACCTTCTCGTCAAAGGCGCTAATGTCACTACTTGACCTTCTCGTCAAAGGTGCTAATGTCACTACTTGACCTTTCCGTCAAAGGTGCTAATGTCACTACTTGACCTTCTCGTCAAAGGTGCTAATGTCACTACTTGACTAATGTCACTACTTGACTCGTCAAAGGTGCTAATGTCACTACTTGACCTTCTCATCAAAGGTGCTAATGTCACTACTTGACCTTCTCGTCAAAGGTGCTAATGTCACTACTTGACCTTCTCGTCAAAGGTGCTAATGTCACTACTTGACCTTCTCGTCAAAGGTGCTAATGTCACTACTTGACCTTCTCGTCAAAGGTGCTAATGTCACTACTTTGACCTTCTCTTCAAAGGTGCTAATGTCACTACTTGACCTTCTCGTCAAAGGTGCTAATGTCACTACTTGACCTCCTCGTCAAAGGCGTTAATATCACTACTTGATCTTCTCGTCAACGGTGCTAATCTCACTACTTGATCTTCTCGTCAAAGGTAATAATGTCACTACTTGACCTTTTCGTCGTGGTCCTCCTCCTTCTTCAATTAATAATGTTTCTATTATTTAAAACTCGCGTCTCTTATTTTTTTGTATTTTTGATTGAAGATTTTTAAAATAATGAGCCCTATGTTACTACTACAGGACCATTCTTGCTTCAGTGCTGCCTTAGATATATTATGCTAGACACATCTTTTTATAGATAAATCGGTAATCAGTGAGTGATAACGTCATTATCATAGAGTACGTACATATGAGAATATCCACGGAGATTCCCTTGCCTATAAAACTTTTAACCGCTTTTGTATAGACACCTCTTCCACACTTGACTCGATTATACTCTTTCCCTCTTACTTCTCTTTCGAAAGAAAGCCTGCTTTACTCTTTCTCTTTTAAACACATATTTATCAGTGTAGTCTGATTAGTTTCTTGGTCAAAACTCGGGTTTTATCGAAATAGTTATGTTGCTCTTCTAGCATTCTTTTTTATGTCCAGCGAGAAAGAAGTGTGCGGTGAGAAAATTAAATTAAGGAATATATTTCAAATCTCGTTCAGTTCACGGACACAACATAAATATTTATATCCCATTCCAGTTAGTTCTATATTTATAGACCAGTTTGCATATGACGAATGACAGGGTCAGTGTCATAACTAGGTTTTATTTGCCAGTCAATTTTCCTGTGCCTATGTAAGGCTGTGTCGATCTAGAAACAGAGGCCAATTAAGAAATGTCAGCTTAAACAGGATTTAAACATCCCACCAGCACTCGGCTAGCAGTCCCTACCGTTGTTCTACTGCAGTAATCAATGTTTATTTAGTATTTTGCTGTTGTATATCTACTGATTATGATGCACTCTATTTCATTGTTGTATATCTACTGACCACGACGCACTTTTTTCACTGTTGTATATCTACTGATCACGATAAACTCTATTTCATTGTTGTCTTTCTATTGACCACGATGCACTCTATATCATTGTTGTCTTTCTATTGACCACGATGCAATCAGTTTTAAGTTAGCATATACTAACTACAGTGGACATACATTACCTTTGATCATTTCTTTAAGACGGTCATCTTCTTAAGTGTCACTATCGCTTTCAGCTTTTGCACTTGGGACGACTTTGACTTCACTGTTCATAGCGACCACATTGGCGTTTTCGATATGATAGTTTATACTGCTTGAGTAATTTAACCTGATTTAAAAATAAAAAAAAATAATATTTTAATTATCACTGGTACCAAACCAAAGATACAGTAGTTATATTCAAGCAGCTGTGCGGTACGATTCTGAGTAATTGAGAACTTACAGATGACACAAAGTATGCGGAGATTCACTAATGTTATACTTATTCTTTTTCTTTTTCTAACCTTGATCCCCAAACAAAGCATAGACCCTCAACCTATTCAAACCAAGCTTTCCTATCATTTGTTTTGCACACAGCTCACTCCATGTCCACCCTATCGTTTGTTTTGCACACAGCTCACTCCATGCCCACCCTATCGTTTTAACTTCACTAGCTAGCTCCCTGTTTCGTGTGTTTTTGGTCTGCGTTTATTTGTCTGCCTCAGTGTGTTCCAGTACAAAGACATTCTAGTTATACTGTTTTCAGGTTGTCTCAACATAATTTTCTATCCAATGACAGTGTGAATAGTACCAATGCTAATTAATAACTTACAAAGAAAGGTTAGCAAACAAGTGACTTAATCTGTCCCAAACGAGAAAGACATCGAGCACCTTAAGACGTCCCAAAGGTGAAAGACTATGAACGATTTAACGTGAACCAAAGATAGTGGCCGACCCTACTAAAGAAGTTCAAAAAATGACTTAGAAAGATCAGTGAGCAACTTAGGAAGGATCGTTTGTGACTTAAGGTGTCCCAAACGAGAAAAGACATTAGGCAACTTAAGATTTGCAAAACGATAAAGACATCGAATGACTTATGCTGTCCCGGGTATAGTAGTGGTTGTGTTACTAAAAAACTTCCATGAACGATTGACAATGGGTTACATTGTGTTCCTCAAGAGAAAGACAGTGGGCGACTTAGGATGTCCTAAGAACAATAACCACCTTACCAAACTGATTCAGTGAACAACTTACCAAGATTAGTGAGCAGTTGGCGAATTGTCTTTTGTGACTTGGGGTGTCCCAAAAGAGAAAGACAGCTGGTGATTTAATATGTACCAAGACACTGATCGCCTTACAAAAACACATAAGCCGCTTTAAGGTGTGACGTGTCTTGTGGCTCACATAGTAGGAAACTTATGGGAACGACTTACAAAAACCAGTGACCAACTAGAGAAGTTCACTGAACGAGTTACCTAGGAACTTCGGTGAACCACTTACAAAGCCCAGTGATTACATTGCGTAGTACATAATGTGACTTACAATGTCCCTTGGCGCATAAACCTCTCCTCTTACTAGTCGACATGACGATTTGACCATCTCCGGAACATTCGCCTCTAACACTGTGTCATGTCATCAAACGTTTTACTCAGTTTTCATTTATTGTTATAAACACCATTTGCCCTGATACTATGCCCGCCTTTTTGGCATAAGTTCTACATTTTCCCATACAAAATGACTCCTAATTTTACTACAACAAATCTTCACTGGGTGGCCGGCATGTAAATAAGGTTTTGTCTTTTTAATATAAATGACAGGACACCATTTACAGTTTTGCCTCGCTCTGAACCTGTGGCCCCAAAAACTTCTCATGCAAGTAGATGACATGACAACTTCGCAGTAACACATACCTCCCACCACCAGACCACCTGTAGTTTTCTTAACATGTACCCTAAGCCGGCCCCGGCCCCGTCAGTCTCCCGTCACTGCCGCCCTGATAACTTATTTAAGTCTAGCTTCATATAATTAAATTTTATCGTTTATACATACATAACATATGAATCTCCCACTACCAAGCCAAACCTACTTTTTTATAATGCATATCCCCTAAAGCGTCCCCAGCCCCATTTATAATAAGGCACCCCAACTCAAATATAGTGTCAAAAGTTCTAAAATGCCCGTACCTAACCACTTGTCTATATATACCACTGACCTCTACTTACCAATTCTAAAATAGCCCCTGAAAACGTATACCAAGAAACACGACACATCGCAGCCTAGCTTCAGCCACCCTATTAGTCGAAAAAAGCCCCTAAGAAACACAAAGAAAGACGACTCATAGCAGCCTTGCTTCAACCACCCGCTGGCCAACATTAAAGCATATTTTCCTTAAAGCTGCTTTGTTAGCGACCAAAAATCTGTCATGCACTAAAGACATATCAATTTGCCCGCCTTAAATAATAGCACCATATATATCGATCTGCAGCTTCACGAAAAATCAACCAATCATACCGTAACCAGCCTCACGATCGATATGTTACTAAGGATAAGGATGGAGGTTACTATAGTCTCCATGAAAAAACCAATCACTCAGCGACCCGATCAGCCGCCATTTTGTACTAAAGATAAACAGAGAGTCTGGGGAAAATCGATACAAATAATAACTTAATTGATGCCTATACTACTCAGGAATCATATCGTGGATTTTCTGGCCCAAGAAATTCGGGTGTACGTAATTATGTTCAGACCGATTGGATACCTGCTGCCACCTCTCTGTGCAGTTAGTGTCTTTCTGTTAA
>CAJHNH020001632.1:122500-125000 GCA_905116865.2 Candidula unifasciata | reverse complement strand
ACACACAAATACACACATACATTCCTTCTTTTATCTATCTACATATTTACATTCATAGATACCTATATAATACTTAACTAATACATACAGTCTTACACCTGCATACATATATACATCTATTACAATTAGTAATAGCCTTGCTTATTGTATTTTTACCTTGGCTGTCCTTATTCTCCTCAGTCAGGGCTCTAGTGTTGCTGTGTTCAGAATGTGCTGAGATTATGTCTTGAAAATTTGTTTTCCCATGAAATTCCTTCAGTGTTTGTCTGGTAGATTTGTGTGATGTCAAAGCTGAAATAACACTCCAGATGACTTTCCGGATGTAAGATTGCGAATCAGCTTTCTTTCTTTTGGCTCTAGTCTGAAACAGAATGTTAGACTCTTGCGAATCAGCTCGCTCTGTTTTGGCTCCACTCTGAAGAAGAATGCGAGACACTTCAAGGTGACCATTCCTATTGCTGTAATGTAATGGAGTGTGCCCGAGGTTACACTTGACATTGATGTTTGCTCCAGCATGGACAAGAAAATCTACAATTTCGTTGTGACCGCTGCAGGCGGCAAAATGTAGAGGTGTTCTCTTGTCATCGTCTTCAGCATTAATGCTTGCCCCATCTTTGAGAAGAATTTCAACAATCTGTTTGTGACGTTTATGGGTAGCGTGGTGTAGAGGTGTCCACTTTTTATTATCTTTAGCATTATTGCTTGCCCCATCTTTGAGTAGAATTTCAACAATCTCTTTATGACCATTGGCAGCAGCACGATGTAAAGGTGTCCACTTTTTCATATCTTCAGCATTAATATTTGCTTCAGCTCTGATAAGAATTTTAACGATCTCTTTATGTCCATTTTTAGCAGCGTGATGTAAAGGTGTCCACTTGAGCTTATCCTGTGCAATAATACTTGCATTAGCTGTGTGTAGAATTTCAACAATCTCTTTATGTCCATTAGCGGCAGCGCGTTGTAGAGGAGTACACTTGTCTATATCTTCAGCATCAATGTTTGCCTTAGCTTCGAGGAGCATTATAACAATCTCCCTATGCCCATTGTTAGCAGCATTATGTAGAGGTGTCCACTGGTTCACATCTTCAGCATTTATATTTGCGGGGTAATCAAGTAGAGCTTTAACAATCACGTTATGACCTTTGGCAGCAGCATAATGTAGAGGTGTACTGTTGTCCTTGTCTTCAGCAATAATGTTCGCCCTGGCTGTGAGAAGAATTTCAACAATCTCTGTATGACCAATAGCAGCAGCGCTATGTAAGGGTGTCAACTTGTTTTCATCTTCAGCATTTATATTTGCCCCATCTTCGAGTAGAATTTCAACAATCTCTTTATGACCAATAGCAGCCGCGCAATGTAAAGGTGTCCACTTATTCTCATCTTCAGCCTTAATATTTGCTCTAGCTTTGAGAAGAATTTCAACAATCTCTTTTTGACCAATAGCAGCAGCGCAATGAAGAGGTGTCAACTTGTCTTCGTTTTCAGCATTAATATTAGCTTCAGCTTTGAGAAAAATTTCAACAATCTCTTTATGACCAATAGCAGCAGCGCAATGTAGAGGTGTCCACTTGTTCTCATCTTCAGCATTAATTTTTTCTCCAGCTTTGAGAAGAATTTCAACAATCTCTTTGTGACCTTTATCGGCAGCGCAATGTAGAGGTGTCCGCTTGTCTATATCTTCAGAATTAATATTTGCTTTAGCTTGGAGAAGAATTTCAACAATCTCTTTGTGACCTTTATCGGCAGCGCAATGTAGAGGTGTCCGCTTGTCTATATCTTCAGAATTAATATTTGCTTTAGCTTTGAGAAGAATTTCAACAATCTCTTTGTGACCTTTATCGGCAGCGCAATGTAGAGGTGTCCACTTGTCTATATCTTCAGAATTAATATTTGCTTTAGCTTGGAGAAGAATTTCAACAATCTCTTTGTGACCTTTATCGGCAGCGCAATGTAGAGGTGTCCACTTGTCTATATCTTCAGCATCAATATTTGCTTTAGCTTGGAGAGGAATTTCAACACTCTCTTTGTGACCTTTATCGGCAGCGCAATGTAGAGGTGTCCACTTGTCTATATCTTCAGCATCAATATTTGCTTTAGCTTGGAGAAGAATTTCAACAATCTCTTTGTGACCTTTATCGGCAGCGCAATGTAGAGGTGTCCGCTTGTCTATATCTTCAGCATTAATATTTGCTCCAGCTTTGAGAAGAATTTCAACAGTTACTTTGTGACCGTAGTTTGCAGCATCGTGTAGAGATGTCATTTTATAAAAAAATTAGTTAGCACTGATGTGGAATTTATGATTATGTCAGTAACGTTATTGCACAAACAGTACGACTATGATATTCCTTTCTTAAAAAACTTTAATGTGCTGCAATAATATAACTGCACTTGTCGATTTTAGTGCCGGCAACACTTCCGGAAGGTACAATAATTTCATTGCAGTTCTTATCAACATCTATAAAAGCTAGAGTACTTCATATTTTAAAAATCCTTATAAATA
>CAJHNH020001632.1:95000-110000 GCA_905116865.2 Candidula unifasciata | reverse complement strand
GAATCAACAGATTAAACTGAAGCAGTGTTCAAAAAGTGTTTTGAAAGTGACCTTTGACACACAGTTGACACGCAGAGAAGTCTAGACAAATCCTTTACATCTTGCATTGGCATTCTTGACAAAGCTTTGGATAATTGAGCTGCAGGACCATGAAATGGGCTTAGAGAAAATTGTGTCCATACGAATGTAGCAAAGACATTAGGGAGCTTTGAGGGAGTCGGCGCTACTGTGCACTGTTTGGCAATTAAAAAAATAAGAAGACGAGACTGTGTTTTTTATGGCCTTGATCAAAGATGGTGTTGAAAATTTTGCAAAATTATAAATGAATAGTGCCGGTTTGAATGACATGTTTTGCTTCATGGATGGCGAAGTTTGTTCTGGCCACAATAAAATCAATCTCGTTTTGTCATTGCCAGACTGTAATTTGTGTATCTGTACAAAGGTATAGGCCTGGGTGTTTTCAGTGCTCATAAAGAGGATTCAGTGGAAGCTTACAAGAATGATCTAACCACGGAGCAACCGAAAGACCTTTAGAAAGAGAAGAAAAGCCAACCTCATCAGCTTTTATGGGACATCAGCTCTCTCTCTCTCTTTCTTAGGAGTAAAGACATTTAATATAATGATTGCATTCATTCTGTTTTAAATAAAACTTGTATATGCGAGGCACTGTTATAAATATAAAAATGCAATCTTCTCTAGTTTAAAAAAGCAAAGTGGTTTTAGTTTTCGAACTTCTTAGATTCTGAAAAATCGTTAAAAACTAATTTATTTTAATAACGAGGCTTATTTTTTGATTATCTTTAAACCATTTAAGGCAAACGTAGAGTATAGTAGCGACTGAACACAACAAGGAAGGGATATGTTTCCTCTAGATGACGTCAACCGCAACTTCAACTCGGTGAAACAGAAATACGTTTAGCTGGTTCCCTGACACACAGATCGATGCCGTAATTTGACAGTTTGATAAAAAACGTAAATTTAACATAGTGTGAGATTTAAGTTACGTTTTCGAATGTGTGACTTACCACGGCCACTGAGAATACGGTGTTTCAACTGCCAACGCCTTACTGTCGATGGGTTTGGCTGAAAGTGATCATACCGGATATTCCCAGTATTACATACACCAGTCTAGCCAGCCAGGTATCTAAAAATATTGTAACTGGTGTTTCCTTGTATGAACAGCTTAGTCTTTCTCTCTCTCTCTGCGTACATATTTTACCAGCCATGCTTTTGTTTTTTGATATATAATATGCATATTATTGCATGAATATAACTCTCATGAATATAACTCTCTCTCAGGCCTGCGTGCTCTGTAACTCTTCGTTCCGTCTCTCTCTCTCTCTCTCTCTCTCTCTCTCTCTTTCTCTTTCTCCCTCTCTCTCTCTCTCATGCACACACACACACACACACACATAGACTCCAACTTGTGAACATAGATTACAGAATAAGGGTATACTTAGTTATCAGCGAATGTATAAGACGACCACACCTACAAGGTCTAACCGAACCTATTGATCTCGACCAAACCTACAAGGTCTAATAAACCTCATGATCTCACAAGTGCTAGTCATAAACCATTGGTTTATGGTCCCTCGAGGGACGCAACTTAACTGACGAGGACTGAAAAAAAAAAAAAAAGACTTAAAAATGCATTGCACATAACTCATTTTGGCAAATGGTATTTGTCCGAGCACTAATCATTCCATCCCTATATAAGAAGACACATAATCGAGCGAAACCACAGTACCCGCAGCTCTGAATGTTTTTACGTGCTCACGAAGGAGAGGCATTTGCCCATGATGCCCACACAGACAGCAAGCTGCCAGACACTGTCGCACTGGAAACACATCTATGGATACAAGAGTTCTAGTGCACTGAAACACATCTATGGATACAAGAGTTCTAGTGCACTGAAACACATCTATGGATACAAGAGTTCTAGTGCACTGAAACACATCTATGGATACAAGAGTTCTAGTGCACTGAAACACATCTATGGATACAAGAGTTCTAGTGCACTGAAACACATCTATGGATACAAGAGTTCTAGTGCACTGAAACACATCTATGGATACAAGAGTTCTAGTGCACTGAAACACATCTATGGATACAAGAGTTCTAGTGCACGTACTGTTTTTTTAAAGCCTCACCTAGGTGTTCTGCAGAGACTCCAAATAGGCCCGCCAAATACTTCGCCAATTCAGCATATATATATATATATATATATATATATATATAATATATATATATATATATATATATAGTATATATATATATATATATATATATATATATTTGGCAGGAGTAGTTTTGGATACCAAAGTATTGCTAAATTTTCTCTACAAGCAAACAAGATCATATCTAAACGATTTTGATGTTGACTGGGAAACAAATCTGTATGTTTTTTGTTTAAATACATTCGTGAAAAACATAACTATATACATCATCATCATCATGTAGCAGGTCCTTTGCGGAACGTCGCTCTCATCACAGTCTGCCTGTAGGAAACTCGGTCTCTCGCCAGTTTTCCTGCCTCATAAACCTTCACACTCAAGGAGTCACTTATATCCTGTGCCCATCTTCGTTTCGGTCGGCCCCTGCCTCTCCTTCCTGGTGCCATGCCTTCTGCTATAATTTTTTCCAATCCGTCGTGGCGCTTTATATGACCAAAATATTTCAGCTTTCGAGAAAGGGTGCTGTTTATTAGCTAATCTTCCTTGATGTTCAGATCTTTTAAGATGTCAATATTTCTCATCTTTTTGTCCAAGATATTCTGAGAATCTTTCTATAGAATTTCAGCTCAAAGTCCCCTATTCTCTTTCTTAAGGACTGAGAGATAGTCCACGACTCACATCTGTATGTAGCCACAGGGAAGATGCATGCTCTCAAAATTCTAATTTTGATCTCCTTGCTGCTGCCTAACCATAGACTTTTAAGGCTGTTCAATCTCTGCATTGCTATAGCCACCCCCCTTTTAATTTCTATTGAACAGTCTCCATTTTTGTTTATTATAGAGCCTAGATATTCAAAGTTTGTGACATTTTCAATTTTTTCATCATTTATTGTTATTTTTGGGTGACAGCCAGTTTTATCTGTGGACATTATTTTCGTTTTCTTAAATTCAGGAACAGATTTAATCTTCACTGTGCTTTTGGACGGACAATATTAAATTTTCTTTCCCTTTATTTATTACTATATACACACATGCACAAATAAACGGTGCAAATTTTAATTAAACATTACACAAAAAGACTTACCTTAGTCACTTTCAAAATGGAGTCTGAGATTTCCTGGTTCCGTCCAGGTCAGAAAAAGATTACGACTGACACCTTTAATTTCGGAAATTCCTGATATTGCACGTAAGTAACACCGGGTATTTCCGTAGTGATCTGGTAAGGAGACCGTGTGAGATGGCGATACATAGCAGTGCTTCTGAAACTTGTATTTTTTCGCTGCCCTCTTGTGCTAAAAAAAAATATAATAAAAAATCGCGGCACACCTACCCTTAAAACGGTTGGAATGCTTAGGAAAAGAAGGAAAAACAGTGCACATAAAATTTTCATTTGTCTTTAGTGCAATGAATGAAACTTGTTGCATTTTTCATTACATCGTTTATCTACATGGAAAGTTTAGTTAATTTTACCCTTGAATCACGTGACCCAGAAAGTGTGCTTCGGTGTCTGTTTTTTAAATGTAAGTGTATGTTGAGAATACACTGCAGCCCCACTAATAACATTGTCTTCTGAATACACCTGTATTCCGAACTCTTCCTGGCTTCCTTCGCGGTATTTCTGTTTTGAACTGCTGTCTTCTCTGATCTCAAGTAGATTTTGAAAAATTCTTGATTATTGCCGCATCTACCCTGGAGTACGCTCGCGGCACCCATTTTGAGAACCTCTGCACTAGAGCCTTTGCTTATCGGCACAGTACATAATAATGATGATGACATAGTTAGTTCCAATGATTCGCTCTCTGATGTTCATAGCTACTGCTTCTAATTGCGACAGTCTCTAGGTATCCTCCATGGAGCTACGGAATCAGAGTATTATTCTCTTTCTCTCCGTCTCTCTCTCTCTTCATTTTCTGAGTATGCTAGCGGTATTCTGTATGACAGCAATGGCCCACCCGTTGCTGCTGCTAGGCCAGAAAAACTGAGAATAGATCACACGGACAACCATTACGGAATCAGAACAACTGAGATAATTCTTTGAAATACTTGTTGTGTCCAAAGGATGAGTGTAACAAACAAATTATGAGAATATCTTAAACGAATTCTACATTCAGAAATCAGCGCGTGGGTTCCGTGTCCTCAATTAGAGGGACAGCAAGAATAGACATACCTTCTCCCCAACAAGCATGTCCTAAGTTTGGACTTATTAGGGGCTTCAATTTGAAGTCGGAGTGCATTCGTCCGAGAGGTAAGCGGCCGGTAGTGCAAACAAAAAGATGTGTCTGTAAAACGGATGTGCACGCAACACTTAAATCTCGGTACTAGACAAACTTCCAGAACTGTACAAACAACCCGAACTTTTCTCCGTAAGTATGCAGCGTAGAAAGAAGCAAAGTAGAAGAAATATTTAGGAAAGTATTATACCGTCTTCTCCCTAAACTAATTCCCAAGTTTCTAAAAAAAAAAAAAAAAAAAATCAGTGAATCATCATCAGTTCTCGTTATGCCTAGTGGCACATGAGGCTTCAGAGAGGACTTTCCTTGCTCTCCTGTCCTGTGCAGTCTTCAATGCAGTTTTCCATGTTAAAGATGCTTGCCATCGTTCGTCTCCATGTTGTTTTTGGGCGCCCCTGTTTTCTTTTCCCCTCTGGTGTCCATGTGAGAGCTGTTTTGGCAGGTTTATCAGAATTCATTCTCATAAAGTGGCCAAGCTATTGCCATCTTCTCATGGTTAGTTCAGAGAATACTCGCGCTTTAATTATGACACTCCGATTTACCAAGTCTTACTTCCCGGTTTTATCCCACTATCCCTTTTACACCACTTATTTGTTAGGTATTTCTTGCACTAAGACCATGATCACCATGTTTATGCAGATACGTCTGTCCGATGAACTGAAAACCATTTCTGTTACGTATTCCACATTACCGTGCTGCTAGACTCTCACACGTGGGGACACGGCAGAGCGTCCGATGGAAATAAAAGAGCTGACAGGCTCCTGCCCCCTATTTTCCACTCCAGATTTGATATTATCAAGTCACAATACATAGAGGACCGGGTTTACATCCTCGCCACTGGCAGACTTGGGAATTATCCACAAAGAACGTAAGTTTGTTAATCCTTTACAGGTGCAGTCAATCTGTCTTATGGACATGTGTTGCAGGAAACCAACTAAAACTTTAACTTGCAACTAACTAATAACTCTTTAACTTAAAACTGTCCAACTATATTTATCTGTCCATATATTTATCCAATTGTTGAACTTTGTCTCCGTATGGGCTGTGGGGCCCCACTGTAGGCAAAACTAGGATACACCCACCGCATCCCCAACAATCATGTCGAAGAAATAAACTGTGCACAAATAATCCTGAAAAACAGATGCTAGATGTCAAAGTTAGACAACAGCGAATATTGGACACATAATATATAAAAGGGGTACTCAACAGCCAAACATTGAAACACGATATATGTCAAAGGTAAACAACAGCCAAACAATGAAACATGATATATGTCAAAGGTAAACAACAGCCAAACAATGAAACACGATATATGTCAAAGGTAAACAACAGCCAAACAATGAAACATGATATATGTCAAAGGTAAACAACAGCCAAACAATGAAACATGATATATGTCAAAGGTAAACAACAGCCAAACAATGAAACATGATATATGTCAAAGGTAAACAACAGCCAAACAATGAAACACGATATATGTCAAAGGTAAACAACAGCCAAACAATGAAACATGATATATGTCAAAGGTAGACAGCAGCCAAACATTAAAACACGATATATGTCAAAGGTAGACAGCAGCCAAACATTAAAACACGATATATGTCAAAGGTAGACAGCAGCCAAACAATAAAACACGATATATGTCAAAGGTAAACAGCAGCCAAACAATAAAACATGATATATGTCAAAGGTAGACAACAGCCAGCCAATGAAACACGATATATGTCAAAGGTAGACAGCAGCCAAACATTTAAACATGATGCTTGTCAAAGGTAGACAACAGACAAACATTGAAATATAATATTTGTCAAAAGTAGGCAAAGTAAACAGCCAAACAATGAAACATTGAAACAACAGCCAAACAATGAATATATGTCAACGGAAACACTGATAGACAACAGCCAAACATTGAAACATGATATTGTCAAAGGTAGACACAGCAGCCAAACATTGAAACACGATATGATACTTTAAAACATGGGTAGACAACAGCCAACACGATTAAAACAGCAGATATGTGTCAAAGCTAGACAGCCACTGCCAAACAAAGTTGAAGCAGCAAACATTTATGATGCTCAAAAAATAGGCAAAAGTAGGCAACAGAGAAACATTGAAACATAATATATGTCAACGGTAGACAACAGCCAAACATTGAAACATGATACTTGTCATAGGTAGACAACAGCCAAACATTGAAACATGATACTTGTCATAGGTAGACAACAGCCAACAATTAAAACGTGATATGTGTCAAAGCTAGACAACAGCCAAACGTTGAAACATGACATATGTCAAAGATAGACAACAGCCAAACGTTGAAACATAATACACATCAAAAGTAGACAGCAGTCAATCATTAGGATATGATACATATGAAAGTATACCACAAACATTGAAACGTAATAATGCCAAATCAGCGAATCATTGAAATATGATAGATGTGAAAGGTAAACATTTCACAGATATTACCATTGAGATGTAAAGTCTTAGACCTTCAATAATTCAAGGCCTCCTAAACTTACGAGATCAATTCGAATTGCTTGATGCACTCACCGCCCAGACCATTTCTAGAGAGTGCTACACATGTTCTGCTGTCTCTTCGAAAAAAAAAAATTTATAAAATTCCTTCTATACTTGTCAGCCACTTCCGAAGATTGAATCTAGACCTATCTGCCTGTAGGCGCGCTCATTAACTGCTATGCCAACATGGCTTCGCGGCGCGTTTAGGCGTTAATGTCCATATGTTTTCAATACAAGCAACAATCGTGTCAAAAAATGTTTTTTTTTTAAAAATCCTACTGTCAATACAATCAATAAATATGTAACACATCTGGGTCTCCCTCTTTCTGGATACAATCAACAATTATGTAGCAAAGTTTATTTCCGTCTCTCATTAAATCAACAATTATTAGGCAAAGTTTATTTCCATCTCTCAATAAATCAACAAGCATTAGGCAAAGTTTTTTTCCATCTTTCAATAAATCAACAATCATTAGGCAAAGTTTATTTTCATCTTTCAATAAATCAACAAGCATTAGGCAAAGTTTATTTTCATCTTTCAATAAATCAGCAATCATTAGGCAAAGTTTTTTTTTCCATCTTTCAATAAATCAACAAGCATTAGGCAAAGTTTATTTTCATCTTTCAATAAATCAACAATCATTAGGCAACGTTTATTTCCATCTTTCAATAAATCAATAACCATAAGCAAAGTTTATTTCCATAAATCACAATTTAGGCAAAGTTTTATTTCCATCAACAATCAACAATCATTAGGCAACGTTTGTTTCCATCTTTCAATAAATCAACAATCATTAGGCAACGTTTGTTTCCATCTTTCAATAAATCAACAATCATTAGGCAACGTTTGTTTCCATCTTTCAATAAATCAACAATTATTAGGCAACGTTTGTTTCCATCTTTCAATAAATCAACAATCATTAGCCAAAGTGTATTTCCATCTTTCAATAAATCAACAAGCATTAGGCAAAGTTTTTTTCCATCTTTCAATAAATCAACAATCATTAGGCAAAGTCTATTTCCATCTTTCAATAAATCAACAAGCATTAGGCAAAGTTTATTTCCATCTTTCAATAAATCAACAATCATTAGGCAAAGTTTATTTCCATCTTTCAATAAATCAACAAGCATTAGGCAAAGTTTTTTTCCATCTTTCAATAAATCAACAATCAATAGGCAAAGTTTATTTCCGTCTTTCAATAATCAACAATTATTAGGCAAAGTTTATTTTCATCTTTCAATAAATCAACAATTATTAGGCAAAGTTTATTTACAAATCTCAAATTTACAATCAAGAATGTGGCTGACTCATATCTATGTGTAAATAAAAATTGTCTGATTATGCTTATAGCAAACAAACCCGAGTATTGCCTGATTGACTGACTGACGTTCCACCACACCAAGACTGCACAACGAGCTATGAACATCCTGTGACACAAAGCGATACCATTCGATGATAATCCCCCGTCCGCAGGTGCCAGAAATCACATGCAGCCCGTAGAATATATTTAGGGCCCTAGACGACGAACGGGATGGGCGTTTTGAAACAAAAAATTTCCCGTCCCGCATTATGACGGGGATGTAAGTGCGAGTATTGTGAAAATGCCGTTGTTTACATTTAAAAAAATTCTTTATGTTATTTATTTATTTTGTCTTGTTTGTGTTATTGTGTTTCTGTAATCATTTAAATGACACACATAATGCAGGCATTATACAAGGTCCGACAATTACGTAAAGAGACTGATTTTATTAGGACCAAGACAAAACTGCCATTTATAAAAAAAAAAAGCATAAAATCCAAAGAGGCAACCTACGTATATTATGTGGCAACTTTTTATCGCCGCCTGATAAGCAGACAACACATAAGCCACCATGTTAAAAACGCTATCCAATTTCGTCCTTTTTAGGACGAAATTTTTTGTCATTTGAAGCCCTACTCTGGCTTTTGCCAGGGGCCGCAATATAGGCAGGCCATATATATGGCCAAATGTCTGAACGCGGTTTCTGGGACCTCTCCACGGCGATCCTCATCCACATGGTGGCACTTTGTGTTATCGGGTGTTTATCGCTTGTGTGATGTCCTGGTGGGGTAGAAGTTCAGTTCAGTTCAGCCACCATGTTTTTGACCTTGTCAGAAGTGCATTGTTACGGTTTCAGCATAGAGCAAAAAGCTAACATTAAATTCTGTTTATAAATCTCAGTAAGAGGGCCATTGAGAAAGTTAAATTGATGCGAAAGGTTTCTTGGGTAGTTGTGTATCGCGTGTACAGATTTGCAGATTATATTCATGATTCATAAGTGGTGTGGAAATGATTACTAATGCAACTAGAACTGGACTCCCAATTTATGTTCCTAATGAGATGCTCATTGCAAACGTCAGAGAACGGATACAAGAAGATCATTGATTAACTGTGAAGACAATGGCAGATGAATTTGATGTTAAAAGAGACACCATTTGTAAAATTTTAGTTAAAGATTTGTGCAAGAAAAAAAATTGCTTGTCGGTTTGTACCACATACGTTGTCTGATGACCAAAAACATCAGTTTGCTGAGTGCGCAAACGACATCATCAAAACGTGTTACATAAATAAACATTTCTCAAATCTGATTCTTGCAGAAGTTGAAACTTGGTAATTTCCGCTTTGATCTCACATTTAAACATCAAAGTGCTCAGTGGAAGTCATCATCATCCCCAAAAGGCAAAATATCCGTCTTTAAAAGTTAAAAATGAAGACGATGTTATTGTGCTTCTACGACAGCAAAGAAGTTATTCACAAAGAATATATTCCAGGGGGACAGACTGTTACAGCCATAGTAATATTCTTTTAAACATCTATTGCAAAGGATTCTCAGAATCCGACCTGAGTATTCAACACCTGACAGTGTTTTCCCCTTCTTCCTGACAACGCAACGGCTCAAAAGGCGGTAGTTGTACAAGAATTTTTGTCCCCACAAGTGTTTATTCTCAACCATCCACCCTATTCCCAAGATTTGTCTCCCTGTGATTTTTTTTTAATTCCCAAAATTAAAGTTACCATTTGTTAGTAAGCTTCTTCGACGATAACGATGAATTGCAAAGGGCGTAACATTAACTTTAAGGGCCATAACAACAGAAGAACTACACAGGTTCTTTCAGTGTTTTTTTTTTTTATACCGCCCGACTCGCTGTATCAATGCACAAGAAGCATAATTCGAATGAAAAAGAGGCTAAATTTTCAACTGTTGATTATTTAAATTTTTATGGAATTGATCTCATTACCTAATTGTCGGACCTTGCCAAGTGAGATATTAGTGTAACAATTTATAGAAAATAGAGCGATATATTCGTAAAAATCAATTCCAAATGTTAACAATAAATAATTCTTCACAAAATATTATGGGTTTAAAAATAAGTCTAGTATTAGTTCCTTTTCAGTACCTCATTTTGATGTTAACGACCCACTCAACTGGACAGAAGTTTACTTTGTAAACTGCTTTTTATGGCTGAATGGGGACTCTAGGATTTGACCCTGTTGAATTCACATAGGAATATTGGCTCTCTGTGTCAGTGGGTATTAATGCCGGATAGAAAGCTTTTTTTAAAGGAGAAAAAAAAATTACATAAGAAAGAAAACCAGTTTATGAGCTAGAAATTGACAATATTTTGAAATGATAACATTAAAATATGTATAACTAGTTAACATGATAGCTTCGACATCCAAATCACTATGTGAATGAAAATCACTTTTGTTTGTTTGTGTGTGTGTGTGTATATATATATATATATATATATATATATATATATATATATATATATATATATGTGTGTGTGTGTGTGTGTGTGTGTGTGTGTGCGAACGCATGCGTACGCGATCATATGTCATATCAACAAAAGGTTAGTACTCTGTAAACTGTATAATGTCTTAACTAATTTTATACTTTGTCATTCTTCAGTGCATAGAAAAGAAATTGCTTTTATAGCTTACTAAGAACAAGTGGTAACTTAATTTAGAGCTCCACTAAGTCTGTTTAATGTGGCTGTTGGAGAATATGAAATTATTAATACTACAGTAATGATTATTGGAGTTCAATTATTTTGCTAGCATATACAATGGAGCAGTCGATCAGGTTTGTTGAGGCGAAACTCCTTATGGGTCTTGTAGCCACCTCTTGTAACATGCCCTACTCTGTCACTAGCCAGGCGTTTTCACCACAAACATTAACTCTCAAATAGTTTCAGCTTACAAGCGATAAATAGCTAATAAAAATGAAGGAACTGAAAGGGCTAGACCTATATATTATAGAACAATCTGCAATCTACAGAATAGATCTTGTGTTAAATATTGATAAGACAATTCTAGCAACTGCTAGAAATATTGATGAGACTGTTGCGTACTGATTTGGGTAAAGTGTGATTATTGTGTGAAGGGACAGTGGTATGTGAGTAATTCTGTAGTGCCACGAGAAAGTGGACGCGTGGGTTACTGTGTGGGGGCTGAAAGCATGGCTAACGAGATAAACAGAGAAAGTGTGAATTAAGTGACAGCGTGATTCTCAGGTAACATCAGCCACCCACATAAGCGTGATCCTGGAGAACGCCGACATGAGCGCGAGTCTCGACAACACCCACAGGATCATGATTTACAGGAGCGTGCCTCTCGTGTAAACATCATCCACCTACACGGATTTGAGGGGGATAAATTGGAGGGCTGAGTAGTCAGTCAGAGGCAGAGAGAAGAGAGAAGAGAAATATATATATATATATATATATATATATATATATATATATATATATATATATATATATATATATAGAGAGAGAGAGAGAGAGAGAGAGAGAGTCAGAGACCAAGTCAGGGTCCGTGATATCTCTCTCGAGTCTAACAGACAAGAATACCGTGCGACTATCAGGCATTTAGGTCTGAGTAAGTTTCGAGGTTGTGGT
The DNA here is from genome assembly GCA_905116865.2 of Candidula unifasciata. Taxonomy (NCBI): domain Eukaryota; kingdom Metazoa; phylum Mollusca; class Gastropoda; order Stylommatophora; family Geomitridae; genus Candidula; species Candidula unifasciata. Next base: position 98,152 of record CAJHNH020001632.1, on the reverse strand, counting down.
ACTGGTCGAAGGTATGGTCCCGCTGGTGAAGTAAGTCCAAGGGGACGGAAGGCTTCAGTAGTACCTTGTGATGACCCTGCTTTGCATGGTCTCCACGAGTACATTGTGGCAAGCAGAAAGTCCGTGCTACAAGTGACGGCACAAGATACTTGGGGCCTGTGGAGTAAGCGAGGGAAAGCCTGAGCTAACCTCGTGGTCAGTTGATCATCTGAAGAGGTAGAAGACGGTTGTATTCATAGAAGATGTAGTCTTATGTCGTACGAGTGACCAGTAGTTGAATAGGTCGCGAGCGATAGAAGTGATGTAGAAAAATAGATAATATACAAAAAATCTTTTTTTCCACAGAATGATTTAGATATAAAATTCAATTTGAAACGTTTAGCATAGGTGTACAGCACAGGGACATGGTAAAGCTGTCCACAACACCCAAGATTATGAACTGCTATAGTTATACTGATGCTGACTAGATAGACTGATGGTATCTTGTGCCGTCACTTGTAGCACGGACTTTCTGCTTGCCACAATGTACTCGTGGAGACCATGCAAAGCAGGGTCATCACATACCTGTCCTGGGTGGCGACATAGTGAAACGTAGGAGGACCACTAGTGAAACAGAACAGGGGCAGTGGTGCCGACGAGAGCTGTGTGCTAGAGGGGACTTAGGGTAGAAGGCCTGTCGGTCATCGGAGCCTTTCGACAAGCTGACGACAGCTGTGTGGTTTCGAAGTACGGCAAGAAAAGTCCGTCTCCAGTCAGCCGTGTTGTCTGCTGAAATAATATCAAGGTCCTGTATAGCTGTACGGCGCGTCCAAAGTGTGGGACGCTGTAGTCCTTGGAGCTGTAGGGTCAATGAGTGGTCGCTACAAATTGAGAGAAAGAGAGAGAGAGCGAGTGAGGACAAATGAATTATGTGCCAATGTCAACTGTGATCAATAACTACGTCTCTGCATTTGTGTCATGTATCCTGTTGAATAAACTGTATGACGGTGTCATCGTCGTCGAGTTCTGTTTCTAAGAGAGGAAGCGGAAGGGTACCTGCTAGACACTTGGTAGTGTGCTGACTAGTGGTAACTCATTTAGCACACAACAGGGACAAAAGCAAAAGAGAGTGAGAATGACACTTTTAGAAAGACTGTTGGAGCAGCACCATGCACCACATTCATTGAGACAAAAGGATTGACATGTTTGGACATCCAGAGTGCAGCCCCAGTAAGCACCAGTACAAGTGTAATGATGGTGCTGATGACTTCCATTATAATGTATAGTCAGGGAAATATTTAGGTGTGTGCAAAATATCTTTAGACCTATTTTCCCATTTACAAGGTATTCCGCTGAAAAGAAAAATACTGAGATTGGAAATTCAGAATCAATTCCACCTTTAAAGGTTGTTTAGATTTATAAACCGAAGTCAAATTAAACGCCATGGATTTGTTGATGAATCGTCTGAGTTAGAAGAGGAACCAGAAAAAAAAAAGATGATCAAGATTGCTTTAAAGTCAAAGACGAGTTCTCGAAAAAAATAAAATTATAATATTTTAAGATCATACAAGCTGATTAAGATGACTTTCATTACAAAGTATATAACTTCATATTTCTTTTTGTGTGTGTCTGATAATTAAAAATATAACCTGCCCGGGTGTATGAAACTGCAGAGAAACTTCAAGCTATTTACAATTCCGATATTGAGAAAATGTCGTGATACTATTTTTATGATGAATCCAGTCGTGGACAGACTAATTTAAGCAACACTGCAAGCCACTAAACAATTTCGAGTCATAACATAAACATGGAGCAGGTAGGCAGATGCCACACTCATCGTTCTGTTGTGACTGCAGTCAACAACCGGTTATTTAGTCCTTTATGTCTGCATTTCAATAAAACTTGATACTGTCAGTTTTGTAACCACAACTAACCTTACATTACCTACATTATTTCGTTTGTATCGGCTTCGTCGATGCTAGTGCTTTCTTCGGTGTCATTATCGCTTTTAGTGCTCTTCTGATTGTTGAAGAAATGGACTGAACCGCCTGAATTGACAAAATCAGTATGTCCAATCTCGGTGACAACTTTAGTCTTCACCTCGATAGTTATAGGTCCGTTGATCCTGAAATGGAATGTAAAACATCCTAGTAAAATTAAATGGTATTCAGTAGTTATTTCCCAGGTTAAAACAAACAAGCGAATTTATATATCTAGTGTAATTTTTCACATCAGATCTAAGAATGGATAGAGAAATCAACATTCGATGTGAGAAAGCAAATCCAGTTATGGGGCAATTAACACCTCTTCTGACCCATAGAAAAATGTCTCTGTCAAACACAGCAAATCTCATAAGAATGGATTTTTTTTGGGGCCGACATTGTGCTACCAGTGCCAAACATGGACCCTTACTACAACTAACGAGCGGAATATTGTAACAACAGAGATGAGATGTCGAAGGAGAGCTGCCGGTGTGAAAAGCAGAGATGAAATCAGGAATAAAGAAATTAGACAAAGACCAAGACTAAAACGAGTTATACAATTCATTAAAGTACAACATGTGAGATGGTATGTCCAATTCACGAGGATGCCCTGGTTTTAACTGTCACAGAGAGCCATGCTGAAGAAATTTAATGAAAACAGTGCCAGGGGGAAGACCACACCAGGGATGGAGTTACATCATCAGGAGCAACCTAACAGAAATTAACACCAATTTGTACAATTCATTAGAAAATTAACACCAATCCTGTACAATTCATTAGAGGCCAATAAAAAAAAAAAAAAAAGAAAGAAACAATTCCAAGCATGGTTAGCTAAAACTTGGAGACAAACAGGCACATAATTCACAGTGTCAAACAACAAACGAAACAATCGGGACAAACAGGCACATAATTCACAGTGTCAAACAACAAACGAAACAATCGGGACAAACAGGCACATAATTCACAGTGTCAAACAACAAACGAAACAATCGGGACAAACAGGCCCATAATTCACAGAGTCAAACAACAAACGAAACAATCGGGACAAACAGGCACATAATCCACAGTGTCAAACAACAAACGAAACAATCGGGACAAACAGGCACATAATTCACAGTGTCAAACAACAAACGAAACAATCGGGACAAACAGGCACATAATCCACAGTGTCAAACAACAAACGAAACAATC
>CAJHNH020001632.1:65000-90000 GCA_905116865.2 Candidula unifasciata | reverse complement strand
GTACCAAGTAGACACAGTTGACAAGATCACACAAATGATAGGTACACACGTTTTTAGTCCACCCCTATATTAAAAAAACTGGTCTTTTTTTTTTTTCTGTACTCTTTTGATTTTAGTTTTTTTTTTCCACAGCTGCAAAGCGAAGACAATCAACAGTTACCTTTCGTATATGCCCCGCTTGGAGTTACTTCCCTTTCACTTGTAGTCAGGATCATGGCGTCATTATGTTCAGAATATGGAGAGATGACGTCTGACGAGTGTCGTTTCATGTGAACTATCTTGGGTGTTTTAATGTGAGACAACCTTCTGGTGGTCAAAACTGAACGGAGTTTTTCGATTAACAGCTGTAAAGCCCCTTGTTTTAATGTTGCTCCACATTCTAAAAGATATTTGGATACCTCATGATAACCATTCGCATTGCTGTAAAACACAGGAGTGTTTCCTAGTTTACATGTGGCATTGATGTGTGCTCCGGCTCTAACAAGAATCTCTACAATCTTTTTATGACCTGTGTTAGCAGCGAAATGTAGAGGTGACCAGTTTTCCTCATCTTCAGCGTTAACATTTGCTTTGGCTTTGAGAAGGATTTCAACGATCCCTGTGTTACCTTTAGCTGCTGCACAATGTAGAGGTGTCCACTTTTTCTCATTTTCAGCATTAATATTTGCTTTTGCTTTGAGAAGAATATCAACAATATCTTCATGACCTATGGTAGCGGCAAAATGTAAAGGAGACGATTTCTGGCAATTCTCAACATTGATGTCTGCTCCAGCGTTGAGAAGAATTTCAACACTCTCTCTCTGACCTCTGGCAGCAGCAAAATGTAAAGGAGACGTCTTTTGCTGATTCTCAGCATTAATATTTGCTCCAGCTTTCAGCAACATTTCAACAATGTCTTTATGACAATTGACTGTAGCGAAATGAAGAGGTGTCCATTTTTTCTCATTTTCCTCATTAACATTTGCTTCCGCTTTAAGAAGGAATTCAACTGCCTGTTTATCACCATTTGCAGCAGCAACGTGTAGAGGACTTTGATTCTTGTAATTGTCAGCATTCATATTTGCTCCAGCTTTGAGAAGAATTTCAACAATCTCTTTATAACCCTTAGCTGCAGCAAGCCTTAGTGGCGTCCGTTTTTCGTCCATCCTCAGCGTTAATATTTACCTTCGTTTTAAGAAGAATTTCAACAATATCTTTGTTACCTTTGGCAACAGCAGCATGTAAAGGAGTTATCTTTTTGCAGTTCATAGAATTTATATCTGCTCCGGTTTTAGAGAAAGATTTCAACAATGTCCTTATGACCGTTGGCAGCAGCAAGATGAAGAGGGGTCCACCTATCCTCGTCTTCAGCATTAATATTTGCTTTATGACAGAGGAGAATTACAACCTCTTTATGCCCGCTGGCAGCAGCCAGATGCAGAGGGGTGCGGTTTGTTTTATTCTCGGCATTATAATTTGCTTTAGCTTCAATGAGAATTGTGACTATCCCACTACGACCCTTGGACGCAGCAGCATGTAGCGGTGTCTGATTCTTGTAATTCTCAGCATTAATATCTGCCTCAGCTTTGATAAGGATTTTAACAATCTTTTTATGACCAAAAGCAACAGCAAAATGCAAAGGCGTCCACATTTCATGGTCTGCAGCATTGACTGCTGCTCCAGCTGTAAGAAGTAATTTTAACAATCTCAAGATGACCATTAGCAGCAGCAAGATGGAGAGCAGTTCGTTTTTTGTAATTCTCAGCATTAATATTTGCTCTAGCTTCCAGGAGAATTTCGACAACCTCTCTATGACCTTTGGACGCAGCAAGATGAAGAGGAGTCTGATTTTTAACATCCTTAGCATTTATATTTGTGTCAGTTTTGAGAAGAATGTCAACGATCTCTTTACGGCCATTAGCAGCAGCATAATGTAAAGAGGTTCGATTTGTGCAGTTACCAGCTTGAATGTTTGTTCCCAATTTGAGAAGGATTTCGACATTCTCATTCTCGCCATTGGCAACGTCAGGATGTAAATTAGATTGTCTGTGGTAAATCTCAGCATCAAATTTTGAACTAGTTTTGAGAACTATTTCCACTACGTCTGTATTGTTCTTCTCAATTCTACATTGTAATGGTGCTATCTCATGATGGATGACATGTTCGACGACTGTTGTATCACAATTCCCGACATGACTACAGCGAGCTGCAACAATCTTAGCCCAGTCTTCACTAGTGTTATATGCTGTCTCTCTGAAGAGATGTGTCATGCTTTTTCTATAGTTGCTACACACATCTACACAAAGCGGAGTACTTGATGTCACAAAACGATCTTTAGCTTCGACGACTGTTTCTGCTATTTTCAATGAGGTCATGTGCTAAGTACAGGGAGACAGCATCTGCGCAAAACAGACATTGCTATTGTTATTTTCAGCTTGTCATGACATTGTAATCCAATCTTTAATTCTATAAACAGAGAGATATTGTTCTAAACCCTGCATGTCTTTACTGATATTATAAATATCAAATAGTGATTATTTTTTTGGCGAGATACATTTCAGACCATTGACATAAACTATATCTCTACTTTTGCTACAGGATCTATCATTGGTTGTTGTAAAAACTGCCAAACAAGTACAGCTTTATGTGTGTTAAAGTATACATCACTGGTCGTTGTTAAGCACGACCACAAACTAAGATCTAAACTGTTACAGTCGATATCACTGTATAAACCATTGAGACAAACGTCAGTGTGACAGTAGCAATAAATGTTTGTTGGTAAACGCAATGTTAAAGTAGATATTACCGGTTGTGACAGTAGCAATAAATGGTTGAGGGTAAACGCAATGTTAAAGTAAATATTACCGGTTGTGACAGTAGCAATAAATGGTTGAGGGTAAACGCAATGTTAAAGTAAAATTACCGGTTGTTAGAAACTAATCCTCCACTATGATTTACAAAAACAGTTAGATAAGCTTAAGTGTTGCCACAGCTGTCAACGGTTGTTGGTAAACACCGCCCTCAACTGCAATGGTACAGTACCCTTCCTTGCTCGCTGCTGCACGTTGATGAAATTAGTGCTCCTTTGTTAAACATAAACAATTCAATGTTACTATAGTCAGCACATTCTAATCATATAAGTTTGTCCAGAAAAAGGCGTCTCTTATCAACGATAACTGTTGATGTTCTGACATGAAACCCCTACTGTATTTCTGGAAACAAATTCACATTGAGACTTTATATACTTTTGCTACCATTTGGAATTAACAAATAGAGTTCTAGTTTTCAGTCACATTTAAAAGTCCTGTTTATTGTCTTGTGCCTAATTTGATTGTATACACTAATTTGTGTACCCATATCAGTCATCAATGAAGGTCAGGTATGCCCTGGATTGTTGGTTGCTTCAGGTGAAAGAAGACAGTCATTATAAATACTTTTAGAGGAAAATGCATAAAATAAACAATAAACAAAATATAAAACAGAATAAACAAGTGAAGTAAAAGGCCCTCCCGACACTGACAGATTCAGTATTTGGTTTCATACCCATATTTTATAAACTAATCGACACCTAATGCGTAAAATGGCCCACATCACATCTGCAGTCTTTACTTAATTTGATATTTCCTGGGCTACAACCTGGTAACTGAGGCGATAAAAGAAGAAGAAGAAGAAGAAGAAGAAGAAGAAGAAGAAGAAGAAGAAGAAGAAGAAGAAGAAGAAGAAGAAGAAGAAGAAGAAACTTCCTGGTATCCATTTTATACTAGGTCCGACAGGAAACAAAAATAATAAAAATATACCAATGAGCAGATTTGAACTACGCCCTGCTGGCTGGCAGGCAGAAAAGCATCTATGCAGTGCGCTACCTTTGGGGGGAAAAGGACAAAATAATATTTATACATTTAAACGGACATTTTGTTCAGTATTCTGAAACATATTTAAAGGGGGAAAATACATTGTGTAGACTGGATAATTCAGGCGTGGGTTCCAGGTCCCCAATATGGGGTGGAAAAAAAGGGGGGGGGGGGGGGATAATACTGACTACCCACTAACACATTCGTCATAAAAGACGATTATTTAAGGGTTTGCTGAAGTTGTAACACAGCTGTAAACCACAACACAAGGTGCTAACGGTTCCTTTTAAAAGCGAACTCAAAGTTTTTTTTATTTTTATTTTTAAATTTTTTTTATCGTTCAACGGCTGTGAATTCCGGCGGAAGGTCCAGGTTAATCGTCCGCTTGGACTTTTGGCTTTCACCTGGGCCTGATTTTTGCGTGTACAACCGTTTTACTGTTCCCTGCCTCATGGGCAGCTGTACTCAAAGTTAGAGGACTAGACTACACTTCACTGTTGGTTTGCGAATGGTGCCTGTATCTTACATACGAACAGGAAAAATTGAGATAACCGAACTTCCTGCTTTCTTATGGTTGCTGATTGTGCTGTGACAGCACGTCATTAGATGGACTCTTCTGACTAATACCGATAAGTTTATCAACACATGACTGATAACAACAATTATATTTAATTATCATGCATCTGGTTTAGTTCAGGCGCCCTAGATTAAGCTGCTCTTCTCAGTGTTGACTATAAACATGGTCCTCAAGTTGCTAGTTTTATTTCCCTATAATTTCTTCACTCTAATAAAAAAGTGTCTTTTCTTTCCACTCTGAAGGCGGTGTCTAGAATGGAATCGTGATCCTTAGGACATAAGTCCTCATTGCTACTGTAGATACTAGAAACTGTCATTCCAGCATTAGTAAGTAACAAGTAAAGGAACCTTCTCCACGCCTTCAGCGGTGTCGGGCATATGGGGCTAGACGTATACTGTATAGCCCAATCGGCACTTGGTGTATGATGTAAGCATCACTCCGACCGCCTTCACTTCTCTCGACTTTACCTGGCACCCATTTAAGACTGGGTCAACCTTGGAAGCCATTGTCGTTTACTGAAAAAAGTTCCGTTGCGTCAGGTCCGGACCCAACAACCTTTCGATCAGCAGACTATCATCTAGCCGTTACACTACGGCACAGCTTTCAAGTGTATAAGAGGAGTATTACATTTCACAACGGCCTGTTCTCTGTGACAAACTCTTCACGACCAGGTCGGGCACACAGGCGTAGAGTATGTCTCAGAAGTATTGCCACTTTTTAACTTCCTGGGGCTGCAATCTCTAATCTGTCATAATGATTATAACGTCACTGTTTTCCTCTTCCCCATGATGTCACGTGCTGAACACACTTGACATCCTTAACAACAAAAGTGACAGGTGACAAGACAATGGCGTGGTTATTATAATGTCTATCATACATTTCAAATTTTCATTTGAAGCCCCCTTGTAATGTTCGATGACTGATTTTGTTGTTGTTGCTGTTTTATTTCAAACTGGTTTGGTTCTCTTGTCCTTCTTTCAGGGGTAGTTTGACTTTCATTATCAATCAGCAAGTCCTTTACTGAACGTCGCTCTCTTCACGGCACGCCTGAAAGTATCCCTTTCCCTAGCCAGCTCTCCGGCCCCATGTGCTTTCAATGCCAATACATTTTCAATGTCTTGATCCATCTTCGCAGTGGTCGACCCCTGCCTCGCCTTCCACAAACTGCACCTGCCATCACCGTCTTTTCCAAGCCACCATAACGCTTGATGTGGCCAAAATACTTTAACTTTCGGGACAGGATGCTGTTTATAAGCCAGTTCTCCTTGATGTTCAACTCGTTCAGAATGTCGATGTTTTTTCTCCTCCTGATCCATGGTATTCATACAGAATGTGTTTGTCTTTCTTACAGTCTTACAGTATGTGCTTGTCTCTCTTCCAGTATGTGTTAGGTTAAATGTTTATTATCGACGTCTTTATGACGTCGATAATAAACCCACTTATTGGTCGATTCTTTGTGGCCCTGTATTTTATTTACTGCTTTGTTTTCGCAGGCAGCTTATCGTTAAGTTTTGTTGTTGCCATTTTAAAAAAAAAAGCGGTAAACGTAAAGCGGGTTATTGCAAAACTGACTGCTGCTAACTTCCAAGTTCTAACGCCAGAATGATAGGATTATGAAATACATTGATAAACTATACACTACAGACAATGTGTGTAGATGCTAGTTGGCTTTCACCAGATGTCTTACCTGAACTTTCACCGGTCCTCTTAATTGGACTTTTGTTGGTCGTCTTAAGTTGACTCTCACCGGTCGCCTTCATTTGACTGTCACCAGCTGTCTTGATATGCTTTCACCGGTCGTCTTAATTTGACTTTCTCTGATCGTCGTAGACTGACTTTTACCGGTGGTATTTTTTAGACTGTCAATGTCTGTCTTGATTTGACTTTCACACGCAGTCTTGAAAATACTTTCCCCTGTCGTCTTAATGTGACTTTCGCCGTCATCTAATTTGATATATGTGACTATTATCAACCTGACATCATTTAAATATACACCCAACTATTGCAATCGTTAGTATTCGGGATGTTCACAGCCAAAATATAAATCATGTACACTGTACTGGCGTCGGAAACAGAAAGTACACGATTGTGGATATTATACTGCTTTAAATATAGTATTTTATTTAATTTGTTATTAAGCACATTATTATTATTATTATTACTATTATTACTATTGATATTATTATTATCATGTCTTTTACTAGGATTAAGCCAACTTACACCCAGATAGATTCTGTTCAGCCTGATTAAAAGTTCACTATGTTTTTCCCTGAGATCTGAATACATTTTGACCCCCCCCTCCCCGCCTCCCGTTCGCCCTCCCACTAACATTATCCTACTATTGTTGAGGTTCTCTGACTATTTTATTTCACTGTTCATTTGATCCCAGAAAACACTCACCGCTTCCTCTTTATCATGATGTAGCTCACCACCCAGAGCTGCGGCAGCAGCCAATCTATCATCTTGCTCATTACCCCGAGCACCTGAGTATCCTAAATGAAAAATGCATGCCATGCTCCTAATCAGAGTCTTATCAATCGACCGCAAGCCCCTCTACGTGTACGGCGCCAGTTTTTGTTTTCCAAAGCCTACTCTGTAAATCCCATTACAATGACCACATGATGGGCTCTGTGTGCTGTTCTGTGAATCCGTTACAATGACCACATGATGGGCTCTGTGTGCTGTTCTGTGAATTCGTTACAATGACCACATGATGGGCTCTGTGTGCTGCTCTGTGAATCCGTTACAATAACCACATGATGGGCTCTGTGTGCTGTTCTGTGAATCCGTTACAATGACCACATGATGGGCTCTGTGTGCTGTTCTGTGAATTCGTTACAATGACCACATGATGGGCTCTGTGTGCTGCTCTGTGAATCTGTTACAATAACCACATGATGGGCTCTGTGTGCTGCTCTGTGAATACGTTACAATTACCACATGATGGGCTCTGTGTGCTGCTCTGTGAGTCCGTTACAATTACCACATGATGGGCTCTGTGTGCTGCTCTGTGAATCCGTTACAATAACGAGATGATGTGCTCTGTGTGCTGCTCTGTGAGTCCGTTACAATTACCACATGATGGGCTCTGTGTGCTGCTCTGTGAGTCCGTTACAATAACCACATGATGGGCTCTGTGTGCTGCTCTGTGAATCCGTTACAATTACCACATGATGGGCTCTGTGTGTTGCTCTGTGAGTCCGTTACAAAAACCACATGATGGGCTCTGTGTGCTGCTCTGTGAGTCCGTTACAATAACCACATGATGGGCTCTGTGTGCTGCTCTGTGAATCCGTTACAATAACCACATGATGGGCTCTGTGTGCTGCTCTGTGAATCCGTTACAATAACCACATGATGGGCTCTGTGTGTTGCTCTGTGAGTCCGTTACAATAACCACATGATGGGCTCTGTGTGCTGCTCTGTGAGTCCGTTACAATAACCACATGATGGGCTCTGTGTGCTGCTCTGTGAATCCGTTACAATTACCACATAATGGGCTCTGTGTGTTGCTCTGTGAATCCGTTACAATTACTACATGATGGGGTCTGTGTGCTGCTCTGTGAGTACGTTACAATAACCACATGATGGGCTCTGTGTGCTGCTCTGTGAGTACGTTACAATAACCACATGATGGGCTCTGTGTGCTGCTCTGTGAGTCGGTTACAATGACCACATGATGGGCTCTGTGTGCTGCTCTGTGAGTACGTTACAATAACCACATGATGGGCTCTGTGTGCTGCTCTGTGAGTCCGTTACAATAACCACATGATGGGCTCTGTGTGCTGCTCTGTGAATCCGTTACAATGACCACATGATGGGCTCTGTGTGCTGTTCTGTGAATCCGTTACAATGACCACATGATGGGCTCTGTGTGGTGTTCTGTGAATCTGTTACAATGACCACATGATGGGCTCTGTGTGCTGCTCTGTGAGTCGGTTACAATGACCACATGATGGGCTCTGTGTGCTGCTCTGTGAGTCGGTTACAATGACCACATGATGGGCTCTGTGTGCTGCTCTGTGAATCTGTTACAATTACTACATGATGGGCTCTGTGTGCTGCTCTGTGAATACGTTACAATAACCACATGATGGGCTCTGTGTGCTGCTCTGTGAATCTGTTACAATAACCACATGATGGGCTCTGTGTGCTGCTCTGTGAATCCGTTACAATAACCACATGATGGGCTCTGTGTGCTGCTCTGTGAATCCGTTACAATAACCACATGATAGGCTCTGTGTGCTGCACCGTGAATCTGTTACAATAACCACATGATGGGCTCTGTGTGCTGCTCTGTGAATCTGCTACAATTACTACATGATGGGCTCTGTGTGCAGCTCTGTGAATCCGTTACAATAACCACATGATAGGCTCTGTGTGCTGCACTGTGAATACGTTACAATAATCACTTGATGGGCTCTGTGTGCTGCTCTATGAATCTGTTACAATAACCACATGATGGTCTCTGTGTGCTGTTCTGTGAATCCGTTACAATTACTACACGTTCTGCTGTGCTGCTTTCAAGCCATCCGCCTCCATTCTCATACTGGATGTTGTGACGTTATATGCGATATTTTATTTTTATTTGCATTAACACTCCACCCATTCTTTCTACCTCTCACCACAGACCCATCAGTGTATGTAACGATGTCTTCTTGGCGTGAGTTTTCATTGATCAGCGTTTGCACCGATGCCTCTGTTTCACCATCAATCAGCGTTATTACCCCTTCTTTATCTGAAATATTAGTTTAACAACACTGGTTCCATTGTGTCTCCGTTGGGCACCTTGAGACCTATATATTTTTTGCTTTAAAACTCAACACTCTGGACTATAAAGAGTTAAAGTAACAATTGTTTGGGAATGAACGAGTTAAACATGTCAAGATTGTCATGAAGACCAATAAATTTGTCCGACTTACCTCAGAGACAGCAGATTCCAAAAGTGACAACAGATATCAACAATGACACAGCTTTGTTTCAACGGGCCTCATTGAGTCACATGATAGATAGATAATGGTAATAGCGGATATTTCCCTTGTTATACAAATCAGTTAATGAAGACAGCTGACCGGCACAAGTAAACACGTTTTGTATGTTGCTTACACAGAGAAAAAATAAAACAATGAGGGGTGGGGGTGGAGGTGGGGGGGGGGGGGGGGGAGGGGGTAACTGTCTGGATACCTACGTTGTTAGCTACCTACCTAGAGAAATAACTACCTGGCTACCTACTATTTTATATTGGGTTCCTACATAATTGCGTTGTGCCTTATTTTATATCTGCGATAGTTGACTATGTCAATTCATACATTCGACTTCCCCGGGATAGTATTAATCACGAGGTATTGCACAGTCCCATCATCGTGTCCCCATCTTTTAATTCCAATTGTAGTTTTTCCGTGCAAGCCGCTGTAGCACTGTTTGATCTTCAAGGACAGGCAGAGGCCTCGATTGGCCAGTTATCGCCATCCAATTAGAGTTCGATACATCCAGAGTCTTTATATAGTGTTATGTAATATTCCCTTTAGAGGAATTGTAATTTTTCTTCTTCTTTTTTAAATGACTGCTTATCATGACTTCCGTTAGTTGAGAATCCCATACACCACTGGACATTACAATTTGGTGTATAATTCGGAATGCTCCACTTGAGTATATTTAATAGAGGCAAGGCGATGAAAGCCCAACAATTTATATTACACTACTGGGAGGACCTGGTCGTTCCTTGTCGATTCTGACTTCGACTTTTGTCGTCGGTACAAAGTTTCCAGTCAGTTTAGGGGTACAATTTCTGACTCGCGACGGCGTGTCGCGGGGCCGTAATTGCCGTTATTATGTATAGGTTATTAGTGACCCAAAGTGTGGGCACATAACCGAGGCGTTTATTATCGGTTACTGATGACCCTAGGAGTTGGACCGTAGGCTGAAGCTGCTGATGTTGTTGACTCCCGTCAAATCAGGCTAGGTGACCACACATTTTTGAATAGGCGTGGCGTAGTCTCACTGTCCCCTCCCCCGTAACAACCATGCCCTGAAAGCGATTTGTTGAAATCGGATGCTTATAAGCTAAGGGTTAGGGTTATTTGCGTATCCTTTACAGGACGTTACAGAGCCAACCCTAACAGCCCCTGGCTGTTGTGTGGGTTTTCTAGGCAAATTTACGTCCAATAGTTTTTTGGGCTAAACCGTTCCGATATATCAGCCTTGTTGAAACCTACAACAAAATATGCCAACTGACTTTTTAAAAAGACGAACGCCGGAAAGGAATATGTAAATGAAGCGACTGTAATTACGGTAAAACTGTGAAAATTAAAACGACACGTTAACATCAAGTGCGTATGTCATCATTATATAATTATAACAGCAAACAGCAATGTGAAGTAATGCACAAGAACACGAACCATACAAGCAAACTACCGAACTGACTAACTGGAAGCTTCAGCTATGTAAATGTGAAGAAAACAAAATATTAAGAAGAATGAAATGAAATATTTACTGCTCGAAATACAACAACATATTAAGAAAAATCAAATAAAATATTTAATGCTTAACCTGGTTGCCCTAAATACAATCTATCTATTGTCTTCTTCACTTTTACCGGGTTGCAGCCCAGTGTCGTGGTTTAAAATATTTGTTTTGAGCCTTTCGCTTGATTTGAGTGACTGTTTTCTGGATCTTCTGGCCGTATTCAGCTACTCCATCTATCCATTTTTTCCTGGGTCTTCCTCTGGTTTTTCTTCCCGATGTTCAACTGTAAAAGGCCTTATAGGCAATCTGATCCGGTTGCATTCTTACTAAATGGCCAAACCACTTCATTCTCTGTCTTTCAATATGTTTCATGCATGCTCTTGTTCCAACTTTATGTCTAATGCTGTCGTTTGTGACTCTGTCTCTTCGTGTATTGTTGGTGACTCTTCGGAGACATCGCATTTCACACTTAGTTATTTTTTGCATATATGATTTGTTCATTGTCCACGTTTGGCACTGATAACATAACGTAGGGATGAAAATGCTGTTGATCATCCGTTGTTTGGCTGGTAACGAGATCTTTGGATGATGAAGAAGTGGGGCCAGTTGGTAGTTGACTGCATTGGCTTTTTGAACTCTAGCTTGTATCTCTTTATCGAGTCTTCCATCTTCTGTAAATATGCATCCTAAGTACTTGAATTCTTGAACTTGTTCCAATTGTATGTCATTGATCTTTATTTTTACATTACTGGGTTGCCCTAAATACAATAAAATGGCGAAATCGGACGAATGATATGAAATGTATATGGTTAGAAAGTGGCAATGCCATACTCCCACAAAATGTCTTATGTTGCTTGTTCTAACAAGTGGAAGCAGTTAAATGACAGCACGACCCTTGGCATGAATTGGTATCTGTCCGTCTTTACAGATATTGTGACAATGGGAGAAGTTCAGCTGGTCATCTCTGCTCAGTCTACATCTGCGGAAGTCGTAATGTCGTTCTCATAGAAAATGCTATACATAGAGAAGTGGCCAGAGGTGTCACTGTCAGTTTCATACTTTCGGTCTAAAATGAAGGATTAGGCATGGCAGAATGTTTGGCTTCGAAATTATTTGTGTTTTCGACAGAGCTTTGTTAACGCAGTTTCCACATACGGACGGTAGACCGGTTTCGCTATCTGGAGCTAATGGTTTTAGTTCTTTGTGCAGCCCTGAGAGCTTTGTTTTTTCATGTGGAATACCTTTCATTTGCGCCGCGGTTGTGACGTGATATT
Organism: Candidula unifasciata; assembly: GCA_905116865.2. NCBI lineage: Eukaryota > Metazoa > Mollusca > Gastropoda > Stylommatophora > Geomitridae > Candidula > Candidula unifasciata. The sequence continues at coordinate 77,854 of CAJHNH020001632.1, read as the reverse complement.
TAATATGGCCGGTAGCAGATTCTACGTGCGTAAGCCAAATTATCGTGCCGGACTACTTCCATGAACGACAAACTGCATTTCTGGTGGCGACTATTGCTTTGGCGTCTCTGGAAACTGCTGTATTCATTAACCGCATGCCCATATTTCTGGATTGTTACCGGACTAGTTTGTTCACCAGTTATTCAAATACGATAGTGAGGGACATTTCATTTGATTTTCACTGGTATAGGAACGGAGCAAGTATGGAGAAAACTGATTGCAGCAAACTTGAAACCTTGGCTAAGACTAAGACTAAGACTGAGACTAAGACTAAGACTAAGACTGAGACTAAGACTAAGACTAAGACTGAGACTAAGACTAAGACTAAGACTGAGACTAAGACTAAGACTAAGACTAAGACTGAGACTAAGACTAAGACTAAGACTAAGACTGAGACTAAGACTAAGAAAGGGAGGGAATCAATGACCTTTAGTTTTCTGAAAGTCACCAATTAGGAATGCAGGTGCGTCCTATATTCAAACCTTCCACACAATTGTCATTCACACATAAGGTGTTGTGTAATGTTCAGATATAAATAATAATAATAATAATAATAATAATAATAATAATAATAATAATAATAATAATAATATACTGTGTGGTAAAATAGATTACGCTTAGGACTGTATATGTTACATTGGAGGCAACTAGAGGCATGCATACATTATGAGCTGTTGTTTCCATTCTTTTTAAAGTCTGGTTGTCGTGTGACGGCTTAATGATCTTTCTGGGACTTGCGCCTGCGGAATTCTTATCCGAATAGTGTCACTTTGTGTCACTGGGTGTAAATCGCTCGTTGAGCAGTTAGGGTGGGGTTGAACTCTCACTCACTCACTCACTCACTCACTCACTCACTCACTCACTCACTCACTCACTCACTCACTCACTCACTCACTCACTCACTCACTCACTCACTCACTCACTCACTCACTCACTCACTCACTCACTCACTCACTCACTCACTCACTCACTCACTCACTCACTCACTCACTCACTCACTCACTCACTCACTCACTCACTCACTCACTCACTCACTCACTCACTCACTCACTCACTCACTCACTCACTCACTCACTCACTCACTCACTCACTCACCTCACTCACATCACTCACTCACTCACTCACATCACTCACTCACTCACTCACTCACTCACTCACTCACTCACTCACTCACTCACTCACTCACTCACTCACTCACTCACTCACTCACTCACTCACTCACTCACTCACTCACTCACTCACTAGAGGCAAGTAAAGGAGATAACAAACTGACAAGGAAAAAAGCGGAGTTGGCGGCTAAGATAAACCAGGATGTGGCAGATGAAGTAAAATTACATGACGTAGAAAAGGGGAAAAAAGAAACATGGTTGACAGAAAGAGTATGACGTTTAGATTTGTTAACAGATCCACAATTTTATGATTTCTGTTGTTGTATATATAAGAAGCATTCAAATAAAACCTGTTCATTCCGCACCGCGCATAACTGCGTACACCGAACATAAACATGTCATAGTCACTTGATAAACACTGGCCAATGAAAACAAGAGCCGGATTTATCGTCCTTTGATACCGATGTTAGATCTCTTACTGTTACTACAATGACTGAATCATATTTATTATTAGTTTTTTTTGCATATTTCTTACGTCCTTCTCGGGACGTAATTTTTTGTCATTTGAAGCCCCACTCTGGCTTTTGCCAGGGGCCGCAATATAGGCAGGCCATCGATATGGCCAATTGTCTGAACGCGGTTTCTGGGACCTCTCCATGGTGATCCTCATCCGCATGGTGGCACTTTGTGTCATCGGGTGTTTGTCGCTTGTGTGATGTCCTGGTGGGGTAGAAAGTCAGTCAGTCAGAGTACAATGACCCCATTCATCAAACATCCAAGACATGCACAACTAAGAGCAGGGTAGAGGGCGAACGGTCTGAATCGGAAGGAAGCATTAAGCCCAGAAACGGCGCAAATACTAGAATTTAGTCACGAAAGTGACGCAAATAACCCTGACCACAAATATAGGCGGAGACTGTGAGCAGCCTCGGCTAGCTAGCAGCAGTCTGAAAGTGGTCGACCTTTATTTTTTTTTTTCCTAAAAGGAATAGGAATCAAAAATCCATCCAAAGAAGTTCCAAGAACGGCGATTGAGTTTGTTTCCCTTGAAGAATAACACCCAGTTGACATTCATCAAAAAATGCAGGCAGCGTGCAGTAATAAATATGTGTGTCGAAAACAACAGTGCCAGACTGATTAGGAACTTTTTTAGAATGTTGAATATTGAATTGACATCACAGCACTCGGGAACCCTCTAAGCGCTTCATCCCCATCTTCAGCAGCAAGCGAGGAGTTCCAATTCCGATGGCACTAGTAACTATCTGATTATATATCTGTCTTTCCCCTGAGTCGGTCTGATCCACTGGTAACGCCTCGCAGTGTCATTCTCCCCAGACCATAATGATCTATCTGTGCCTCTGCATTGTTCCATCGCCCGCAAAGGTCCCCACAACTTCCAGCTTGTCATTCTTCAATTCACCACCAAGCGGTGCAGAACGGGCTAGTCTATCTGCCTGCTCATTTCCCAACACACTGGCATGATCTGGAAATAATATCCAAAGGATGCTCGCTACACGAGACGAACTTTTTGGAAAGGACTTGATACTGACATCAAGTTCTTTAAAGTCTGCCAGAAATAACCCTGTGTGATAACATTCAAAAACGCCTTTAGCATAGCCTTACCATCGGAACCCTGTAATTGAATCTTCAAGCTTTGATGATTTAGTCTATTTCTATTGAATCCGTTCTCTTGTGCTGGTTCGACGCAAAGTAGTGATAACATACTTCATTAACTGCCACCATATGAAAGAAAAATGCATCACCCTCCACTCTGTTATGCAGCATGGAGTTCAAACATCATACTCTGCGCTGTTTTCTTTGGTTGGTCGGTCAACCTATATGGTACCTACTGTGAACTCACTTCAAGATATTGCAGTTTGTTACGTAGAACCTTTTGAACCGTCCAAAATTGACACACGGAATTCTTTCACTTGCGAAAGTTTGCTTCGACAATGGTTCACCTGTATTCTTGCATCAGTTACTGTGATAGTTGTTTCTTCCTGTTGCAACACTGTGTGCCTGACCCGAGCATGGAAGATCTATTTTTAACTTACGCCTTTCTAGAACATTCGTGCTCAGTCTTGACTTATTATCTTCGAAACACACAAGTCCCCGCGGGCTGTCTGTATATTTGATAAGTTTCCAAAGGTTGACATTTTTCAACGTAAGGAAACTGAATCACTCCTCTTTGTGGTCTTTACTACAGATTTTGAATCCTGCTGACCAGGTTTCTCAACGGTAAGAAACAAAGCCTAAGCGTGGTGGGAAAGTTCAATTCAATTCAATTTTCACCGTGTCCACGTTCAACAAAGGTTCGGAAACCATTGCTGACCTCCACCCTTTACGTGGGAAAATAAGCAAGTGTTGTTTTTATACATTGTTTAGCCCTTGTCACATGCCCATGAAATAAGATGCTGAACTCACGAGATTATGCACGGGTTCAGAATAAAGGTCTTCGTAGAGATAGATAGATAGATAGATAGATAGATAGATAGATAGATAGATAGATAGATAGATAGATAGATAGATAGATAGAGAGAGAGAGAGAGAGAGGGGGGGGGGGGGGGTTGCGCTAGTCTCGCTCACCTAATTTCCAGCTCGACATAATGAGACTAGTTTCATCTCCAATAACAATTTTTTTTTACAAGAAACAATCACCGTCATTCAAAACACCGCAATAACGACTTGGCAGGCACCAGTACATCGTTATTTCATTTCTGGAGTAAGCTGCCCTGATACCAACCTTGCCGACACTCTGCTGTACTGACTGAAGTTCATCATCAGTGAAATGCTGTGTTGGGCCTTGATTGGTGTAAAGATGTGCAATAACACATATGGTCAAACGGCGATTTTATGTACGAGGCGTCCTACTATTGCAATCGAATATGAGGTCACCACTCGCTGAGCGTGACCCAGTCATGAACACTCTTGACATTGAAGTCACAAACGTTTTAAAACTGCCTACTCCACTCATAGACTTGCTTATCTGATAGATATCGCCATACGTGACTTTTGTTGCCCGATGAAATTCTGTGCTATCACCCCTTCAGTGGTTAGAGAAAAAAAAAAGCTATCCCTCTTTGATGCATGTCAAAGGTAAAAGGCGGGAGCATTTTAAAACCATCATTATGACGTCACCGTGTTTGTCTGCACCCTGATGTCACAAGCGTAACACTCTTGACAACCTTAACAATTATAATGACACATTACGAGACAATGGCATTGTTATTATATTTTATATCGCAGTTTAAAGGTTTCCATTTAAAGCATGTCTTTATATATATATATATATATATATATATATATATATATATATATATATATATCAAACATGTAGCTACAGAAAGTGAAACCATATAGTAAAATCAGAGACAACCAATAAATGTCCGCTTGTTTTAAATCAGCAAGTTTAAGTTTGCAGTAGCTCGCCATTAGTGAATGACTGGCTACTCGCTCTCCATCATTATGGTGTCTCGTCTGCCCTGACCCACCATCCACCAGACGATCATCAGAAGACAGGGGAAGGCCAGTGTCAAGAGAAAGGCTGGATGCATTTGCTGGGCTCTCTCGGCTGTGGGACAGAGGACAGGTGGGTTACAATGTGTCCCTTAAAGTATGACCCAGTACATACATACATGCACGCATGCACACACAGATACACCCCCTCTCTCTACACACACACAGAACTCACACAGAGAACTCACACATACAAACACACACATAAAGAGAAAATGATAGACAGATAAAGAGAGAGAGAGAGCGAGAGAGAGAGAGAGAAGGAGAGAGAGAGAGAGAGAGAGAGAGAGAGAGAGAGAGAGAGAGAGAGAGAGAGAGAGAGAGAGAGAGAGAGAGAGAGAGAGAGAGAAACCATCGTTTATGAGTAAGGTTTGGTTACCCACAACTTTCTCAGAATATGTCGAAATTAAAAAACAAAAAACGGCAATCTGGAAATAATGTTTACTTTGCCCTACAAGTTGGTCGCCTGCCCTTTACACGGTTGCAGAACCTAGAATAGCCTTTTTGTCTCTTGTGGTTTTTCTTGGCAAATTTTACCTACAGCGATTTGCCATTGCTTTCATAACGGTCCGCTCTCGGTAACACTGTCGTAACCAACGCAAGACAAATCGTCCGCAGCTGGGATCGAAACCAGTACCCCGGCATTACGAAGCGCGTACGCAACGCCAACATTTGCTAAAGTCATTGGCTCTATCACGTAACACCGGGATCAGATAATAAAAAGCCGATAAAACCAATAGTTTTCATGGCTCTGAAACATGGAGCTCAACTACAAGAGATGAAGCCTTATTAAAAATGTTTGAAAAATCTTTGGACCCAGCAAAGATACAACAAATTCGGGCCAATGGAGAGTGAGAAGCATAATGAAATTCATATTCTATTTAAAACACCGCATGAGGGCTAAAAAATAGACCGAAATGGCTGGGATATATTGAGAAAAAGTCGAATGATAGAGATGCAACAACTGTGTACACAAGGGAGTTGATTGCCCTTAGACCATGAGGCAGACCAAGCAGTTAGCGGAGAGTAATATCTAGGCAGACCTACAGACACATGGAGTCATCCGCTGGAAAGAGAGGACCAGCCAGAGAGATAACCAGAGGCGGTTATGTGTAGCAATAAACATTAAAAACTCGGAACGCTACAGACACATGGAGTCATCCACTGGAAAGAGAGGACCATCCAGAGAGATAACCAGAGGCGGTTATGTGTAGCAATAAACATTAAAAACTCGGAATGCTACAGACACATGGAGTCATCCACTGGAAAGAGAGGACCAGCCAGAGAGATAACCAGAGGCGGTTTTGTGTAGCAATAAACATTAAAAACTCGGAATGCTACAGACACATGGAGTCATCCACTGGAAAGAGAGGACAGCCAGAGAGATAACCAGAGGCGGTTATGTGTAGCAATAAACATTAAAAACTCGGAATGCTACAGACACATGGAGTCATCCACTGGAAAGAGAGGACCAGCCAGAGAGATAACCAGAGGCGGTTTTGTGTAGCAATAAACATTAAAAACTCGGAATGCTACAGACACATGGAGTCATCCACTGGAAAGAGAGGACCAGCCAGAGAGATAACCAGAGGCGGTTATGTGTAGCAATAAACATTAAAAACTCGGAATGCTAGAGAAGAATTATTAAGTGTTTAGCTAAGAACGGACAATATAGGACCCAGGACGATCCCACAGGCACCATGTCCTCATCTTCTGCAGCCAACGAAGAGTTATAATTCTGATGATGCTAGTATCAGTTTGATTATACGCGCGTCTTGTCTTTCCTCTGAGTATAGTGTTGACTAGATCACCTGGGATTTCTTAGCTGTACCATTCAGTCTTTCGGAGCTTTCGTCCTTGACAAGCTGGCAACCAAGGCCTTTTCTGAACTGCAATTTCCAGGCTGCATTTCTGTATCCTATAATTTTAAAACTAAGTTATGTATTTTCAAATAAATGGTTGTTTCAGTTTTAACGTATGTCAGTGAATGTTGGAGAAACACTAAAGACAATGAAGGAAAGTTACAAGCATTTAATAACAAATGTTTGAGGAAAATGATAACAATAAAATGGGATGAACTCAAAAGGAGTGAAGAAATAAGACAAATGTTTGGGCAATCACTACTAACAACATTTATAGGACAGAGAAGATGGCACTACATTGGACATATCCTAAGAAAAAACCAGCAGACGCGGAGGGACGGAGTAAGGAAGCGGTGGCGTTCAAGAGAAACCCTGAGACAAACGTTAATGAAAGGGAACAAAGATTCTGAACTGGATTCCACCCATGATATTGAAATGATTACACAGGAAAGAACAGAACTAAGAAGCCCCATGTGACATATAACAACACACGAGGATAAGGAAATTATTTCCTTCCCCTAGGATTGTAAATGAGAGTAGTTTAGTAAATGTTAGGAGTTTGGGTAATGATAGGTAATTGTTAAGACATTTCGTCGTGGACAGTATACCAAACTGAAACAGCACTTACCTATCGTGCAAGAAGCGCCGTAATAACCCTCCACACAAGAATGACACAGTCCAGTCTCAATGTTGCAGCCTCCTATTTTACACTTGTCGGGACACGTGATGTTACACCTGACTCCGTAGTATCCTTCCAGGCATTCTGGGAACAAGTCAAGTAAACATCATTGAGCTGCTTGTATGTCATTTAATCAGTCATGAAGAATCTTTCAGAATGACAATCAGTGAACGGTTGTCAGGGCAGTTTATTCTGGAGGGACATTCTAGGAACCAGTTATAATGAATCTGTCAGCGTTATGTCCCAACAGTAGAACAAACAGGTAACACGTAATTGAAACATTTGTCAGTAGAATCTATTAGGGCATCTTAAGAACAGGAAATCTGTTTTCAGGCAGCTTTCGGTCTTTCAAGACAATAATGTTATACCGTGCTATGAGGAGGCACAGAAATTACAGCCCATGGCGATAAAACGCGTGACCATAGTCAGTTCCAGAAGACGTACAAAACTTTAAAAATCTCTAGCATCAATAACGGTTTGATGTAGGTTTCTAAAATTGTGCCTGCAACCTCTTCCTAATTGTGCCTTTGTAAGAATTGTTTAAAAAAAATGTAAACAAAAATCTTTTTGCATTATCTGCGGTAGTTAAAAAAAAAAAAAACAAACAGATACTGATTCTAAGCAAAGAGTCGGCATACTTACAATAAATTAAGTAACGGGATCTTGTCAAAACATGAAATTGCATGCGTGTCACTCTCCTGTGGTGACCTCCAGCATTAGTATTTCTTTGGTTAGATTATTACAAATTTGTATTGTTTGTGGAATACGCTATCGAACTAATTAACATGCATTGCTATCTCACACGATGACCAGAATCATTGATCGGGTCATTGTTTTTGTTTCACCACCATTTATCTGGCCAAGAAATCCAGGTATTTGTCTGTGCTTTCTCCTTGCTCTCTTACCACCAGTCTTGCCAGTTGTTATCAAACTCACGAATCCCCTTTTTCTTATCACATGCCCCCAAACCACTGACTGTTCACGTGTAATTTTTCTAATAAATGTACAACTTTAATCTATCTTGGTGAGGACTGCTTCGTGTTTTTACTACCTCTATGACATTCTTTACATTCTTCTGCACCGCAGCCAGTAAATGTTTTTCATGCTCTGCTTATTATCCAATACCTCACATTACAAGATAAGTTCAACAGAGCACTTTAACAATTTTTTTTTTAGTCTTCATAGACAAGTTGTATAAACACAGTCTCACCCAACGCCGCGATGTATTTATCGCACGTCTGACTTTACCATTATTAGTACAAGACAATACAGCACCGACACCTGTCGGTTTGAGATCATCCTACCTGCACAAAAGAGCCCCATACGTCCGTGGATACATGCGATACATTCCCCAGTCCACATGTCACAATGATTGTCTAAACACCAGGGGGAGCATTTCAGTGCGCATTTGTCTCCAAACAATCCGTGTACGCATTCTGGGAAAACAGGAAACAGTCTTAACTCTCTCTCTCTCTCTCTCTCTCTCTCTCTCTCTCTCTCTCTCTCTCTCTCTCTCTCTATCTCTGCGTGTGTATGTGTGTGTATATATTTGTGTGTATATATGTGTGTGTTATCCTAATTCAAAATCTAAAGATTATTCATTTGCATCACTGCTGTAGCTATCGTCCCCCACTCCTTTTCTCACCAGCTTCCTCTGACCCTACCCACCAATACACATGTACACAAACAAAATAAGTAGATGTGTGTATATTTCATATTTCATCATACACACCTGAATTTGTCATAAAGAACATTGATATTATTAACTGCTTGACTTCATCTTTCTAACACCATCCCACACCCCGCACCCGCCCCGCCCCAAAGATGTTTTTGCGCCTACCCTGACGGTGAAGAGTTTTACTGTATACGCCCCACCGCTCCTCAGACTGACCACTATTTCACTGTACTTTTTGAGCTGGTACAAGTGATTTTCCAAAACTATGTCCGGTCACAGGCCGGTCTTTCAGATTGATTCAGGGTATTTCTCACGAACTCTTCGATTATTGAATCAAACGGAAGCACGAGCCTACCATTACAAAAAAAAAAAAAGAGCCACGTCGGTCAGACAAGGCGGCGTTCCGAGCCATTTCCTCGCGGCAGAGTTGATTTTCCGTTCTATTACCTCCACTGCGCTCGTGCTAAATTTAGTACACTAGCAGCAGCCAGAGAAGCCTTGGAATCAACATGAATTGGAGACACCAAACCTTGAACTTCCCGATCAGCCTGCACTGCTCAATAGCAAACAGGCCTGTGGCCAGTGACGCATGTATAGGGCGGAGTTAAACTCTAGCAGATAACTTCGAATCGTAAACGCGACCGAAACTCTTCACCGGTTCATCTAAAACAGTTCGGATCTATTTCACAGTCCAGCCTCTTTGAATAAGGTGCGCGTCCTCTTCACGGCCTTTTATAATAGTTGTGTCATCCATAAATGCTCGCAGTGTTAGCATCCAGTGGTGCCCAATTTGAAGACCCTGACCGCAGCCGGCAGCCTCGTCTAGCATGACTTGTATGACCACAACAAACAGTATCAGAGAAATGTACATCCCATCGCTATCCCAACCTGGAGCTCAGTCCACCTGACGACAGGCAGTCGTTCCCTGACGACAGGCAGCTTGATTTCCAGTCGCCTAGAGAGAGAGAGAGAGAGAGAGAGAGAGAGAGAGAGAGAGAGAGAGAGAGAGAGAGAGAGAGAACGAGAGAGAGAGAGAGAGAGAAGGAGAGAGAGATAGAGAGAGAACGAGAGAGAGAACGAGAGAGAGAAAACGAGAGAGAGAGAGAAGAGAGAGAGAGAGAGAGAACGAGAGAGAGAGAGAACAAGACAGAGAGAAAGAGAGAGAGAACGAGAGAGAGAGAGAACGAGAGAGAGAGAGAGAAGAGAGAGAGAGAGAGAGTTAAGACGTCTACCAAAGAGGCGCAAATTTGCGGGTCTCTGACGAAGTGCGGACAAAGATCACGTTTCCACCCGCAAACGATAGGGTGTCATGGTGCAAGCTGGATGGTATTTTCTGTGAGGTTATTTATGGTAAACTTAAGAAAAAGTAGCTCGCCGAATTAGCTTTGCGCCTGCGCTTACTACGTGGCGCACTTTCGCATTTCATCCTTCCGGCATGCATTCTCAGACCATGCTCCCCTATGAAGAACATTGCCAGTCCGGTCGTTGACAACAATTATGGTCTGGAGGCAGGCGGGGTCAACAACGTTAATATCTATTAGATTGGGTCCTTTATGCTCCCCCCATTTCGGAGGACCCAGATGGCATATTTCATTATTGTTTCTCAAAATCAGAGGATTATACAGATGAGGGATGATCAACCTGTTTTTCAGTCCACCTTCTGTTGCCAGACTGCCAGTTTACACATTTGAACACACTGAGAAAGTACATATATTAAACATTTAAAACAAACCACTCGTTGAGACAGTACATATATTTAAAAAAAAGCAAACATTGAGAAAGTACATATGTTCAAACAATGCACACACTGAGAAAGCACACATACACACACAAACACACACACACACACCAGACATACATGTAAACACACAGACGCGCGCGCGCACACACACACACATATATATATATATATATATATATATATATATATATATATACATATATACAAACGAACCTGTGCAGAGACTTCCCTGAAATCGATCCTTACAAACACATGTCCCTATGGAGTTATTGCAAGTGTTGGCGCATTGTTCAGAACACCTGAGTTTGCAGGCTGGTCCAAATGTACCCGCCTCACACGCTGTATCAACATCAACACATGATTAGGACAGAGAGAGAGAGAGAGAGAGAGAGAGAGAGAGAGAGAGAGAGAGAGAGAGAGAGAGAGAGAGAGAGAGAAAGAGAGAGATAGAGAGATAAAGAAATAAAAAGAGACAGAAGCAGAGAGCTTGAGATAGAGAGAGTAACAGGTTGATTAGCTTACAAAAGAAATAACCTTTGGTATGTCATGACCAAGAAGATGGCAATATACGTGGCATATAAGGAAAAGCTGACAGAGAATCATTACAAAAACACCAACATTTGTTAAATAATCACCCAATGAAACAAGGATGTCCCATAGAAACTCCAAGATCAACTGTGATGAGAGACATCAAAATGGGCTCTGCTTAATCCCATTATAGTTTGGAAAATATTGCATACGATAGAATGGACTGCTAGACTTAAGTATAACGCAAGGTGGAAAACCTTAGCCTCTGGGCCAAAATTGTAGCCATGGAAGCTCTACCTTCGATCAAAGCTTCCGCGTGTAACCATGGAACTTCTTCCTTTTCTCGCGTAACCTTAGAAGCTTTTTCTTTCCTCTGTAACCTTGGAAGCTCTTCCTTTCATAGTGTAACCCTGGATGCTTTTCCTTTTCTGGTGTAACCCTGGAAGCTTTTCCTTTCCTCGTGTAACATAGAAAGCTCTTCCTTTCCTCGTGTAACCTTGAAAGTTCTTTCTTTCCTCGTGTAACCCTGGAAGCTCTTCTTTCCCTCGTGTAACCCTAGAAACTCTTTCTTTTCTCGTGTCACCATGGAATCTTTTCTTTCTTTTGTGTAAACTTGTAAGCTCTTCCTTCAGTCGTGTAACCTTAGAAGCTCTTCTTTCCCTCGTGTAACCATGGAAGCTCTTTCTTTCCTCGTGTAACCCTGGAAGCTCTTCCTTCAGTCGTGTAACCTTGGAAGCTCTTCTTTCCCTCGTGTAACCCCGGAATCTCTTTCTTTTCCCGTGTCACCTTGGAAGCTTTTCCTTCCTTTGTGTAACCTTGGAAGCTCTTCCTTCAGTTGTGTAACCTCGGAAGCTCTTCTTTCCCTCGTGTAACCCTGGAAGCTCTTTCTTTCCTCGTGTAACCCTGAAAGCTCTTCCTTTTCTCATGTCCCCTTGGAAGCTTTTCCGTCCTTTGTATAACCTTGGAAGCTCTTCCTTCCATCGTGTATCTATAGAAGCTCTTCTTTCCATCGTGTATCCATGAAAACTCTTCCTTCAATGATAGATTCCTCGTCTAATCTTGGAAGCTTTTCCTTTCCCCGTGTCAACTTGGAAACTTTTCCTTTTCCCGTGTAACCCTGGAAGCTTTTCCTTTTCTCGTGTAACCTTGGAAGCTCCTCCTTCCCTCGTGTAACCATGAAAGCTGTTCCTTTTATCAAAGCACCCTAGTGTAGGCATGCAAGCTCTTACCTTCATCAAAGCTCCTTCGTATTACCAAAGAAGCTCTTCCATCCCTCTTTCTTCCATTTAATCTCCCTCGTTTAACCTTTCCATGATGTTGGCTCATGGGGAATGACAATATCACGCCGACCTCTTTACTTCCCTGAAATTTTCTAGGTACCCAGGTTAGGCTAGGTCTACATGTGAGCCAAGGTCTACAGTCGAATCTTACAGTCGTCCTCACTGCGAATTCGATGCCAATAATTCCAGGTAGGAAAGCGTCGACTTACACTCTTTAATGCGTCTGTCTCGTGTTACATATCGGGCCTCAGCTTGAATAATGGGAACACAGAAGTAATGGATGTATCACAGAAAGCAATATTGCTAAAAGGTCAACATATGTAAAACATACATAAGGCGTTACGTTACGACAATTACAGTAATTTTAGTATCTATATATATGGACGGAATCAGATGAAAGATGTATCACTGAAAAGGACAGGCAA
>CAJHNH020001632.1:40000-60000 GCA_905116865.2 Candidula unifasciata | reverse complement strand
AAATCAACTATGAATTGAGAATGTGAGGATAAGAAGAAATCAGCTGTGAATTGAGAATGTTAGGATCAGGAGAAATAAACTGTGAATTGAGAATGTGAGGATCGGAAGGAATCAACTGTGAATTGAGAATGTGAGGATCAGAAGAAATCAACTATGAATTGAGAATGTGAGGATAAGAAGAAATCAGCTGTGAATTGAGAATGTTAGGATCAGGAGAAATAAACTGTGAATTGAGAATGTGACGATCGCGAGGAATCAACTGTGTATTGAGAATGTGAGGATCGGGAGGAATCAACTGGGAATTGAGAATGTGAGGATTGGGAGTAATCAACTATGAATTGAGAATGTGAGGATCAGGAGGAATCAACTGTGAATTGAGAATGTGAGGATCGGGAGGAATCAACTGTGAATTGAGAATGTGAGGACCAGGAGGAATAAACTGGGAATTGAGAATGTGAGGATTGGGAGGAATCAACTATGAATTGAGAATGTGAGGATCAGGAGGAATCAACTGTGAATTGAGAATGTGAGGATCGGGAGGAATCAACTGTGAATTGAGAATGTGAGGATCGGGAGGAATAAACTGTGAATTGAGAATGTGAGGATCAGGAGGAATCAACTGTGAATTGAGAATGTGAGGATCGGGAGGAATCAACTGTGAATTGAGAATGTGAGGATCGGGAGGAATGAACTGTGAATTGAGAATGTGAGGACCGGGAGGAATCAACTGTGAATTGAGAATGTGAGGACCGGGAGGAATCAACTGACATAATGTGTATTCGGAAACTGAATGTTGTTCTGCTTTATTCACTGTAGAAAGTTGTATCTGTTCCAAGAGAGCCAGAGTTACTTACTATAAGCAGCAATATCACAAGTACTGAGACTTGTCGCTGTCTGTTGGCCTGACACGAATGCTGTGATGTCAAATCTTTACCCAGATGAGTCCATATGAGTATCTGAACTAACGATTCCGTACTTTTGAATATCAATCTGGCACGCAGCAGACACGAATTTAGTATTTCGTAATCTTCATCATCAACACGTGATGATGATGATAAAAGCCATGCCACAGAATCACAGAATTTCTAGTCAACATCTGTCTGCCCTCAACGTGATGTTGATTTCTGATTGAGCATCATAAAATATGAGATGCCCCATGCGACAGTGGCATAACGAATGGTCTTACACTTTACCTTCTGATTGTTCTTTCCCCTTTACAAAACAAACACAATGGTAGGTCGTGTCAGCTGAATCCTATAAGTAAATCAATTAACCAGCAGGATGTATAGGCAGTGATGAGTAAGCCATACTCACCGCCCATAGCCTGAACCTCACACAAATAAAGTGATGCGTTATGGGTATATGGTGTGTCCATGTATGTGATCTTCAACCTCCTGACTGGCTCCCTGGTATCAAGTATGATGTCAACTATGCGAGAAATGTTGATGTTATCTCGGTACCAGTTAGTCCTACTGTTATCCACGTCGAATGTTTCCAGCATGAATTGATTAAACTTCTGTGTGGAAACTGTGGATCAGAAACAAGCAGACGCATCATTTAGACAGTTTCAAAGTCGAGTGTTTGTATATTTATTTCAAGAACAACTGAACGGATTATCTGGTCATTCTTTGCTCTGTTGTTGCTTTATGACAGTTATGCTCTGAGAGGCAAGAAACCCACAGTTTACATATAATAAATCAAATCTGTAAAAGGGATATACACGCATAAGTCATGTTTTAGAACAGGTCAAGAAGTGAATGGATAACCAGAATCTTCTTTTGGAGTTTACCGCCGTTGAACGCGAAGAAGATGAAAACAAAAATACAATGCAACACATCGCGCCGTTTCGACTGTTGCTGGCATGATATGGTTTCCTTATCTCTCTCTCTCTCTCTCTCTCTCTCTCTCTCTCTCTCTCTCTCTCTCTCTCTCTCTCTCATTCTCTCTCTGTGTTGGGGGGGGGGGGGGGGGCGTCTATCTAGTTGTTATACGAGCAGATTATCCCTGCTTGATTTGCAGCTACTCTGCTTGTGTATACATTGACAAGTACTAGGGAAATGACGGAACCCTGTGAGAAGCTAGGTGTAAATACTACATGGCTCAAAGCTTCACGAGCCTAGGCGAAAGCTAGTCTGTCCTTCATACAGGACTGGCGCAATCCAACTGACAATCCGGGGACGACTGACCTGCATATTCCAGAAGTTTTTACAGCAAAACAGTCAAACATCCTCTCTAATCCGGTTATATGCATCTTCTAAACCCAATACCCTAAAAACTATTTCATGTTTATGTTCATACCCCTCATAAACATAGAAAGCCAGGGTCGAGAAGTTGTCCCCTGTTTATTTTGTTGGTCGGTAACTTCCTAACCCTCTCGGTAAGAGTCAATGTTTTTCTGAGTAATTCTGTAAGTTGCCTGCCATTATCTTTTCAAGAATCGAATCGTACCAAGTGTATTGTGTGACACAATAATTATATAACTATTCAGGTTGTCAATAATCTTTTATTTTCCGGCTTTAGTAGTGGTGTAAGGTGACTATGCAGCCAGCCAGTCCACTGGAACTGACTCTGCGTCTTATGTCGAGAGAATGAAAAGTAATGGCCATGTTTGCACATTAAGCCTAACGTCTTGTCTCTATAAAGCAAGCAAAACTGGAAAATAGGGGTATACGAAGAACGTGAAACGTTTCTTACCATCTACAGTATATATTAGAATCCTAGGAATCCAGTAGGATCGGTTGAATGTAAGACCCCAAAAAGGCATGTGACTCTCATCTGTGCGAGAGCAAGAGAACCGGGCGTAATC
This sequence comes from Candidula unifasciata, assembly GCA_905116865.2. Lineage (NCBI taxonomy): Eukaryota > Metazoa > Mollusca > Gastropoda > Stylommatophora > Geomitridae > Candidula > Candidula unifasciata. Next base: position 57,194 of record CAJHNH020001632.1, on the reverse strand, counting down.
GGTGTTAACATTCCCATCTACGGCATTGGATGCTTGCACTCTGCTGATAGGGTGATGGGGGTATGTACTCGACTGTGATACTTTCTGCTTCAAAGCTACATTCCGACCTGCAAGGAATGGAACAGTCCAGTCAGATCACGTCATGCAAGGAATGGAGCAGTCGAGTCAGATCACGTCATGCAAGGAATGGAGCAGTCCAGTCAGATCACGTAATGCAAGGAGTTAAGCAGTTTATTCAGCTCACGTCATGCAAGGAGTTAAGCAGTTTAATCAGCTCACGTCATGCAAGGAGTTAAGAAGTTTGATCAGCTCACGTCATGCAAGGAGTTAAGCAGTTTAATCAGCTCACGTCATGCAAGGAATGGAGCAGTTTAATTAGCTCACGTCATGCAAGGAATGGAACAGTTTAATCAGCTCACGTCATGCAAGGAATGGAACAGTTTAATCAGCTCACGTCATGCAAGGAATGGAACAGTTTAATCAGCTCACGTCATGCAAGGAATGGAACAGTTTAATCAGCTCACGTCATGCAAGGAATGGAACAGTTTAATCAGCTCACGTCATGCAAGGAATGGAACAGTTTAATCAGCTCACGTCATGCAAGGAATGGAACAGTTTAATCAGCTCACGTCATGCAAGAAGTCAAGCAGTCCAGCTAGCTCACATCATGCAAGGAGTGGAGCAGTTCGGTCAAATCACGTCACGCAAGAGGTAGAAAGGTCATATCAGCTCAGGCCGTGCAAGAAGTACAACAGTCACATCAGTCCAGGTCATTTAAGAAATATAACAGTCTTCCCAGATGAAGTCATGCTAGTCGTAGAAATATTATGTCTTATATCAGTTCAAGTCAAGCACAAATGAAAGTGTCGGAAAGAGAGAAACAACAGAAACAAAAATACAGAGAGAAAGAGTTGTGAGGAAAGAAAGAGTCTGTGTGTGGTGCGGGAGTGTGTGTGTGTGTGTGTGTTTGAGAGAGAGAGACAGACAGAGAAAGAGAGAGAGAGAGAGCGAGCGAGAAACAGACAGACAGACAGACAGACAGAGAATTCACTAGCTTCAGAACTATGCAGGTAACAAGTGGAGGCACAAATAGATCATAACGGTCTGAAGAGAATCATGCTGCGAGGAGTTACCAGGGGATCTGGTCAGTGAATCACCTCCTACATCTCAGAAGTTCAACAAGACCTAGAGGACGACCGCTAAAAATGGATAGACAACATTAAAGACCCTCTGCGCCTTTAGGGCATGACAATAGCTATTGGCAGCCAGCGTGTCCTGGATCGCAAATTATTCATCCTCACATCGCCTCACGGTAAAAAAAAGTTTATTATGATAATCAGCACTTAAATAGAAAGGCAAGACCGATATAAATCAGATTGTTACTGGTGCTCCTGGAAAAAGAACTCTGCATTTGCCGCATAAGATAGAGACTAAGCGCTTACTGATATGTACTGAGTGATGTGATCTCAGTTCCTAATTCAACATTCACAAACTACTTAGGCCTGGCTTCTCGTGAATTACATAGTTTGATAAGACTCAGGACAAAGTCTGTACATCTCCGTCTGTCCATGACACTCATCTCCCCGTGTGGAAATGAAAGAGCTGACAGGTTGGCTGGATCCGCTATCACTACCGACGGTCAGCCTATGGATCATGCTGATATTATCAATGGCCTCAGAGAAATGGGAAGGATAGAGGACTTTGGTGGCAGTGAATCCACATCACTCGCCAGAATGGCAGACTTTGGAATTAAGATCGGCACAGCAAAAAACGAGACGCACACCAGATACACCAGAAGACTTGTTAATCAACATAGAACTGGTACTATTAGCCATCGGACGTTTGGGTTCATACTGAGGGGAGGATCTGAGCACTTATGGACATGTCCGGAGTGCAATGAGGATAACCCAACTAACTAACTAACTAACTAACTAAATCCCCGTGTGGGTTCCGGGGTCCGTGGTCCGGGGTCCGGGGTCCCATTCTGTAGGAAAAGGAATAGACCTACTGCCCCTAAAACAAGCATGCTCACATCAATATGTTTTTTATAACTGGTAACTGACCAGCGTCATAATGTTTGTACACACGACATGTTTCTTTCAGCCAGCGTCATAATGTTTGTACACACTACATGTTTCTTTCAGCGAGCGTCATAATGTTTGCAGTTGTACACACTACATGTTTCTTTCAGCGAGCGTCATAATGTTTGCAGTTGTACACACTACATGTTTCTTTCAGCGAGCGTCATAATGTTTGCAGTTGTACACACTACATGTTTCTTTCAGCGAGCGTCATAATGTTTGCAGTTGTACACACTACATGTTTCTTTCAGCCAGCGTCATAATGTTTGCAGTTGTACACACTACATGTTTCTTTCAGCCAGCGTCATAATGTTTGCAGTTGTACACACTACATGTTTCTTTCAGCTAGCGTCATAATGTTTGCAGTTGTACACACTACATGTTTCTTTCAGCGAGCGTCATAATGTTTGCAGTTGTACACACTACATGTTTCTTTCAGCGAGCGTCATAATGTTTTGCAGTTGTACACACTACATGTTTCTTTCAGCGAGCGTCATAATGTTTGCAGTTGTACACACTACATGTTTCTTTCAGCGAGCGTCATAATGTTTGCAGTTGTACACACTACATGTTTCTTTCAGCGAGCGTCATAATGTTTGCAGTTGTACACACTACATGTTTTCTTTCAGCGAGCGTCATAATGTTTGCAGTTGTACACACTACATGTTTCTTTAAGCGAGCGTCATAATGTTTGCAGTTGTACACACTACATGTTTCTTTAAGCGAGCGTCATAATGTTTGCAGTTGTACACACTACATGTTTCTTTCAGCCAGCGTCATAATGTTTGCAGTTGTACACACTACATGTTTCTTTAAGCGAGCGTCATAATGTTTGCAGTTGTACACACTACATGTTTCTTTAAGCGAGCGTCATAATGTTTGCAGTTGTACACACTACATGTTTCTTTAAGCGAGAAAATATCGTTTACGATTAGGAAAAAAAAAAGGGGGGTGGGGTGGGGGGGGGGGGGGGGGATAGATTAATTTTACTTTTCCTATGACGATAAATACAACCTGAAAACAATGTTATGGCAGAGCCGACCAGGCCAATAGCCTTAGCTGGCACCTTCTTTAGGAGTGAAGCTTTAACAGCTGACTGTACTGCTCTTCTGCTGGAGAAGCTTTTGCGTCACGTTTTTTAAAAATCCTATTCAGTCGCCAGAGAAGTCAGTCTTTTGTTAAAGCGTTCATGTTTTGAGTAACTACTCTTTTAGAATTTCAGCGTAGGCCTTGCTTCACCTAGTGTAAGCAACTAAGAAAACCTCAAAATAACATTTAAATTAGCATGGCCCAACATTAGATTAAAACAGCAGATATCAAGACAAAACAGTGTCAACCATCACACTATTTGCAAACTAAATAACACATTTTTAAATAGTATAATTTGTTTTTAGACACAGTGTTTCGTATAGATATTTTTCTCCATTTTCTTGTTATCAGTATTTTTGATTCTTTTTGGTCGCCCTCTTTCTAAATAACAATATGTTACAATGGACTGGGATTGTGGGGAGGGGGGTCTTGCCATAGACTTTAGGGGAGCGCCTCCTGCCAAGGGATTGAGACCACCGCTCAAACGTGCATGTTCATATCTGATACTATCAGACTGTTGGGACTTACCTCCACTGACACGTACAGTGCAGATGGACCTGGCCACAGCTCCCTCGATGGTAATGGTGCTGACAAGCACCCCTCCTACGTGACACCACACATCTACCGACATGTTGCTGACGGCGTAGATCATCTCCCGCAGACAACTGATCCCGTCGTTGAGTTTTGTTGTCAGGCTCAACATATGACCTGTACAAGTATAAGGGGGATTACAGGTACAGGAGGACGATGCGTGATTTCACTTACTGTATTTTGCCATGTCTTCCTCACTGGAATATAGACCATCAGCCAACTTGACGCCAAGTCGTCCTATCTGTTTCTATCGTATACAGGTCAACCAATACCTTTCCCAAATGGTTAACCTAATTTTTTTTTCTTGCTCCCTTTTCCGTGTGTTTCTGGCCTGCTTGTATTTCTGGGCACCACACCCTCCCCGCCCACCCATTTCAGTCGTTAATCTTCTCCGTCGCCTTCAGCGGTTATAAACTCCGGTGGAAAGTTATGGTTTTTCGTCCACTTATAGACTTTAGATTTGATTCAGAAATTGAGTTTTTGTTTGCACCGTCGTTTCACAGATCTGGCTTTTTTATGTAGATTGTTGGCTCCTCGCCTCTCATGCAGATGCACTCCGACTATACAGGAAACACCCCAAATCAGTAGCCTCCTACGACACGCTTTTTTAAGGCGCAGTGGGTCCGTTTCTTCTCTATGCCCAGGAACCATCACAAGGACGTTTGAGTGAAAGAACAATCTAGTTATAGTGTTTTGAAATGTTTTCTCAACATGTGTTCTATCGCACGCCAACTTTTTGTCTTCAACTTTTGACTCAGCGGAGTTTATTACTTACTGTTGTTGTTTTGTAAGGAGGTTCTGGACTACCTACAGACGTCATGCAAACAAGCTCAACCACTTCCAAACACTCTGTCTTAGTAAAAGTACTGAAAGTGGCAAGACAGTGTCTCGGATACTGTGGTTTTAAACAGAGCTGGTATTCCCAGTATCGATACCACCCTGATGCAGTCACAGATATAAAGGGCAGGTGACGTCATTCGCTTGCTAGACTTCCGACTCAACAAAAATAATTTTGTATTGCAAGATAAAAGAAGACATCCCTTTACAAACTTACAAGACAGGAAAATAAAAACAGCAAGCGAAAGCCGCCTCACCCAAGAAACCTGATGCTGCTGTGGCGGAAGCCTCTGCTACAGACAATCGGAGCCAGGCGGCGGTCACTGGCACCCACAAACACGCAAAAGAAGCCGCAGCAGCAGGGTACTTATTCACCAGGGATACTGCAGTGCGCACGGTGCAATAGGGCGTGTCATCGACCTTCGAAGCGGCCCTATATGCTGATACTGCTCAGGGACCCACGATTTTCAAGAGTGCCCCCTGGCTAAAGTTGACCAGGACTTCAAAAACGGAACACCAACAGGAGGTGTTCCAGCTGCACAGGCGCCCACAGCGCGAGATACCTGGGCTGCCCGTATCTTAAAGAGATGAAGAAGGCGGTGTCTACTGCCGGCTCCAGATTCAAGGCGCCCAGAACAAGCAGACCGAACACTACAAACCAGGTGAGAAGTCAGCCCGCCTTTTCCAGCAATAACCAGAACACCTGAGAAGTCAGCCCGCCTTCTCCAGCAATAACCACAACACCTGAGAAGTCAAATGCGGCCACCAGGGACTCCGAACTTGCACGTGCGATCTCAGAAAAGAGATCTGAGCTACAGAAGGAGAAAGCCGCTGCCGCGGCAGAAAGAGCAGATTCGACCTTATCTCCCTGATGCTGAGAGAAATTAAAGCCCTGAAAGAAGACAGACAAACACAAGCTGAACAACTAACGGAAAACGAGTACCCAGCCGCAAAAATTAAACAATGCGTCACCGCTCTAATCACAAGGTTGGAAGCGGCCCAGGTAGCAGTAGAAAGACGCAGACAGGAGGATAGAGAGGAGCACAGGAAACAGATGGCAGAACTCGAAGAAGCGTGTTAGAGTGCCAACCGAGAAGTCGCCAGGCTAGTAAAGGAGAAAGCGGACAATCCTGCTACTCTGCTAGAAGTCAAGGGAGTAATATCCGAGGAGAAAGCGAGAGTGACACTATGTGAAAAAGACGCAAGAACCCTCAAAGTAGACGCCAAGCATCATCACTGAACTCGATGAGCTCCAGCAGAAACTGTTAGTTGATGCTGACAAGTTTGAGAGAATTATGACTGCAACAGAGGAGACACAGAGAGAACAAGAGTACGAAGAACCCGACCAGGAAACCGACTACCCAGAGCAGAGCACAGTCACCAGGGACGCAGAGCAGTCATCAGACAAGTACCCCCCTGACCTGGAAGAACCCATCGAGATGCCAGAGAAACAGGAGATTCCCTCTACACCCAGCGATTTCTGGTCCACCTGCGAACGAGAGAAGTCCGAGCATTGGAGCTCACCCAGACAACACAAATTCCACAGGCGAAGTAGACGAGGACGCCGCCAATATTAAAAAGCACCAAAAACAGCAGTCAACACAATGCAGCAAAAGACAACCCAAGCAAAATAGCTCAGCCAATGAAAGAGGCCCGACACAAACGCACCCACATTTTTACAGACCTATTGGCAATAAGTGGGTAATGTGGTCAGCGTTACGCCGGATGTCTTTGCTTCCCCAGGACATACATCCTGGTACCTATTTTAGGCTGGGTTGACCTGCTACCGCGATAAAGATCCACGCACTGTATGGCCAGATGCTATTTAATAATTAAAAGTATAAAATGTTTAATATTTTCAGTTAAGTTAAGGACATATTTTTGGCTTGAAAAAAAAAAAAATTTGTGTCCTTTACCGGACGTTGAAGAATCAACACCAAATATGTTGGCTGTTGTGGCTTTTTTAGGCAAATTTACTTTCAATAGTTTGCCATTACCATTGGACGATCGGTTTCGGTACCAGTGTGAAACCAACGGAGACGGTTGCTGCCACATCGCTTGCACCTGGGATCGAACCTGACACCCCGGCTTTACAAAATGCTTTCACAACCCCTCAGACAGAGATGGTGACTCGGCGACATAAACAAACAATCCGAACACTTCATGTAATAATCTATAGACCCTTCCGGCGTATTGGCCATGTATAGCTAAACCTAAACTTGAGTCAAAATTTTACCACTCGGCACTTGGTGGGTGATGTCAGCAGCACACCGGCCACCTTTACTTCCCTTGACTTTACCTAATACTTAATTACTTAAAGCTAGGTCGACATGGGGCCAAGATTATTTTTGGGGAAAAAAAAAACTGTTAGGCATCGTCAGGACTCAATCCACTACCTTCCGACCCGCAGGCGAGCATTCAGCCAATAAGCTGCGTGACTGGATTATAACGTAAACAGCTGTCTCTAATGCACATGCTAGAGGCGATACTTGGTGGACGGACATACAACATCTGGACAACATCTTCTACATGAGACTTCACCTACATTGCACTTACTGTTGTTGTTGACTACGACCCGGTACCAGCTGAACGGAAGGGCTTTCTGGAGAACCAACTTAACGGACGTGGCACTGTGGTTGGTGTTGCATGTAGAGTCCATCTGGTCACGTAAGTAGAGCGGTGTAGACTTAGCTACGTCAGTCGCAATTAGGTCAACTGAAATATTTACTAAGTTGTTACTATGAGTCGGTAACTTCAAGCAAAACAGTAGACATAACTACAGTCGTACCTCGGTGTACGTACATAATCCGTTTCAGATCTTTGGACTAGACCAAACATGACGTATACCAGACAGGACTATACTAGACAGGACGTATACTAAACATAACGTATACCAGACAGGACGTATACCAAACAGGACGTACACCAAACATGACGTGTACCAAACAGAACTTATACTAAACAGTACTTAGGTTCTCCTTAAAATTACGGCCACTTGTTATTGAGTACGCCGGAGTTCAGTCCCCTGGCCGCATTGCAATTACGGAGTTGAAAAGAGGGAACGAAACAAATGACGTAATTACTGTGTTGGCGATAGATGCACTGCTGTCATAATAAGGTTAGGGTTAGGGTTTGGGTTAGGGTTAGGGGTAGGGTTTGGGTTAGGGGTAGGGTTATGAGTGCTGGAGTTTTATGGAGTACCAAAACCTTACCCTAACCCAAACCCAAACCCTAACCCTAACCCTATTATGACAGCAGTGCATCTATCGCCAACACACAGTAATTACGTCATATGTTCACGCTGTCTATCGCCAACACACAGTAATTACGTCATTTGTTTGGTTCCCTCTTTTCCACTTTGTAAATGCAATGCGGCCAGGGGACTGCACTCCGGCGTACTCCATAATAAGTGGCCGTAGTTTTAAGGAGAACCTAGTACTTATACCAAACATGACGTATACTAAATATGACGTATACCAGACAGGACGTATACCAAACAGGGCGTATACTAAACATGTCGTATAATAGACATGGCGTATACCAAACATGACGTATACCAAAGAGGACTATAGCAGACAGGACAGATAACTGACCGGACGTATATCAAACAAGACATATACCAAACAGGACGTTTCCAAGCAGGACGTATAGCAAACATGACGTATACCAAACAGGACGTATTTCAGACAGGACATTTACCAACGAAATTTTTCCATTAGAAATTAAAAAAAAAAACTGTTTTTTTTTGGCATTTTATTCATGGATAGGGCTCTAAATACTGTATATACTGCCTAACACTGAAATACGTCATACAAAATCGATTAGATAAAACAAATGACCATTTCACCTAATTACACCTTCCAGGGACGAGTAGAGTGCCCCTACCAGGGACGAGTAGAGTGCCCTACCAGGGACGAGTAGAGTGCCCCTACCAGGGACAAGTAGAGTGCCCCTACCAGGGACGAGTAGAGTGCCCCTACCAGGGACAAGTAGAGTGCCCCTACCAGGGGGATACTGAGATGGGAGAGTAGGAGATGTTATTGTTTGGAGGAAAGGTCCTCTTCCAAAAGAAATTTAAAAAAAACTTAAATAATAGTGTAATAAGTTCTCTCTCTCTTTCTCTCTCTCTCTCTCTCTCTCTCTCTCTCTCTCTCTCTCTCTCTCTCTCTCTCTCTCTTTCTGTTTTCTGTCTCTTGTGGCTACTTTGACCTGTTTGAGGCTCACCAGGTTTGAATTTATCTAAAAATCTGTCTAAGGAGATTTGCGTCTGTCTTCTCCTCATGATGTTTCAGTAATGTGACATTGATCATTCCAGACGTGGCTATTACGGCATGTTTAGGCTCTGTAAATGTGATAATGTTCTGCAAAGTCATTGACATCTACCTGTGGCTTTGTCTTCAGAGAGCCAAAGAAAGATGACGCTCGCTGTCGTGACTAATCTAGACTCAAACAAGTTCTACCATGCGGTTCCAAATAAAAGTCATACACTAAGCAACAGTTTTCATTTTTGAACAGGATGCATACCAAATTAAACGTATACCAAAGCGAACGCATACCGAGACACCACTGTTTATTTTTATACAGTGACATTTTCCATTTCATTCCATATTATTACTATACCTTCTACTGTCCCAAAGCCGTATTCTGTAATTCCATGAAATAAAAAAAAAAAACTTGCTATAAGGTACGAAAACTTTCCCTACTTTGATGCGCCAATTACCTGTGACTGAAAGAACTAAACTGGTCAGGATTCAGCAAACACATCGGCAAGGCTAGGACTGGACGTTGGCTGGTCATCTACCTTCTGTACTATTAAAGTCTCCTAGTTTTGTCAATTTTTTTTTCCTATGTAGGTTTCGAATATTTAAGGTTGGTTATGTGACCCCTGTAGGTTTTAGGTGTTGGAGGTTTGCAAGGCTTCTGAACAAATTTAAGTATTCTAATTCTGTCATGTTTCCACCAAAGGTTTTAGATCTTTTAAGTTTGTCAGGTGACACTTGAGGGTTTCAAATATTCTTGATTTATCCCGTTTCCTTCCTAAGTTTTAAGTAAGTAAGTTTTGTTAAAGTTATTTTGAGGTGATCATATTTCCTGTGTTTGTTTCCAGTATTTCATTATCAACAAGCAGCTTAAACCGATGCCTCTTTGGAAAATAATTGAGCTTGAAAGAGTAATGATAACTGACCATATTGACAAGAAGGGCCAAAGTATGCAGTGGCACACGAGCCATTGTTAGGGCACTTTCCACTGACGTCACACGCTGTAGCTTTCAAGCAGTGACACTGGAAGTAGCAACCACGACCAAACCATCCAACAGGGCAACCTGAAAAACAAAAGAAACATACTGGAATGCAATCAATGTCTAACTGGAAAGAGGTGGGGGCGGGGGATTGTTCAATGTTATGTTATGAGACAGTTATGAAGATGATGATTGTATTTATCATGATGAAAAGACATCGTTTCACAACATAATAGAAACTAGACAGCTTAAGATTATCACACACCCGAAGGATAAAAAAAAAAAAAAAATTGTGACAGAAATCATCCACCAGTTTATGGCACAAACTTGACAATGATGCAATGACAAACAGGAACATACATATCACAAAATGGCTATATATAAGATTGGTCTAGTCTGCGAAATCCAAACCCTCTGCAAAGTTTTAAGTGACTATTGTATTGCCACCTTTCCAGACGACAGTGTTATGTTGCGCTATGAGAATATATGGGACTCATAAACCACGGCGATGGCGAGTGGGAAAAAAACAAAACCCACGTTTAAAAAAAAAGTCAACTACGGCTGGGGGTAAAGTTCGTCCTCTCCATATCACCAAGCCTGGCAGTATTGTAGAGACCGTATGTCGCCAATGTATCATGATACCTTCCTCGACCGGCCTTGTTTACTCTAAAGGAAAGATAACACCAGTAGGTTTGGAACAAAGCAGGCTGCAGAAGCTGCAGCAAAGCAGTGCTTAATCTGTCCGCCTATAGAAGCTTTTCTCCTAGACCAGCTACCAGCCAAGGCTAAGGTCCTGGTCTACCCTGCCATAACATAAAGTTTTCATGTTGCATTTCCTCTTCCTAGGATAAGGCTAGTATCCTCCCCAATGTGCCCAATATGGAATGGTAGTATTGGTATACGCTGCCAAACATTCGGCGTCAAATAAAGACAGATGGCACGGGCTAATCTTATCCGGTAGATCAGTCATATCTGACCCAGACCTGGCAAGCAAGTGACTGACTTAACCTCTCTCTCTCTCTACATGTCTTGTACCTTCCCCATTTAGCTATTCAGTAGCCAGACAACAAACAGAGTGGTAATGTGCAGGCATGTGTAACTATCATTACCGCAAGGAACACTACATCGATAGTGTAAAAAAATTGCTTCGATCATATTTACTATGTTCTGGGATATGCAGTAGTGACGCTACATAATACACAGTAGTTCCTTTTTAGGCTTTCTAAAGTTTTTTTCCGTCATCATCCTGACCAGTTTTTATGGGGAAAATCGTCACATTTAAAAAAGCATTTATGAAGAGGAAGCTTTAGGTTATAGTTGTGATTTGGTTATATGCACCATATAAAATGGCTTTTAGCATTGCTCGCTACCGAAAGCTCTGAAAAGGTCTCCTGCTGATGAGATCACAGATGGCTGTCCCAAATACTGTCCCTGCTAGCGACGAAGTCGTTTACCGGTGAGCCAATGGGCGACCCGATCGACTGTGATATCAGCCTTTGCAGTATCAACAAGGAGCATTTAAACTGTACTATTTAGTTGTGACATTAGTAAATTGTAAATAATTTCTCTAATTATTTCAGAAATTCATGTATTTATTTCATACCTTGAACATGAACTTTCATCGATATTAATAAAACCAGAAACACACAGGACTGAAGCAATCCAGCAGACTTTCTAAATGATCTCATTGCTGGTACAAATCGTGTTGACAGATAGCTCATGTATGTAGGCACACATGCTTAGACACGGCGTTCTTGTACATCGTATGAATTTGACATCAAAATTAGGAGGAAGTAGGTTTAAGTCTTGATGTGGTCACTGCAGCTTTAATGTTTCGTCTTTAGTCGGAGTAAAAAATTCTTATACATTGGATAGGACTCATCGAAGCAGAGACACTAAGTAGAGATTCCACTATATTATCCAGTCTTCTAACCTATACTTCTTTCTCTAATCATATCAGCACAGAGGAACAAATATGAATTTACTTCTAATGCCAGTTCAAACATTGTAGATTGTAAATACACTCAGTTTGATAAAGCCAAGTACTCAGTTTTTGAAGTTCTAGATTATAATGTAAAATGACGTCACAACAATTTGCATACAACTACACAAGTCTGCTCACAAATTGTGACAGCTGCTGGAATGACGTCAATGGACAAGTGATGAGAACAAAAAAACATAACAGGATAAAGATTTCTTGGAATAATGAACTGTCACGAGACGACCTCAGTGGTTCCAGAAGTTAGTACTCGTAATAAGCTCTTCTGGTTATTGGTAATACTTTAAAACAAAGTGATTTAAATGTTTCCAGTCCTTAGTCCAGACAAGGCGACCCAAAACTGCATGGCTGTTGGGTGAACAGTCGTTAACGAAGGCAGTCAGGTCGTTGTAGGGGCGACGCCTGCTGGTGGATGTAATGTCCTAAGTCCCTTTCCCAGCTAATAGTGAGGGTACTGCTGGGGTGACCATTTGTTAACCCCTCACATAATGCTTCAAGTCACAGTGGACACTAGGCACGACCACTTTTTTTTAAATTTTTTTTAAAAATTTTTTTTTTTTAAAGCCGTGGCAGTTCTGCCAGGCGGTGGCCGTTGCATTTTTGCTCCATTTATAGACTGGAAGGATATAGTTTCGTCACCCAGCTTCTGAGTTGAGTGCATGGTGTGACACTGTGAGCTACGAGTGTTTTTCGTTGGCACAGGAGCGGAGCAACAATGGGGTGACCCGTTTGCTATGATGCTGAAACTAGGATTACCAGATTACCAGATTACCAGAAGGCGACCCAACGTTGGGTAATATTACCTAAAACTTTACACTGTAGCTAGGAATTCTATTCTCATGTGTCAGTGTCAGAATGTTATCTCCTAACACAGACTAGATCAGGGGAGTTGAGTGGACTGGTAGACGTTGTATCGACCAGAGGCTGGAGTTCGCACGTCAGTGTAATTCTCCGGAGAACAGGTGTTTGCCAATTAGGAATGTTTGATCTTGGTCAAGTAGGAAACACAATGGCTTCACTGACCGTCTTTTAACACCTGCCAGTTAGATTCGTTGTAAACTAGATTGGGTCACTTAAGAATGTTCGCTCTAAGGATGTCAGTCCAGAATTGACTGACAGGCCACTCGTTAGCTAATTTGATCTGATAGGTACTTCAGAGGCGTGGCTTAAGTCATCGTCTTGAGGGTTGGGTAGAACCGAGTAAAGGGAGGAGTTTAACCTTTGAGACAGATATATAGTATACTTCAAGCCTTTGGAATTCCCGTCACATCGCAGCTAGCAAGCAACAAACACAGGTCGACGTAAAGGTAATTTTACGGTCGGATTCTGGTTTGGCGATTGATGGAAAGTTCCCAGGTGAATATTAATTTTAATCTTGTATACATAGGTTAGGGAGTTAAGCTTAGTCTATACTACATTTTCCTAATTTGTCTGCACATTCTGCTTGAAATAGTTCTTTGTGAGTATTCAGTATCTCAGTTAGGGAACTGCTAAACTATTCCTATTCCTATTTCTTGTATGTTTGTGTCACATGTTTTTCAGTGTATGTTTTCATGTGTATAAAATAAGATGTGAACAATGACATTTGCTAAAATGAAATGTAATTATATTGTTCCCACCATCAACCAAAATATGAGTTTGGACTGTGGGAAATGATGCCCAAATATGTGCAGGGATGCTGTTACGTTTGTGTGCCCACCATGTGCTCACTTAATGTGTTCACCTAAACAGGGGATTTATAACCCCAGGGGAAGAATGATGGGTGTATAGAATTCACTGTCACTGAAAGATAATATTCAGGACAGCGTGCACATATAAATTGTTTGCGTGTTCAGCACATAACATACGCCACATGTTTATGTCAAATCAATGTCAGCCAGTTGGAAGTCTGAATGATGACGGACAACAGACTTAGAAAGTCAACTATCATGACATAGTATGCGAGGGAAGGCAGGATATGTGACGCCCATGTGAGACAAAAGACCTTCAGACTAGACTGGAGAGAATGTTGAATATGGTGAGGAGTGATGGGATATATTTTATTATGTTATGTTATATTAATTAATACATGTATTCTTAGTGTAAGTCAAGATACTACACGTATGTGTTTGTTTCCATGATTACAGCGCCCATGTGACGATCAGTCCATGAAAGAGACTACATTGTGTTGGACTCGGCCAGCTGGGAACGATGTGGAGAACGATGTGGAGAACGAGGTGGGGATGAAGTGGAGAATAAGCTGAAACAGGCAAAAAACAGGCAAGGAAGAGTTGGACAAGCTTGACAGTTCCTCACGGCTGTCAGAGGCTTATAAGTTAAGTTAACATCTTTTGCGTTAACATATCACCATCATCACACCACTCTAAACCCCGAAGCTGTTTTTCTCGCTGAAGCCTATCACTCATCACGTTAACCAGTCACTGTTTGTGTAAATCAACAAACTGGGAATTGATTGTTAGTAAATAAAGCTGTATGTCAAGTTTTATACTACATTGTCTGTTAAATTCCAAGTGTATTCAGTCTTACCTGTTTAACTAAACTGATAGATAGAATTACATTTGGTGGGGGCTCAAATAATATGATAATAATTCTTTAATTATTCATAATAACACCGGGAGAAGGTAGAAGACGGAGGAATCATTTGCCCTGTCTAATAATTCATTAAATATAATGATAGACATCTTAAATTCCTGTCCTTCTCTTGTGGGTACCAAGTTCAGCTAATGTTAATGTACTTAACGAGCCAATATGGTTGTTTTCTTGGGTATCTAGGACTTTGTCTGAGAGCAACATAGCTCAGATTTTAGTTCGGTTAATTTGGTGGAGGGAATGTGTTGAAAGGAAAATCCCTACTCAACATTATAAACATTTAATCCACCGCTTCACGTCACATGAACCCACAGCTATACCAGAAGAGAAAAAATACTCACACTTTAGGTACGTCTAGTGAAGAAGAAAGAAGAAGACACGCTGCATTAGGGGACATCTCCCATAAACCCCGTTCAACTCTGAGGTTATATTAGGACCCCTGACTAGAACCGGGGTGGGGCCTTAAAATAACGAACAATCCCGTCCCCTTTTGGGACGAGATTATACTAAAGTGTGATATTGTATGTGAGTATATTTAAGAGGATTCCAGATTCCATGACCGGTCATAAGAACCAGTCTGTCATGGTTGAGTTTATATTTTGCTTCGTAGCTTTCACTGCGCTTGTATTTACTTCGTACACAAGCAGCGGTCAGAGGACTTAGGAATCAACATAAATTTGAGCTGGCGGATCTTGAATTTACCTATTAGCCTACTGTGAAGCCACGGACTTAAGTGCTAGCTGGTTTTTTTTTCTTGTATGCCATCGAAGAATCATACATCCGACCAAGGCACGTCATTGATTCCCCTAGAACCGAGGGGATTAGACTTTTCATTGTCAATCTAGTCGCCACCACTTCAGCTCTATGGATCGATAGACTTCTGGAATTCTAGGGCTTGAATTTAATTCTGTAGGCGCAAAAATGTAACCAAGTCTCCCCAGAAACATTTTGATGAACAAGACCTCTGTACCGCTCTACCTGCGAGGCCTTCTACAAATTTCAAGTCAGATTCTGTAACTCTTTCAATACCAGACAGTTGTTAATTCAACAGATTCTATATCGAAATGTGTGTGTGTCTCAGAGCAACAGTCTGTCAGTCTAAACAAACTACCCTTTTTAGCGTTCACCGAAAGTATATTCCGGTGGAAAGTATTGACTGTTCGTCCACTTCTTAAAATAGTCTTTCAGTGTATGGATTCCCTATCTGTTTCTTTGCACTTTCCATTTGGTCATATAAAACCTTAACCCCATCAGCTTTATGGTGAAGTAGCTCACTGCCTACAAGGAAGCGACAGCAGCCAATCTATCCGTCTTAGCACGCCCGGCTATCCTCGACATAAAATCTATGATATGTTCTTGATCTGGGTCTTATCAAATGATACAAGCCAGTCTGCGAGCAGGACATCAGTTTCAGTTTCTTGAAGCAGCTTTGTGTGTCTGTTACAATCATTATATGTCGGGCAGTGAATTTCTCAAGCCTTCGGAGAGCTACCGTTACTGCCTCCACCTCCATTCTCATACTGGATGTAGTGACGTTGTACGCAAGGCTCTCTCTCTGTTTGTAAGTAGTGTTCATTGACCTTTTGCAATAAAACCTTACCAACTTCTTTTCTCTCACTACAGACCCATCTGTATATGTTATGATATCATCTGGGTGTGAATCTTCATTTATCAGCTCTTGCTCTGCTGCCTCTATTTCACCAGCTATCCAGTCCTGGAACCCTGGGTCTAAGGTAACTAACACTCTGTGCAGATCTACTCTGCTGGGCGCCACTGTAACCCATTCTTCACAACGGGCTATTTTGTCAATAGCTCAAACTGTTTTGATCGTGACTTTTGCCAGTGCCATCTAAGAGCGTTCTCTTTTCAGCAGAAGTCCCTTGCTATCTCATAAGACCTCAGAAAATGTTCCAATTCCATTGCAACTTTAAGGTATATTTTCGTCTGTAAAATTAAAACCTTGTATCTCTTATTACGGATGGTATCCAAGCGCGAGGCATTCCAGGAGAAGAAAAAGAAGAAGAAAAGCATGTGTCGCATGCTTACAATTGGCGTCTCTCGTGTACACACCAAAATGACTCGCGTAGTTCCATTTTGTATGCGTTGCCACTTTTATATGTGGGTATGAGATAAAGTTAACAGTCCTAAACCTTACTCCATCACCGACATTATTTATGCAGACTGAGCGAGTGAGTAGTTACTGAACTCTTTGGCAGACGCACTCGGACTCGAAAGGAAATACACCCGATTTGTCACTATCACAACATTAGGGGGGGGGGGGGGGGGGGGGGGGGGGGGGGGGGGGGGGGGGATGATCTTCGCCTTTTTCCCTTTTTCTGCCAAAATGGGGTCCCTGGGTTCACACGGGGATCAACAGAATATAATGTGGGAAACGTGAGTAAATCACTGCAGTAGAACGGATCAATGTAACGGATGAATAGTGCAAAGTTCAGGCACTGAATATATATATAAAATGTATAGCATAATCGATTAACTTGGTATGCGTTTGCTGGTATTGAAGAAATAAATTATGTCTCCCTGTGTGTCGGTCGACAGCCTTGACAAATGTTTTTTTAGGAAAAAAAGTATTAACAATAATAATAAAATGGACATAACACCACCAAATCTCGCAGTACAGGAGGACTTCGATGAGTTGCTCTTTGCCGACGATTAGAGTGTATTCCATTGTGAAAGTAAACAGCTGCAGGACCATATAAACCAACTATATAACAGTTGCCTTAAACATTACATAGAGATCGATGTTTAAAA
>CAJHNH020001632.1:0-37500 GCA_905116865.2 Candidula unifasciata | reverse complement strand
GTTTAATTCTGTTTCTTATTTCAGTTATGGATCTTCCATCTGATGTTATCCATGTGTCCAGACACTTAAATTTCTGTACTTGTCCTAAAATAACACCATAGACTGTATTACACATTTAGGAATAATTCGTTTTTTTGATACCACCATTACTTCTGTCTTCCCATTATTCAAACTGAGACCCATTCTTTTACTTTCTAACACCACAATGTCTATTATTTTCTGTAATTAATTCCGACTTGTTGCTATCAAGACTGTGTCATCAGCATAACGTGAATTGTTTATATTGTGCCCACCAACCACAATTCCGGGCATACCAATTAAAGCTCTCATTATATATTCACAGTATATTGAAAACAAATAAGGTGACAGTAGACATCCTTGTCGTATGCCCCTCTTTATGCTTTGAAATGTACCTAAACAGTTGGTAATACTTATAGCTGCTGTTTGCTACCAATAGATATTCTTTATTAGTCGTACATCTTTCCCATCAATGTTTAATTTTTTCTAACAGTTGATTACTTCTTCATGCTTCACACAGTCAAATGCTTTTGTATAGTCTATGAAGCATAAGTCTTTACTTCTAAAGCTCTTTCTGACAATGTCCTTAGGATGTAACTGGCATTGTTTGCACCTTTTCCTTCTACAAATCCACATTGTTCATCGCTGATTTCTGGTTTACTACATTCTATTAAAATTAAAATGGTAGTTACGATAACAACTGGATAAATCCAGGTGTCTGACTGTGGGCGCTATCACCCCATTAGATGTGATGAACAGAAACTAAACGCTTAATTTCTCAGAGCTAAATCATTCAACACTTTCTTTGACTCCTAAATCTTTGTGCGTAATCGTCGTGGTAAAAGCTTGCCAACTGATCAATGAGATTTAAATGGGTCTTTAACAACAGTCTTCTGACGAAATATGAGTTCATCTACTGTTTGTCTGTACTTTGTACTCATGTTGTAGTACAGGAAGATGTTCACGCTAGAGTTGATAGCTTCGAACAAAAAGGCAAATGACCAGCATATATGAAATATGTTGAAGTAGCCTCCCACTATACTAAACTCTGGCTCAAAAAAGACAACGGTATGCAGGGTGACGCTTGGAATAAAGCATATTATGAAGAACAATTGCAATCAGAAACAACCATTTTCATCGTTTTCTTATCTCTGTTGGAGATACTTTTCTGACTGGTCATTGTCAAATGTCGCCTTTTTGCGCCACGTAGCTTTTTGTTTTAGCTTCAGGACTAGAGTAGCGGTTAGTATTATCACCATAAAGAAAGAGGTCATACCGAGGATTGCGTGAAAAATGAAGGAGAATCCTACAACGTTCTGTCTGAAGCTTGTAAACACCAAGCCAACACGGGATGTGTTCCAGGGCAGGACGAGCTTCCAGTCGAAGTAGATCGTGGAGTACTCGGGCACTAAGGAGAGCATCATAAAAATAAAGATAGCAATAATGACTATCTTTGTTCTCCGCGGAGTTATGATTTGTTTAACTTTGAGCGGGAGAGCGATGCAGATGATTCTTTCAGCTGTAATATACAATGTGATCCAGCAGGTAGTCCGAGTAAAGCAGACATGAGGCCAGCCCCCAGTCAAATATTGCACTTCGTCGGGAATGTATGGCAGGTCTGCTTCTTCCGCGTAAGGATTTAAACAAATCACCATCCAACCAACGGTGACCAGGCTAGCGAGGTCAGAAATGGCGATGCCCAGCAAACTGATGTTCATTGTGTTGTCCAGCCCTTGTTTATAAAAGGCGACGATGTTGATGATGTTTGTGCCGATTCCAAAGATGCAGACGGCACCAGTCAGTGTCATGTAGTTGACAACTTGAAACATTTGCCGACATTCATCAGAAACTATTCTCACAACCATGATTCTGTCTGCAGATTCCACAGGAGTTACTAAGGGCAATGCCGCAGACGTCAAATCCATGTTGACGACTTCTTTATAGGTAACTTCCATTTAATGTGCTGTAACAGAGCAGAAAGTTGTTTTACAAAACACCACTGGACATTACCTATAACAGAGCAATTTTTCTCCAGTTATTAACAGTCAGTAAGACTTACTTTTCTTTGGGAATCTGTTAGTTTTTGCCTTCATTTTAATGACTTTTCCCTCTGCCCCTATGAAACAAATCTTTCACTTGGTTTATGGTTCATCATCCGCTGCCTTGAGTATTTTTGCAGTAATGTCTGCCTTACTGTTTGCTAATGAAATATTTGCCTACCAGACTTTCATGCCATTTGTCTGTCCTAGTCAAGCTTGAGTTAAAAGTAACACGGAGCAATTATTGGCTACTACAATTGTGTCTTGATGTTGATATGTCATTTAAACAAACAATTGTATCTGTCCTTGCTTTATTGGTAATATGGTCATTTTGTCTCGTCATCAAAATCCATGGTTCTTGTGGACTAGGTAAAGACTGTTCATATGTTTACATTCTGTCAGGGGTCGTCCCGGTTATTGGACGGTTCAGTCTGATTGTAGTTGTCTAAATTTAAATTGACTTCCATCCTCAGATTCAGCATGAGCGGTATAAGAAGTGCAGGCTGTTTGAAACAACTAGAAGCTTACCCCAACAGAGGTGAATTACGCTCCGTCGGAGCAATGCATTGTAGCAGTTATCTTCTGCATTTCGAAGCTAAAACAGTACATAACAGGACGTACATGTCTCTTGTAGTCCTACAAGAAAACGTTTCGTGTAATCAAACCATTCATAGTTGCAGACCCTGTGAACCAGTACCTAAAAACAACAGGATCGCCAGATAGGCACCACTTTTACAGAATCACAAGTTTGAAAGTACCCATATCAATGTGATCGACAATAACTTGGCGTTTCTGTTAGGTCGTCTATGTTGAATGCTGAATGTTAAACTAGGAATCGACATCACAGCACTCGGGACACTCTCATTAGCGCTCCGTCCCCATCTTCAACAGCAAGCGAAGCGAAGAGGTAAAAATCCGATGGTACCAGTAACAGTCTGATTGTATATTCCTCTCGCCCCTCCACTGAGTGTCGAACGTCGGCCAGATCCCCTTGTAACTCCTTGCAATGCCATTCTCCTCAGACCGTAATGATCTATCTGTTCCTCGGCACTGTTCACTCGGCTCCCAAAAGGGCCCTCACAGCATCCAGCTTGTCATATATCAGTTCACCACTAAGTGGTACAGAACCGCTCATTTCCCAACACACCGGCGTGACCTAGAGAAAATATCCAAAGGATGCTAACTACCCGGGACCTCTGAAGTGATGCTTGCCACTCTGCACGGAGCATGCCTGTCTCCATCTTTCTCAGCATGCTCTGTAAGTCAGTTACAATGACGACATGTGTGTACAGCTGATTCTAAAGCCAACGGAAGGCAGCAGTGACTGCCTCCACCCCCATTCTCAAGCTAGACGTTGTGATATCATTTGCCAGGCCTTGTTGCGCCAAGGGAAGGCCATTCGCCTTCGCTACGAACCCCCACACACTTCGTCTGCCCCTCACCACAGAGCCATCTGTATATACATTTACATCACTTGGGCGGGAATTGTCATGAATCATTTGTTGAACTTCTGATTCTACAGCACCAGCTGGCCAGTTCCTGCACTAACGTCCCAAAGTGATTAGAACCCTACACAAGTCTGAACATGATCAGACACTTTGACCTACTTCTCTCCTCGCCTAAATTTATCAAGCCTGCACACATGTCCAATTATGTCTTAAGATCCAAGACTTTACTTTTTTTTAGTCTGTGACCCTTAGCTCTACCCAGGGCTTCTTACAGGAGGTGCCTCTTGTCCGCAGCTACTACTGAGATATGACTTTGCTTGCAGAACTTCGAGGCTTTCTGCAATAGTAGGCAGTGCAAGTATATATCGCATACATACTACCGGGGTATTTTTCACCAGCAGTCACTGTGCATGTCTTCCCTGTCCAGTAGGATTTATGTAACTAATGTATCCAGGACACACATATGTACCTATGTTTAATTCCTGCAGCATGATGATATCAAAGTCATTAATAAGTCTCTCCAGTACAGGTCCTCTCACGACAGTTCCAGTAACCCACTCTAATATGCTTTATTTCAAGACGCTCCGTTTTTCGTCTGACTCTCCAGACTCGGGCTCTTCTATTTATATTCCTTCTCCCCTCTCCATTTCCTCGTCTTCTCCTCCTCCCAATCTCTTCGTTGTCATCTGAAAGATGGTATCAAGCACAGTGCATGCACTCCGTAGCTCCGGCGATGATTCGTCGTCTATGTCAAGTCCAACAACGTGTTGTCATTTGTACCCCAAAACAACCTATTCACGATTGTACCTTACAAGAAAGAAAAATTTTCCATATCTGATGACAGTACGGTATTCAACAACGTCTATTGCAGATGTAAAAACTTTAGACTTTAAAAATGAAATATATTTTTTTCATGTCTGAAGACAATGATTCAAGACACCTGCTGATGATACGAAATCTTCATCTTTTGCAGACGTAACATGATTCTTCTTAAAAGAAATATAAAGTTAGCAAGTCTGAAGCAAAGTATTCAAGACACTGCTGATGATACGAAATTGTCAACTATTGCAGACGTAACAACATTCTACTTAAAAAAAAAAGAAGAAATATATCATGTATGAAGACAATGAAATCAAGACACCTACAGACACTTCCATACAGTGTTCAACATTGACCACATCAGTCCAACATCTGATCATGTGGAAAGATACACAACGACAGATGATACGGTACTGCATCCAAAAACCAACATTGAAAAGACACTCATTATAACCTAGCGTACCTACAGGAAGAACAGCTCTGTAACAAATTTACATTTCTTCTTTGTGCTAGACGTGTCAAAAAAAAAATACCTTCCTGTTTCTAAAGTACCAAACAAGTGGCAAAACTTAGTATCTCCTTCAAAGACTAATGTGAAATCTCAGGCGTTGCAAGAACTTGTCTAGTATGACATTCAAGATTTCAACAGCATCATGAAAAGAAAATTTTGTAAAGCTACAATTCAAGGTGAAGTAGCCATTCAGTTGAACAAGATACAGCTGAAGATTATATTCCAGGAAACCAAACTTATTGAACACTGAAGACATACAACCTAGTCATTTCAACACCTCGAAACCGAAATGGAATAAAAGGACAGATGACACGTGGTGACTATAGAAATATACACGTCTCTACGATACAACTTGTGTTAAATGTGATCATGAACTGATATATTCGTTTGAAAACATATGTTCAATTCGTTAATTGTTATTACTGTTATGTGTTAATAGTGATCATGAAGTAATATTCTGTTGGTTACATATGTTATCTTCAACTCGTTATATATTATCAATTTTATGTATTAAATGTGATCATAACAAAATATTCTTTTGCAAACATACGTGATGCTCAATTCGTTAAATGTTATCATTGTTATGTGTTAAATGTGATCATTACTTATTATGTTCTGTTTGTTACACATGTTATGTTTAATTCGTGAAATATTTCATGGTCATGTTAAAAATAGGATGTAAACATTATTTATTTTAGAAATGTAATTTTTGGGTTGATTGTTCCGCTTGGAAATCGATTTGTGTGTGTGTGTGTGTGTGTGTGTGTGTGTGTGTGTGTGTGTGTGTGTGTGTGTGTGTGTGTGTGTGTGTGTGGGTGTTTTTCTTTTCCGGTTTTTTCAATATGTAATTTTTCATTTTCTCTAAATTGTTAAAGTTAAATTATGACTTATACAATTTTGCAGGTTTGCATGTCTAACATTTCTCCATGAGTAATTGTAGGTTAAATGATACATGTTGGTTGTTGAGAGTTCAACCACACGTTTGGTTTCTGTGAATGGCACCGCAATAGTCAACTTGTTACATGTAGTATATTTTAGCTAACAAGAAAAACAAAATAAAGATAAGGTCGAAACAGAGTAGGTAAATAGTAAGTGTTGACACTAGGACACGACGTGGTAACATATTATTTGTAATTTGTTGTTGTTTTTGTTAATTATGTACTTTTGTAGTAGATTTTAGTTGAAAATTATTTAGTTATTTAGTTGAATAATTTTTTTTTTTTGAAAACTTTTAAATCATACTTGAAATTTAAACACAGTTATAAGAGATTTTTGTTCCAGCGAAGTGGTCACTGGGTATATATAAAGGTTATAGAAACCTGGTACATTTAGGGAAGTTTCATGTAACAGGTGACAATGTCCATGTTTGTTGCAGATGTGTACAGGCCACACTTGTGTTTCTTTTTCAACTGCACTATTGGTCAAGAGGTATGACATGTGTAGCAAGGACTGCGGTTTTTTTTAGACACATTACACGACGGGATGTCGTGGAGTCGGGATGACTTAGAACCATAGAAGGGTCATGTCTATGACGACCATAGTTATGTGCACAGTGGCGTACAACTCGCACAGGAGTGGGGTTGGGCTCAGTGGGTCCCGGGCAGGTTAATTATCCACCCACAATATTAATTTATTAGTCTTTTCTTCTATGACTAGAAAGTGTCAGGTAGTAGTGGCGTACTTGTGACATGTTGTGATACCATTGGTAGCTTCATGGGTTAGTGTTGTCCTTGTATGTGTACATGTCCCATAAGGATGTAAAGATACGTTGTTCTCAGGTGATTGACTTAGGAAATAGATCTATGTTAGTAGATGTTGACGATAGGAATTTCCGTAACTGTATATTGACAATACTTAGGTAAATGAAGAAGGATATCTTAAGATGTGCTTAACTGAATGTAGACACAATTATGTTGAAATCCCATACCCGTGTAGAGATACTTGACTTCAGACGTAGACATCTGTCATCAGGAAGTATCTGTTTAGGGGAGGGGTGGATGTCAGGGGTCGTCCTGGTTTTGGAGTTCAGTAGGATGTTGATGAATCATAAAGATAGACCCTGCGACCCTTAACTAAACTCAGTACCTGTATACAAACGCATAACTGTGGGTTAACTGAACGAGGGTGGGTAAAACTCAACCTGGCTTGTTCAAGGTTGGCGGATTTCACGTAGGCCTGACAGTTACGTCGACAGCGGCAAGGGGTAGGAAAACTGATGTTCAAAGCAGAGTTCGGGACTGTCTTGGCTGAAGACTGGTGTTGTAGACATCATGTGTGACCGGGCAGTTAGATTGTGATAGTTTATTTTACAGATCGTATTGACTAGTAGAAATGTACCGTCGTAGTTATTAGCTGTAATGCCAGCGTCTGCAGCTATTGAGGCTTTCAGGCCGGGTACATGCCAGCGGCTGCAGCTATTGGGCTTTCAGGCCGGGTACATGGCAGCGTCTGCAGCTATTGGGTTTTCAGGCCGGTTACATGCCAGCGTCTGCAGCTATTGAGGCTTTCAGGCCGGTACATGCCAGCGGCTGCAGCTATTGAGGCTTTCAGGCCAGGTACATGCCAGCGGCTGCAGCTATTGAGGCTTTCAGGCCAGGTGCATGCCAGCGTCTGCAGCTATTGAGGCTTTGTGAACGCGGCTTATAATTGTTAGATACCCAGTTCCATTTCTGTAGAGGACGATTTGGCAGCAGATGGATTTGTTTAGATTTCCACAATGGTATCGAGACCGAACGTTTAGTGATGGCAAACTGTTAAACGTAAAATTGCCTAGTAAACATCACACACAGCAAACACATGCTACGGTCGGTTCTGCAAAGTCTTTAAAAGGATTTTGAAAATACTTGATATTACAGCGTATATGACATCCCCGACCTGACAAGTATTTGAACAATAAACCACAGACTAGCAGAACAAAACTGCTAGCCACAAGAGAACATGGCGTGCCGGTGTTTAAGAATAACATTACAGAGAATTAGCATCTTTAACCTTCTACAGAAAGAGCGTTTGTCACAGTAACAACGGCGTACTGTTGTAGAGACATTTGTAGGCAAACATAATTGTTGTAGTTAAATAACAATTGTTCGCGAGTTAAAGTGTTCACCCATCACTGCAATAAAGTAATCAAGACAGTAACTATCCTACTTTGTGCCTGCATCGATGCGAGGCAAGAGTTGCAGACTATCATGAATAACTGTCAGCGAAACGTATGGATTTCACAGAAGGTAATGAGCACCAATATTGCACAAATTGCGACAGCTTCTTGGCGCATTATGTGATCATGTGTAGGTAAGATGTCAGCAATTGTTAGTTTTAAACACAAATTCAAA
The DNA here is from genome assembly GCA_905116865.2 of Candidula unifasciata. Lineage (NCBI taxonomy): Eukaryota > Metazoa > Mollusca > Gastropoda > Stylommatophora > Geomitridae > Candidula > Candidula unifasciata. The sequence continues at coordinate 29,336 of CAJHNH020001632.1, read as the reverse complement.
AGACAGAAAAGAGGACAAAATAACTTCGTTTATAACATCTTATTAATGTCAGCTCTAAACACCTGCAAATCAAACCTTTCATTATATTGTTTCGGTAAAAAATACTTAACATTTATTGTTTCTAGAAATAAAGCCGTGTATTTTTCCGGGGGCAAAAATAATAATTTAAAAAAAAAACAAAAAAATTTGATGACAGTGTGATGCACCTTAAAGATTAGTTAATTTACGACAAGAATGGGTTGGACCGATGAGCAAGGATGTCGATACAGACATTAAGTAACAAGTAATTCTCCTAGCTGAATTTTGATCGATGTCAAATGTGTATTTGAAGTATACATTACAAACAAATTATTTAAAATAATTAGTTTGTTTGCTGACAGGAAGTTGAAGATAAATCTACATTTTTTGGCATTTCCGAACTGCAGTCTTGTCTCACAAATTTACCTAAATGTATGATTAATTTACACACAAGTATGTATATTCATATCTAATATATACCTTCATGCATAAACACTGTAAGTTACATACATACATACATACATACATACATACATACATACATACACACATACATACATTCATACATACATACATACATACATACATACACACATACATACATTCATACCTACATACACACATAAATACATACATACATACATACATACATACATACACACATACATACATACATACATACATACATACATACATACATACATACACACATACATACATACATACATACATACATACATACATACATACATACATACATACATACATACATACATACATACATACATACATACATACATACATACATACATACATACATACATACATACATACATACATACACACACACATACATACATACATACATACATACATACATACATACATACACACATACATACATACATACATACATACATACATAAATACATACATACATACATACATACATACATACATACATACATACATACATACATACATACATACATACATACATACATACATACATACATACATACATACATACATACATACATACATACATACATACATACATACATACATACATACATACATACATACATACATACATACATACATACATACATACATACATACATACATACATACACACATACATACATTCATACATACATACATACATACATACATACATACATACATACATACACACATACATACATTCATACATACATACATACATACACACATACATACATTCATACCTACATACATACATACATACATACATACATACATACATACATACATACATACATACATACATACACACATACATACATACACACATACATACATACATACATACATACACACATACATACATTCATTCATACCTACATACATACATAAATACCTACGTACATAATGCACAAATGAAAGCAATGCATTTAAAAAAATGCAAAACATCACACAATACCTTCTATATCAAATGTAAAGAACTGACTGGCTCGGAGACCCTGAGATCCAATCCTCCTCTAGGCTGATAAATTAGGAAATATAATCTTAATTTTCAGGGACACCTTATGTTAAATGGGTAGGAACAGTTGTTCATGGAGATGAAGAGGGCTGGTATCCCTCTGGCACGTCATTGAGAAAGTAAATTATTCGAAACAATAGAGTTTTATTTTTTTCAAAAATATTGATTGATATTATTTAACAATTCCACTAAAATGAGTGTCATTTAAAGTCCTGGAAAGTAAAGGCGACCGGTGTGGTGCTGAACTCAACACACTCATAGACTTCTGATCGTAAAATGTCTCTTTTTTACGCCTTGAGGCGTATTTGGGCACACAGGGCTAGACCTACGTTTTAAAGACCAATGGGCACTAGGTTATTGATGAGGTGAATATCACGCCGACCGCATTTACTTCATAGCTGTTAACTAGTACCCACTTTAGGTCCATCTGGGAGTGAGGTCAAGACCTGAACCCACGACATTCCGGTCCACAGATAAGCGTCCAGCCGCTATCATATTGCCTCCCAATATTTCCCTTATGCACTACTGGCGTGAAAATGGTTCTTATGCGCAAGTCGACTTGTGTACTTGGTCATATACGCCAGTCGCACTTGTGTACTTGCTCATATACGTCAGTCGCAGTTGTGTACTTGGTCATATACGTCAGTCGCAGTTGTGTACTTGCTCATATACGTCAGTCGCAGTTGTGTACTTGCTCATATACACCAGTCGCACTTGTGTACTTGCTCATATACGCCAGTCGCACTTTTGTAGTCATATACGTGTAGTCGCACTTGTGTACTTGGTCATATACGCCAGTCGCACTTGTGTACTTGGTCATATACGCCAGTCGCACTTGTGTACTTGGTCATATACGCCAGTCGCAGTTGTGTACTTGGTCATATACGCCAGTCGCAGTTGTGTACTTGGTCATATACACCAGTCGCACTTGTGTACTTGGTGATATACACCAGTCGCAGTTGTGTACTTGGTCATATACACCAGTCGCACTTGTGTACTTGGTCATACACGTCAGTCGCACTTGTTTACCTGCTCATATACGTCAGTCGCACTTGTGTACTTGGTCATACACGTCAGTCGCAGTTGTGTACTTGGTCTTATACGTCAGTCGCAGCTGTGTACTTGGTTATATACATCAGTCGCAGTTGTGTACTTGGTCATATACGCCAGTCACACTTGTGTACCTAGTCATATACGCCAGTCGCAACTGTGTACTTGGTCATATACACCTATCGCAGTAGTGCAAACTTGCTGGCTTGTCGAATCAGTCCTCCACTGTTTACTTTCTTTATTATTGTTATGTATTTGTTTTTCTCTAATCTTTATCTTTCAATTATCTGTTCCGCTTTGCACCAAATTTTTTTTTAGTGCTTACGAGCAGTAACCTCACGCGAAAAGATATGGCTGTTCGTCCACTCATGGACTTGATCTTGTTCAAGGACTTGAGTTTTGCGTCCACGTTCGTTTTAACAAATCCGGGATATTTGTATGCAGACTGTTAACTCCTTGCCTCTCAGGTAGATGCTCTTTAACTTCAAAGGAGACACTCCTAATTAGTCTCATTTTACGACATGCTTTTCAAGGGATTATTTGGTTTTTAATTTTCAGGCATCTTGCCACAGGAGGCATTGAGACAATGTCCTCTGTTTTATTTAGTAGAAAACGGCCATGTAGCTCTATCAAGATTTCTTCAGTAATGTACCAATATTGTGATACGACAGCTACCAAACGCACAGAAGAACTCGCTGCACATGAACATTTTCCTGAAGGTAAGTTCTGGTAGATATTTGAATCCTTTTTTTCGACCGAGACAGGTCAGTGTTCACGCCAGAAGCAGTACCTTCGGCTATGTCGAACTGTGATTTGACATAATGAATCCCTTCCAGGCATAAAATAATTACCACTAGCTAACTTAATCTGAATAATATCGATAAAGAGGACGTGTAGACTCTTTTAGAAAACTATCAGTGTTTGTGTTTTTACCCTGTCTTCTCTCCCATACTCATACCATGCTCATTTTAAAGTAGATGCATGTAAATATATAATCCAGTAATTGCTTTTTTTTTAAATTCAATTATATATTCAGGAGGCATGTATTTTTTAAAATTATTATAACTGAAATTTCCCACAAGCACATTTCTCAGCGTGGAGATGTGAATTATAGTAAATCAGTATAACGAAAAGGTGTACAACATAACTAGTAGTAGATCATCGAGCTTTACAATATAACAAACACAAACTGAAAGTGAACGTTGCGGCTACAGAGCCTTCATCGGGACATTACATAAAGAAAAACAACATGAAATGAAACCTAATCATATTTTTCTTCTATTGTCAATATCTGCTTATGCCGCTAGGCGTCGCAGTTAATCAGACGATCGGCAGCCGAGCCGGGGCGCGCTTAGTTGCTTGATATGATGGCATGCAGTCTCAAGATGTCAGTGACTCCTTTAATCCATACTTTTCTCGGTCTTCCCCTGCCTCTTGATGTTTCCATTTTCGGGTTGAACGCTCTTGCTGCCGGCATCATTAGTTTCCGTCTAATTATATGGCCAAATCATTTCATTCTTTGTTTCTCCATAAATTTGACGATGGGTGTTATTCCGACCGTTCTTATGATTACGTCGTTTCTCACTCGATCGCTTTTGGTTTTATTCACAGCCTTTTCCCAAACATCTCATCTCACAGTTGGTTAGTTTTCTTATCATATTTGCCTGAGGGTTTTGGAACCTCCTTTTGATTGCAAACCTGGAATCACTGTTATGATTTAAATCGGATTACCTCATGGACAATTAGATACTAAATGAGTTTGACTGCACTGTAACTTAGAGTTTATACTTAAAATGTATTACTGTTAATCCTGAGGAGAAGATGGAAAGGTGCACTGAGACACATTTAATTTAACTATAACATTGGAATCTAAAAATTCCCACCAGATAAATGTGGTTTATACATCAGTATGTGAACCCTAAATGACGAACAGTTAAATATATCTATCCACGTCTCTTTTCGCAGTGCTCACAATTTCAAGTATGCATATATTCTTACACATGGTTTCAACTTGAATGACTGACTGTGTGAATATTTCAGGATATATCAGTATGTGAGTGTTTGCGCAGTGTGTGCTATGTTAACTACACCAAATGATATAGAATTAGATCCGTCTGTTCTTTCATTACCTTGACACTGGTGAAATTGTATGCGAATTACATAAATACTATGATAAAACAACACACAGAGATACTTAGTGATATAAATTCTGCCATCTTAGCTCATAATGTGTGAGTGTAAAGTCATTGCATGAACTCATCCCCAGTATTTCTAGTCATTGTAGTGTGAAACCACACAGCCGAGACTGTAATAATTGCCTTTGTATGACTGTGCGTTTGAAACAATCGACCAGCAGTGAGAACGTAAACGTGTGAATCATTGACCTATTTGATAATTCACCTTTGTGGATGATTGAAATAATGGGAAAAGACCATGTATGTATGTGTCCCCTCAAGTTCAAAGACTGCCCTACACACACTACAGTTTTATAATGAGCAATGTCATTACCCTTGTTGCTACCTTAAGTTATGTACGGGAGTATGCAGGAACACATTTGAGAAGACCGAATGCAGGATGGCCTTTGGGAACGAGTGCATCCAGACTGTCCGTACATATATTGTATGTCTTCAGATCCAGATAAACGACTGACAGTCAAGCGGGTCTTAAACAGTCGACATCCTGTATGTGTGTATCAGTGGTGGCTGATCAAGTAGTTGGAAGAAGCCTAAACATCAGTTAAGGAGCATGTCAAGCCACCTAGAAAGAAAACATCCACCAAGTTGTCCGACCATTATATTTTCGAACTGGCGGTGACACACCAAAACTATTCTTTTCCATTTTTATGACAATAAAAATTATGAATCTGAATATCCAGTTTGGAGTCCATTTAAAACGTAATAGTAGATGCTTGATCAGTTAACACAGCAGTAATTTAAGATAATGTATCTAAACTTTAACTTCAGAGGAACTATTATATGAAGACAAAAGTCTAACTATTTAGGCTAGGATGTATAATATTTTAGGGGAAGATTCCCAGACTCTGGTCTTCTGTGTACATTGTTTGTTTGAGAGGTCTGCCTCTATATGCCTTTTTGGCCTTTTCTAGTGAAGTCACCCTCTCATTAGCAGTATTTCCTGTGCCCATCAGTGTGTGCAGAGAGAGCATTGACTCTCTGTAGATGTGGTATAAAGAAATCACGTATGCAAACGAACCTGACCAGCGGGTGAGTCGTTTTTCTCCGATGACTATCTAGGGCTAATTATTTTGATTTCTGATCAAATTTACTTTTATATCCTTCGCATTGGGCCCCACATCGAACCCCATCATTTTTTAGGTGTTTAGTTTTTCTGACTAATTTTTAAAAATCTGACTAGCGTGAGTGAGTCGTGACTTCTGTTTGAAGATATAAAGTGGAAATCCTTTGGTTGCTCTATCTGGGTTCAACTGATTCCATTTCTTGCGTTACCTGTTGTTGCATCCACAGTATATTTCTAAAAAATCAGATTGTGGTGACGGGGAGGACGGGGGGGGGGGGGGGGGGGATACCTTATGCAGCCCTTAAGACCTCCAAACGTGTCCTTTACTTTAGCGTCTATTTACATATACAGTCTAGAGTTGGGCGTATTATGAGAGACACCCATGAGAGAACAATATTCGTAGTTCGCTAACGGTTTCCCTTCCAAAAGCTAGGCGACACATGCAAGTTTTTGAAAAACCTTCCATTCACTAACTACAATTATCGATTATATAAATCAACATATTGAAATCCCTTGTAATATTTTAATTGCACGTAAAGGTGGACTACCCTTTCTTCTACCAGACCGGTTAAGTCTATTTCAGGTCTCAAGAACAATTAGATTTCCCATAAACGTGTCAATGACATGGAACTAATAGAGATACCACACACACGGGACTGCAATGAAAACATGATCAAAGTCAGTATTACCAAAATACAAGTTAGTTAAGCATTCTTCTCAGGAGGTCGCAAACTGCCGAAACATAAATAGACTGTCTCTTCTTTTCATATGCAATTTTACATATAATTAGCTCGCTATGGCCGTCTAAACCACAACATATCATCTTAAAAACCAACTCTTCAAGCTTTGCTACCAACGCTGAAACGTACAGAGCGGCTGGCCAAACGGTTAGAGCGCTGGGCATGAGCTTTAACATCGTCATTACGTTTACATACTGTTCACTTCTCTTCTTTAACACAAAAAACAGAACACGTATGCCAGTAAATCAGAAGGTCCAAGAAGTGCGGTGTTTAGACGACTGTCTGCTAGGAAATATCACTGGAAGCAAAGTCTGCTGGCAGTATGTTTACCCATCAGTCATTGCGTGTGGATTTGTCAAAACATATGGCCGATGAGCCCTTATCCGTGACCGATGACGTATACATCCCAAGCGGTGAAGATAACAGGACATCTGAGCGTAGTAATGATAAATGACTGAGTACGAAGATGGCTGATGAATCCAATTTGAGCCTGCATAGTTTCTGAAAACAGATGCAAGCGACAGCAGAGGTTGGATTTGCCACATGCATCTTTCTATTCTGTCTCGATTTCCCTGCCAGTGCAACCTTTGCACGAATGTACACCATTCATGTCGGTCTTCCTCCAAGGTTTCTGCCCTGATGCCAAAAGATTTAACAGCAGTTTTGAGATAGCGTTTTTGTAGCGGTTCTTCTGTCCACTTGATTGAAATAACAGACTTTGTTAATATTTAAGTGGACCTTAGGACAAGAGGGATTAGACATAACAAGTGCAGTAAATATTTAGGTCGACCCTAGCACAATGGGGATTAGAAATAACAAGTACAATAAATATTTAAGTTCACCCTAGTACATGAGAGAAGAAAAATAACAAGTACAGTTAATATTTGAGAGGACCTTAGGAAAGGCGATTAAAAAAAAAAAAAACACACACAGGCTTTGTAAGTATTTAAGAGGATCATTCGACAGAGGATTAGAAATAACAGACTGAAAATATATTTAAGAGGATCGCTGGTCGCAGGTGATCACGCTCAATAAACTATGCCAATGTATCAGTTACATAGTAAAAAAAAAAACACACTTGATTTTAAGTTACAACAGTGTGATCTACATATTCATAAAGGAAAAGACAACGACAATGACAAGGAATTATAAGTAATAACAACAATTTTATGTCCTTTTGTGAACCCGTGAAACAAAGGGATATATTTAAATCAAAATGACACAAACAATAGACTGCACAATTTATTGCTTAGCATATTTCGCTGTATCTCGTCAGGTGCAGACTGCAATAATAATTGATTAGAATAAAGCAATTAAAAATGAAACCTTCGAACTGAAACACACAATCGTCTACCTTCAAAATATGTCTCTTTCAGATTTAGGGCACAGGAAGAGCATGTCCTTTTGTCTCCATAATTCTAGACCAAACCAATTTATATCTGTCGCTTCCATAAATCACAATTGTGGCAAGCCCTCTGCGCGTGAACTTGAGGCCTAAAATAATTCGACAAAATTGCAAGCTTTTTGTCTACCAATTTGCCACAGGAATTCAAAATATGTGACGTAATGGCTGATGGAAGATTTTTCCGAATAGTCAACTAATTCGCTTTTGTTGAGTTGTTAGTGTATTGCATTGCTTTAACCAACTGTAGTGAAATATGATTAGCTACCTGTTTTTTCAGTCGTTGATCCGTTTTTCCCACATATGCGGAGTTACAGGTGCATTTAAACTGGTAAATACAATTAGATCTTGCGTAGATCGACACTAGTTCTTTCGCTGGTGGCCATTAGGAAATCCGGTGATTTCACCATCTGGTAAACAAGGCTTGGCTCCGTAAAACATACTCTGACGGTTGTATTGAATCTGGTTTTTTCGGGTCTTGCTTTATAGATAAACGTTTCGCATAATATATGCATCTCCACGAAAGGAGTTAGTTATGGACAAAAGTAACAGCTTTAGTTTCTTGTGTTTCCTGAAATAGTTTTATTGTTGGAACGGCATTTCTGTGGTAATTGGCTTGAGGACGGGGATAGCTTGCGCTGCTAAGCAAGCAGATGGTCGATGGTCTGCTGAAAAGCCCTGTGTAACAGTGTACCTGGATGCATCCATTTAGAGAGCAGCCCCTTGCTATTGTTTAGGTGTTTCAAACAAGAAGGGTTTTGTATGTGTCTGTTCGTGTCGCTGAAACAATATCGTATGGACAAGAGGGATAAGAATAACATGTGCAGTCGCGCTGGGATTGAAATGATGACTACACTAGGACCCTTATAGCACACACAGGCTTGTAAGTATTTAAGAGGATCATTCGACAGAGGATTAGAAATAACATGTGAGGATCGCTGGGAATAGAAAACAAAAAGCTGCACGTGATTTTACCCAATTCAGAACGTTAGGAACTTTTAATGTGTGCACCTCTTACATCAGCTTCAATTTTCTTAACCAGTACTCCAGCATATTGACGGTGTGGTCATAGGAAGCCACATCGGGGCCCCATTTAGCTGATATCCTCATGCACATGTCCTTTTGTCTCCATATTTCTAGACCAAACCAATTTATATCTGTCGCTTCCATAAATCACAATAATCTGCGCTGGACTGAGGCCTAAATATTTCGAAATGCAGCTTCTTTGTTTTCAATGTGCCCAGAATTCAAAATATGGGACGTAATGGCTGATTGGAGATTTTTCCGAATCGTCACCTGATTCGCTGTTGTTGAGTTGTTAGTGTTTTGCATTGCTTTAACCACCTATAGTGAAATATGATTAGCAACCTGTTTCTTCAGTCGTTGATCCGTTTTCCCCACATATGCGGAGTTACAGGTGCATTTAAACTGGTAAATAAAATTAGATCTTGCGTAGATCGACACTAGTTCTTTCACCGGATGATTTCAAATCTGATAACAGGCACGGCTCCTAAAAAAATATTTGACTATGCTGGTTTGAGCGGGTCATATGAACGTCGCAAAACATCATCTCCACGAAAAGTTAGATACACTTTAGTTGTTGTTTTAGAACGGCATTTCTGTGGTAATTGGCTTGAGCCGCTTGCAATGACGCTTCAAAAGCTACCTGGATATCCATTAGAGAGCAGCCCTTGTTTAGGTGTATCAAAATTTTGTATGCTGCGTGTCGCTAAAACAAATCTTTCTCGCGCTGTTGAATGATGACCACACTAGGCCACGCTTGTATAGCATGTGACGGAATAGAAAACAAAAAGCTGCACGTCGTTTTACCCACTTCAGAACGTTAGGAACTTTTACTGTTGTGCACCATCAACTTCAATTTTCTTAACCAGTATTACCAGCATATTGACGGTGTGGTCATAGGAAGCCATCGGGGCCCCATTCTAGCTGATATCCGCATGGTACATTTAGAGAACAGATGTCCATTGATATTGATGGTTTGGCATTTTACCGACCATATTGTGAAGCTCGCTTATACATTTTTCTGTGGGTTTTATATCTTTTCATTGTACTGCGGAGAGGACTGAAAGAAGAAAGACAAAGAGAGAAAAAAAAACACATTGACAGATGGGGAGAGAGAGAGAGAGGTAGAGTGAGAGAGAAAATGTAAGAGAAAGAATTATAAGTATTGGATCAAACTCAGTGCAATGAAAAGGATACTCTCTCATCGAGAAACCTTTAATGCCTTTATTCCAGACTAAACTATGATATTGTCCTTTTCTCTGCTTAAAATTGGAAATTGCGATTGTACAAAATTTAACCAGCCTAAATAATGTACATCCTTACTAACTGTTGCGTGGTGAGTTGCGAAGCTGTAATATTGTGGGAAAGGACAAAGTGGTATGATAGTTATTTCCGGCAGTTCAAGGGAATGTCCCGTGAATGGTGTCAATATTAACCTAAGTGGTGACAGGGGAGTCAGTCAATGTTGGCACCAGTAAGAATTCCATTGGCACTGAAGGAACATGAACGCCTGAGAAATTAGATGTGTGATCTTATTGCGGGGCTAACAGGCGTGACAAACATGACGCACAGAAGAAGTATGAACTACGTGCCAGTGTGATTCTCATGTGAGCTGGGCCACCCACATGAGTGATTTTAGTGTAGTCTGAGAACGTCCACATGAGCGTGATTCTCGTGTTGCTGAGAACGCACATACGAACGTGCCTCTCGAGTAATATCCGCCGCCCAGATGGATCCAGCAAGGATATAGTGGGACTGCGTAGTGAGACAGGGACACAGTCAGTATCTTTCGGGTCAGATCGTGAGTAACTCGAGTGGGAGTCAGACAGACAGAGTGCCGTGTACCCGTCAGACAGTGAGGTCTGAATGATAGTCTCGGTCACGGTACGGGTCAAAGGAAGAGTCCAGCTGGCGAAGTTAGGCCAAGTGGACTGGACGCTCCAATAGAAACTTTTATGGGTGACAACGCAAGGGAGGCGTAGGATCATCATAGAAACAGAACAGTCGGGATGCCGAGGTGAGCTGTGTGCTATAGGGCACTTGTGTTAGAAGTCCTGTCGGTCATCGGAGTCCTTCGACAGGCTGATGTGCTGTGGGCACATGCTGGAGAACGAGCGAGTGAAGTCCGTTTCAAGTCAGCTGAGGTGTCTTCTGAAGTAGAATCAAGGTCCAGTTGATTGGAGAGTTGTTCCTGTTCCTCTGTACAGCGAGCCCCGGTTGCGGGACGCTGTAGACCTTACGAGCAGTAGTGGTCAGGGAGAGGTCACTACAAGTTAGGGGAGAGAGAGAGAGAGAGAGAGAGAGAGAGAGAGAGAGAGAGAGAGAGAGAGAGAGAGAGAGAGAGAGAGAGAGAGAGAGAGAGAGAGAGAGAGAGAGATAGCGCGAGGACTATCTTCGAATGCCAACTAGTATCGATGTCTTTGTCTCTGAGCGGGAAGTATTGTCAGTGTGAGGGCTTGTAAATACCCTCTTGTCTTGTATCAATACACTTGATGTATGGCTGAGCAGACTGCGTCATGTCTTAACTTCGTCAGTGTCAACTGTAGATCTATGCCTGTAGACACTTGGTCGTGTGCTGAGTATTGTGGACATCAGACAGCACACAACACCGACAGAGGACTGTAGCCCACATGTAGCTAGCATTCAGTACCCAAAAAAAAAAAAAATGTAAAGATCACTTTTCACGTCTTTCAGGCGCCTCGGGAAGAGCACGCATATGTTCACAGACCGATTGGCACTAGGTAGGTAATGTGGTCAGCTTAAGCCAGCCGTATTTACTTCCCTAGGGCACAAATCCAGGTACCCATTTTAGCCTGGGTCGTCATGCGAAGCCCCATATCAAGATAAAAGTCCTACGCAAACCAGCAGTGAGTTGAAATTACGAGTCGGACTAGCAACGCTTAGCGTTACAGGTGCCCCAGTTGAAACTTCTTCTCTAGGGTAAAGCGTGCTATCTGAGATTGTCTGACCTGGATATCAATTTAAGATGGGACTCTTCAAGATTGGTGGATGGACAAACCTTCAGACAGGACATTTCTAGGGGAATGGGGAGAGGGAGGGGACTGACGAAGTACAAAGAACAAACATTCCATTAATTTCGACAAGTCAGTCTTTGTCCATCAGAAGTAATGATGACATGTCCTGTCACCCGTTAAAACATAGGCAACGTTTTGAGTGTGCAGACGGCCGATCTTTACTATAATAGGTTACCTACACTTGCCAGCATTTAGATGTGGCTAAAACATTTTAATGCCCGAACAAAACCTCCCCTGTCTCTGCAAGGCCACCTATTCATTTCTAGTCAAATGCTTTAACTCATTCACCCCCCCCCCCCGACCCCCACCCCCTACTCACAAAAAAACATCTGTTTAATCACTTTTTAGGGCGGTATAGACAGAAAGCTTAGAGCCTGGGGCTTTAGGGCCGCCTGGCTAGTGCTGTCGTCACGGACTGTGCAGGTTAGGAAGTCTTAAATTTACAGAGAATGATATACTGTATAAAGACGGCTTTAAACAAAAGTGGCAACAAATAGTAATTAAAGCAATACTGATTTCATCCAAAAATAGAGAAGGAATAAACTGAGACTCTTGATCACCTGACCAGGTACATCAAGGGAATGCAATGATGACGACGATAATAAAAAAATCAAAAAGACGAAAAGAAGCTGAGGTGTTAGCTGCCGAACTCTCAAAGATGTGGTCTTGAGTGATTGTAACTTAGACTTAAATTTTTTTCGACCACCCCTTTTGTAGCTCTTCAATCTTTGCGATTAATCATCGTGGTAAACACTTGTTAACTGGTCAAAGGAAGCTAAATGGGTCTTAAAAAACGGTCTTTTGACAAAATATTAGTTCATCCACTGTTTGTCTGTACTTTGTACTCATGTTGTAGTACAAGAAGATGTTCACGCTAGAGTTGATAGCTTCGAACAGAAAGGCAAATGACCAGCATATGTGAAATATGTTGAAGTAACCTCCCACTATACTAAACTCTGGCTCGAAAAAGACAACGGTATGCAGGGTGACGCTTGGAATAAAGCATATTATGAGAACAATTGCAATCAAAACAACCATTTTCATCGTTTTCTTATCTCTGTTGGAGATATTTTCTGACTGATCATTGTCAAATGTCGCCTTTTTGCGCCACGTAGCTTTTTGTTTTAGCTTCAGGACTAGAGTAGCGGTTAGTATTATCACCATAAAGAAAGAGGTCATACCGAGGATTGCGTGAAAAATGAAGGAGAATCCTACAACGTTCTGTCTGAAGCTTGTAAACACCAAGCCAACACGGGATGTGTTCCAGGGCAGGACAAACTTCCAGTCGAAGTAGATCGTGGAGTACTCGGGCACTAAGGAGAGCATCATAAAAATAAAGATAGCAATGATGACTATCTTTGTTCTCCTTGGAGTTATGATTTGTTTAACTTTGAGCGGGAGAGCGATGCAGATAATTCTTTCAGCTGTAATATACAATGTGATCCAGCAGGTAGTTCGATTAAAGCAGACATGAGGCCAGCCCCCAGTCAAATATTGCACTTCGTGGGGTATGTATGGCACGTCCACTTTTGCTGCGTAAGGATTCAAGCAAATCACAAGCCAACTGAGGGTGACCAGGCTAGCGAGGTCAGAGATGGCGATGCCTAACAAACTGATGTTTATTGTATTGTCCAGTCCATGTCTTTATAAAAAGGCGACGATGTTGATGATGTTTGTGCCAATTCCAAAGAGGCACACGGCGCCAATCAGTGTCAAGTGATTGACAACTTCAAATATTTGCCGACATTCATCAGAAACTATTCTCAGAACAATCAATCTGTCTGCAGATGTAATTAGAGCCAAGAACTGCCAAGCTGTATGCGTAACATTCATGTTTAAGTGCCACTTGATCAAATACCTCGACGCTGCTTTACCGCACCCAAAAAGAGCTGCAAAGGTATTAGAGAAGGTCAAAAAAAAAGTAATGCCTAGTAAATATTATTTGCATTCAGTAGGCACGGAAAGAGATTCTTTTTCTTCTTCTTCTTTTTCTTCTTTTTCTTCTTTTTCTTCTTCTTCTTCTTCTTCTACTTCCTGTTCTTCTTGTTCTTTTTGTTCTTGTTCTTGTTCTTGTTCTTGTTCTTGTTCTTGTTCTTGTTCTTCTTCTTCTTCTTCTTCTTTTTCTTCTTCTTCTTCTTCTTCTTCTTCTTCTTCTTCTTCTTCTTCTTCTTCTTCTTCTTCTTCTTCCTTCTTCTTTCTTCTTCTTCTTCTTCTTTCTTCTTTCTTTTCTTCTTCTTCTTCTTCTTCTTCTTCTTCTTCTTCTTCTTCTTCTTCTTTCTTCTTCTTCTTCTTCTTCTTCTTCTTCTTCTTCTTCTTCTTCTTCTTCTTCTTCTTCTTCTTCTTCTTCTTCTTCTTCTTTCTTCTTCTTCTTCTTCTTCTTCTTCTTCTTCTTCTTCTTCTTCTTCTTCTTCTTCTTCTTCTTCTTCTTCTTCTTCTTCTTCTTCTTCTTCTTCTTCTTCTTCTTCTTCTTCTTCTTCTTCTTCTTCTTCTTCTTTTCTCTTTCTTCTTCTTCTTCTTCTTCTTCTTCTTTCTTCTTCTTCTTCTTTACTTCTTCTTCTTCTTCTTCTTCTTCTTCTTCTTCTTCTTCTTCTTCTTCTTCTTTCTTCTTCTTCTTCTTCTTCTTCTTCTTCTTCTTCTTCTTCTTCTTCTTCTTCTTCTTCTTCTTCTTCTTCTTCTTTCTTGTTCTTGTTCTTGTTCTTGTTTCTTCTTCTTCTACTTCCTTGTTCTTCTTCTTCTTTTTGTTCTTGTTCTTGTTCTTGTTCTTTTCTTGTTCTTGTTCTTGTTCTTCTTCTTCTCTTCTTCTTCTTCTTCTTCTTCTTCTTCTTCTTCTTCTTCTCTTCTTTTCTTCTTCTTCTTCTTCTTCTTCTTCTTCTTCTTCTTCTTCTTCTTCTTTCTCTTCTTCTTCCTTCTTCTTCTTCTTCTTCTTCTCCTTCTTCTCTTCTTCTTCTTCTTCTTCTTCTTCTTTCTTCTTCTTCTTCTTCTCTTCTTCTTCTTCTTCTTCTTCTTCTTCTTCTTCTTCTTCTTCTTCTTCTTCTCTTCTTCTTCTTCTTCTTCTTCTTCTTCTTCTTCTTCTTCTTCTTCTTCTTCTTCTTCTTCTTCTTCTTCTTCTTCTTCTTCTTCTTCTTCTTCTTCTTCTTCTTCTTCTTCTTCTTCTTCTTCTTCTTCTTCTTCTTCTTCTTCTTCTTCTTCTTCTTCTTCTTCTTCTTCTTCTTCTTCTTCTTCTTCTTCTTCTTCTTCTTCTTCTTCTTCTTCTCCTTTTTCCTTTTTTCTTGTGTTCGCTTTCTGAAATAAACTGACAGACCAGTTCCTGTGATAAACGTGACTGAGTGAAGGAGGTACAATTTTTTAATGAAAACAAGCTGCAGATTTGTTTACCGGAACATATATTGCTGAAAGCAACCTGACCCTAAATAAGGACCACCAGAGAGAAATAAGGGAAAAAAATAACAGACAGAAATACTCCTGCCTCTATGATGGAGCCCTTCACTATTAGTGAACTTAAAAATGCAATTTCCAGGCTTAATAATAATTTTTTTAAAAATTTTGCAGGCCGAGATGAAATCGGCAATGAAATGCTGATCAGTCTGTGCTCAGCTGCTAAAGTGAAGATGCTTGAAATTTTCAACCTCAGCTTGGAGAAAGGATTCGTGCCTCATCTATGGAAAGAAGCCATCACATTACCCATTCTTTAAGAAGTAAAAAGAAACAATTAGGAACCAGGCTTCATGCTTTCGACCAGTTAGTCTCACAAGCTGTAAAGAAAAGACATTGGAGATAATTATAAATTCAAGACTGAAATTGCCCTTAGAATCTTAAAGATCTTGGTGTCAGAGTCAGCTGGATTTAGAGAATGTTACAGCATAGAAGACCAAGTCACCTACCTTCCACAAGCTGTGGAAGATGCCTTCTAATGGAAGATAAAGGCCCTGACGGTATGGGTTGACTTCAAACAAGCTTTTGACAAAATGTGGAAGGATGGTCTTATGGCTAAACTAAAGAGAAATTGAATAGGAAATATGCTAAGATGGAGACAACCCTTCTTACACAACAGAAGCACTAGAGTCACTCTCGATGGTCTGCATAAAAGAAAAATATTGTTTTTATCAAGGATAACTACAAGGATGAGTTATCTCTCCAACTCTCTTTCTTGTTTATATCAATGACTTGGTGAAAGACTTCCATACAGGGGTAAAGGTTGCTCTGTGTACAGATGATATGGCAATCTAGTATCTGATGAACACATCACATTGGCAAATCTAACAATGCAGCTTGCAACAGATGTCCTAATAAAATGGGCAGAACAAAAGCTTGTTGCGACCAACACAAAATAAATATTCACAACGCTTTTCTCTAAAAAAAAAAAAAAAGAGCAAATGCATCCAAGACGATTAAAGGCATGAATGACGTAACTGCAGTGACCAGAAGCGTGACCAAAGGTGACCAATATAATCAAAAGAAGATGCGACTCAAAACGAAAGTACCACTACTGCTATTCAGGATTTGGAGACTAAAATGAAATTTCACGATGAACATAAGAGTGATTTGAGTGGCGTTGTCCGCACAAGGTACCTAGAAAATTGTCAAATGTTGACTATGAAATCAATATATAATATAACAAGGCCGGGTCGGTATGAATCTAAAACTAACTTTGAACGACTGTGAGGTTCTGCTACTCTAGCCTGGAAACGCAAGCTGTAGGCATAAATGCGATGTATGGACCGAAAGGTAATTACAACTAGATTTAAGTTGTGATGTTTCTACAGCATTATTCGTGATAGGGCCCTGTATCAGCAGTGAAATCACCGAACAGTGACTATTCAACACGGTTGTTTGATTGGCAATACACAAATCGATACTTGTCGATGGGTGTGTCTTCATGTACTGTGTTCGTACTAACATAACAACTGTGCTAATAATGTAAGGTCAGCGTGTCGACAGGTGCCTATAGAACTTAGACATAGCATTATTTTACTCACATGGAGCAAACATAAAGAAAATGTAGAAATGAAGGCCAGAAGACGACAAAAGCTTCTTAGCAAACTGGAAGGTACAAGTTAGGGAGCAAATGAAAAAAAAAAAAAAACCTAAAGAAAGTTTTTAACGGAGGGATAAGACTCCACTCTGATGATGGTACAACAGTTTGATCATTAGCTGCTGATTTATATATACAATCGTTAAACAGAGGGCAAATTCAAGCCCTTAGACTCATCACAGGAATCAAGGAAACTTCGCCAAGCCTGGAAATGTAAAACAGTAACTGCAATGCTGATATTGTCCTAAAGATGAAACACTAAAACTATAATACAGATGGGTAAGTTTAATCTTAGACGTCACTGGCGTCTTTATCATATATGCAGTCAACTACCGCCACACAAAGTATATACCCACTGGTAAATTCTGTTCCAACTATACAGCAGAGATCGTAGCACTTAACAGGCGATGTTACACAACACCAGTTCTGACTTCCACTAAGTGGTCATCTTCACAGATGCGCTATCGCTGCTCCAAGCCCTCAAGAGTGGTGAACTTCCTCGCCTGAGATCTGAACGACTAGGTGGCTGCCCAAAATTGTACTGTACTCCAGTGGGTGCCATCCCACTGTAGTATATATAGCAGGAAACAAAACCGCAGATAAACTTGCTAAAAAAGGGGCAGAATAAATGTGAACAGGAAGGGAATGCAGTAAAATAGTATGAGAAGAAGAGTCTATAAGAAGCGAACAGAGTCTGGACAGAGATGACTACCACTTACTTAACTGGCATGGGCAGGTCATTATTCTACGCTTCAGGACAGGACATAGCAAACTCAACAAGCATATGCACAGGCTTCATCTAAGTAGTTCAGCATGGTGCCATTGAGAACTGTGTGAGAAGACTACAGAAAATGTCCTCGAGGAAATATTCCCTCGCACAGCACATTAAGAATAAAATACTAGGCAACTGAGTCAACACTGCACTGAAAGCTGTATGGAACTAAAAGGGAACTCCTAAAATCAGCCAAGAAAAGAGATACAATTTTTTTTGAAATGTAGTCCTGAGTTTGAGCTTCAAAAATGTATCTATCATTGTAGTCTCTGTTATTGGATACAGTTTTTGTCTATCTTTTCACACGGGGTTTGCATCCTCGTACGGTAAAAATGAATGTATTTGTTCCTAAAACACAGAAAGTACGGCATGTGTAATGGTCTCAGCGTTCTCAGAGTAATGGGCGCCAAGACCTCCTCTCAATGGTCGAAACAAACAAACGGAAGTCGGAAGGTGCCAGATCGAGACAGTAAGGGGGATGTCATAATATCAAGCCAAAATTCTGCCAAATTCTGCAGTCCTATCAGTTTAGCGGTGTGTATGTTATCGTGCACCAAAAAGCACAGTTCTCTGTTCTGTAAATGGGTTAAGTCGCCGGAGACGACCTCTAAGCTTCTTTAAAGTGTCAATGTAACGGTCGACATTTGCCCTGATTCCCTGCTCCAAGAGGTGGAGAAGAATTACACCCCTCTGTACACAAAACATGGAGGGCACAAGTTTCCCTACAACTGATACACTTTTGAACTTCTTTCTTGTCAGCGATGTTGTGGGATGTCATTCTATTGACTGCCTCATAGATTTTGGTTCAAAAAATTTTTTTTATCAGTCACAGTATTAGAAAAGAAGGTTTTTTCTTCAGTTCGTAAGGGTTAGGTGGGTTGTCCTTGTTTCATTATGTCTGCTAACAGTGTTAGCACCCACCGTGAACTCACATGCAAATAACCGAGGACTCTAATGATGGCCCGCCTTTAATAATGGACAACATGGAGCATAGATAGTTACCCGATGATCAGCACGAATGAGGTCATCAACTCTATGAATGTTGTATGGAGTAGACGGAGGGTTAGTCCTCTTTGCCTCAGCCTTTGAGGACAGACCTACTTCAGCGTCGTCACAATGATGTACTCAGATTCCGACAGTGCCAACATCGCATCTTGAATCTTTATGAACATTCTTCAAACCCTTCGTGGATGCGAATTGGTGTTTAGCTTTCAGCGTTGATAATTTCTATGACATAAGCTTATTTTAACGAAACTCCTCAGAAAGCCACCCTAAACTGTTACAGTAGTGCCACCAGTTACTGAAACAGGTTTGTAATGCTACGCAGTGCAAAAGGGTGTTTTGGGACTAATGCTAAATTTACGAATTGCACAATGGTAAATTATTTACACATTTTAAAAGTAGGTGCCAACATTTTATAACCATTACTGGTGTTGCAGTGTACTAGTCTTGGATATAAATATGAATATGCCTTAATGTACTGTTACAGTTGAGTGTTATTATTGTTTTTGCAAGTATAAAAAGTTTTCGCATCTTTACAATAATATTGCAGACTAGCAAAGGTACTAATTTCATTTTTTTATAGGGGTTATACCGCATTACCATGGTTTCAGACGTCTGTGCTTCTTGTTGACTGAAAGTCTACCATTCAGAGTCACAGCTCAAAATTAGTTGCACATCTAAACTTGTAGTATCAACATTATACATCATGAAACTCCCCCTTCCCTTCTTCACTTACAACATGTTATTCTCCCCCATCCCCATTAGGTTCTGGCAGGGCACATAATGGGCGGTTAGAGAGGGGATTAAAAGGAACACATCTAAACAAGAATGTCATGAAAAACGACCAACTAGGAGTTAGTTGAAATAAAATGGGTTTGGACAGAAAGACAACTCTCAAGTAAGACAATTTATCAGTAAACCACAAAAACAGCTTGCTAACTGTCTGTCTGAGGCCACACGCGGACAAAGAATGACACACTTGGTTTACGGCCCCCCCCCCCCCCCCCCCCCCCCCCCCCCCCCCCCCAACACTAAGTTTCACTAAGACTGCTTGAAATGTTTCATTGGTGGCTTTCCTAAATACACTAGTGATTCACCGTCAGTAAATAAAACCAGTCAAACTCTCGTCTGCCTGTGGGAAAAATGGTTAGAACAATGAAC
Source organism: Candidula unifasciata (assembly GCA_905116865.2). Lineage (NCBI taxonomy): Eukaryota > Metazoa > Mollusca > Gastropoda > Stylommatophora > Geomitridae > Candidula > Candidula unifasciata. Next base: position 9,318 of record CAJHNH020001632.1, on the reverse strand, counting down.
ACGTGTGAGAGATACAGGTGCGAATAAGGTTACATTTGTTTTAAATGATCCCTGTCAGAATTGGGCTATTCTCCGAATAACGGGCACAAAAGATCCGCCGCAAAAACATCCTAACAGAGCCTCAGTCACGTGTCAATTGCGCACTTCCGGCGACTACCGCCACCGCAATTAGTCCCTACGCGCGCTCATGCGGCGTAGATTGGGGCTAAACTAGATGGCTAGGACTCACGAGCAGCAGCTTCCGCATCTTCTGCAGCTTTGCTCGTGAGTCCTAGCCATCTAGTTTAGCCGCAATCCACGCCGCGTGAGCGTTGTGCCCGTTATTCGGAGGAAAGCCCAGAATTGTAATGTTCGCTCGGATATAGGGTTCGATCCCAGCAACAGATGGTTTGGCAGCAGACCGCCCTGCGTTCTTATGTAGAGGTGACCGCTCTTCTTCTTTGCGTTCGGTTTCATATGCTCCGATCAGTTGCCTTTATGAAAACGCATGTCAGTAGCAGGTCCTTCATGTTTCCCCATAGCCTGCTCTGCAAATTTTGCGCTTTATGCCAGGTTTCTTTTCGAAGGTGTAGGTAAAGTGAGTTGGAGTGCAGAATGAGCTTATGAGGTCCAGTGTAAGGCACACTATGAGTATTATGCAGTCTTTATTGTATACATGTCGTAGGTTGCAGTGAGCATGCAATGTCCAGTTCTTAGACGAAAAATTTTTTATGCTGCATTCTGCTGTCAGCTGATGGCGTCCTGTGGATGTTTACTGCTAGTTTGTTCTCTCCACAATTCCATTGTTTTTTCCCTTGGTAAGTGTTTTGATGTCTGGTAATGTGTTGTTTCTCCACTATTCCTTTTTTCCCCAAGTCTGTCTGTTGATTCATTTCCTGGTATGCCGCATTGAGTTAGGATCCACTTAAGAACGAGTCTGAGTCTGAGTCTGTTTAGATGGCGGGTCAGTTCTCTCTCCATGTTGCCTCGTGTACCGCTCTGAGTTGCCTGGAGGACTGACATGCAGTCACAGAGGAAAATAAATTTTGTTTTTTAAATGGGTATTTTCCCTCAAGCACTTTGGTTGCATGAAAAATTGCTTGTTGCTCTGCTATGAAATTTGTTGAAAGTCTTCCGGAGGCGCATAAAGTTTCTACTGTGGTCCCATCTTGCAGCATGATCACCGAATCAGCTTGTCGGTTTTTTTCTGCCCTCTCAAATAATCCATCGGTAAAGATGTGTGTCCTTTTGGGTTTTGGGTAGGAGTTTTAGACATGTTCAAGGGTCTTTGCATGCAGTACTAGATCACATTCTTCAGCCTTTAAGGTCTACGCGTGGGATTGTTTTTGCAACTGTATAGTTGGGCTGTAGGTCAATGCTCTATGCCTAGATCATTTTTCCACGTTGAAGGGTCTTTAGAAAAGATGTCACTGTTTTGGGCGTCAACAGTTTTGTCTTTTCAGTCGGTTTTTAGCTATACTGTTTGCTTTTCTGTGCATGGGGTTGTTGTTCATGCGTTTAAATTGTTCTGTTAGGGTAATCACTTTTTATTTCCTTCGCTGTCTCAAACTCTGGGGGCCAGAAGTTGCCTCTAGCTCATTGACCAGTGTGCTTATGAAACCTCCATTGGTGATTCTAAGACCAGTGTTCTGTATTGCGTCCAGTTTATATAAATTTGATTTGACTGCAGCGGAGTATGCTCTCCATGCAACACTCCAGTTCTGGTCGTACGTATCCTGTGTATACTTGTACTGTGTTAGCTTCTGGCAAGTTACTTTATAAGTCTGAGAAGCAGGGTAGCTTTGTTTTTGAGGTGTCTTTAACCTGAGAGCCCTGGGTTATTCTTTTCTCGAGTTTTTTTTTCAATCTATGTGGGCTTTCCCCTTTCGTATGTTCTGTTACGCTAAGGTCAGAGGGATCATGTTTCTAGAAGGGTTAATAGTTTTTGCCTTTGACTTGCGGATTCATTTTTGTGCTGCTTCAGGTAAGATACTGGTAAGAGTTGTTGTGTTTTTTTTCCAACCTCATTGGTGGGAAAGGGCTCTGATATCTTCTTTTCTGTTAAGTTATTGTAGAGGTCCCATTCTGATTTATTGTTGTTCCAGCTGGCTATCTTCTTCCTGTTTGCGTGTGGCTTGACCTCTTTTATCATGACGATGACTTGTTTGTGATCACTTTTACTCAGCTGTTCCATCCCTTCTCTGTCTGTCCCCACCCCCGTTGAATGTTTTCTGTAGCTATAGCTAGGTCTAATGTACTTTGTGTTCGCCGTCGCCTAGTGTGAAAATTTGGTTCAGAGTCAGGTTCATTCATTTGTATCAGCAGGTTATCTAGCATCCATTTCTGAACCTCTTGTCCACTTGTGTCCACAGAAGCATAGTCGCAACTAGGGGAATGACTTATCAGCTACTGGGATGTCCTATAGTTCCAATTTGTTGTTGTTTGGACAGTAACAGTCAGTAATGTACAGTCTGAAAAGATATGCAGTTTCAGTGTCAGATGTTCGGCCTCGCTGATGCTTTTAGAACTTCAGAAACTAATTGCAAGCTACTGAACGTAAATGTACTAGGAAAAACCCAAAACAGTAGAAAAAATTGGCTTGACTTAGTAATGCATCGTCTGTATAGGACACGCAACAAACGATCTGGGGGCGGAAGTACACGTCCTAACTTGTATAGTTTGTGTCGGCGACTTCATTGGCCATGAAACCCACAATTCTTAGGCTCCCTCTAACATTATTTCTCTTCGATTAGTCTGCTTCCTATATTTCACAGTCTAGAATAGGTCAACAACAACAAAATCCTTACACCTCTTCTTTTTTTGGTGGGTAAGTTAAAAAAAAAGTCTTAAATGGCTAAGGGATGGCAGGGAAAATGTAATTGGTGGTTTCTCAAGATCTCATTATCTGACAGCAACATCCACATTATGCCACCCTTGGTTAGGTGGCACTAGGTATTGCATACATAGAAACAAAATGATGACTGTACCCACGGAATCTATTCTGAAAGAGCAAGGTACTGTTGCCCATTTCTTGTGGTAGGTGGAGGGGGCAAAAGGAATACATGCAAAAGACATTTAAAAGGAAATGCTTCCTGTTTATGCTGACAAATATTTATCTGTAATCGGTGTAAAAAAAAGAAAGTTTCCATGTTGCAGTTCGATGAAAAAGATCCAGGCCTGCTGACTAGAGGACTACTGCTCCTTTATATTACTAAAGAGAAATTAAACCATCTAGGGTGAGAACTTCTAGAAAATCCACCTTATAGCCTCAAACTAGCCACTAGCGATTTCCATCTTCTTTGTCCATCGAAACCCAGCTTGGCGGGAGACAGTTCGAGAATTTCGCAGAAATTAAATGTAAAGTGAAAATATGGTTTAGAAAACAGAGCACGCAGTTCTATGCTGCAGGTTTGAGAGGACTGATAAAAAAATAGGAAAAGTGCATTTATGTTGGTGGGTAGCTGGTGTGATGTTGACTACGTCATCCATTGCGTGCCCATTGGTTTTACAAATATAGGTCCTATTAAAAAAGTAAAGGTTCGTCGCCATAGCTATGATATGCCACTATCAAGAGGAAGCAGTACCGCGCTCTTTTTCAGAAATGACCTCTGCTCCCAGGTCAAACCAGCCTTGACGGGGTCCGAAGTAAAGTCCTGGGAACTTAAGGCAGACGGCGTCACATTGACTACATCAACTACAGAGTGCAGTCTGGTCTAGAAAATATAGAACTAACCATCTATGTCTAGTGTGTCTGAAGGTGGGCAGAAGGCCTTCACGTTACTTTTCTTAAAAGCGCTGAAAAGGTCCTTTATTTCTACTCTCGCTCTCTCTCCCCCTATGTATATATATATATATATATGAGGTAAGACAAGTAAACTAAAAATCCTACTTTACTGCTACCTTTCGGTTTAGCAACATTATACAGATGGAGCATCTGTAAAGTAATATAGATAACATTTCTCCGCTACCAGAATAACTTACGATGTTATCCTAATATGACTACAAGACAATTGGGTAAAAGTTACAAGCACTGTTGACAAGTTAAAGTGTGAGCGCACCGATCAACAATATAATAATTGCTGTAACATTGTCCCTGTGCGTTGTCTGCATCGACTAGAGGCAAACTTCCAACAAAAGCATGGCACACAACCAGGGAAAATGTATGGATTTTTTTCACACAAGATAATATGCGCCAAGATTGTTTTATTGACATCCGACGTTGGCGCATTATGTTATTAATCATTGGGAAACTGTCATCTTCCTATAGTTCTTAACAAAAATTCCCAAGACTAAAAGTGAGAAAGTAATACAATAATTTTTGTGATCGCCATAATTACTGTCAATCTTAAAACATTATGAAATTGAAACATTTCAATTGTTTCAAAAAAAATCAACTTTTAACTTTTAGTTCTAAAAATATCAGCTGGGAGTATAACAACGCCATAAAGTGTTGTTATTGGATTGTTTGTTATATGTTTAGAGGTAAAACGCTCTTTCTTGGTTGCCAAGAGAATCGATGTAACTTTTTGTCTTGTCAGTTTACCAACATTTGAATGTTTGCATTGTTGATAGGTAGAGCCGGTGTTGTTTGTCTCCATATTTCACATTGTCAAAAATCCAATTGCAGGCTTTTCTTATTAATATGCATTCCTTTGTCATATATACACACGCATACATAACTATCGTTACGCGTTACACATACATTCATATACATGTATACATAAATACATCTGTAACTACGTATATATAATACATACATGCATACATAATTCTAAGATTATAAGGGCACAGTAACATTACATTGTAACGTTTATAAATTACTTGAGTAGTGTTAGTGCGGTGAGTAGCGCTCTTACCAGTCTTTCCTGCGGTCATATGTTCGGATCTAAGGTGGATAAATGGGGAGGGGGAAAAAAAAGGGGGGGGGGGCTAATAAGGTTCCTGAAGAAGAAGGGGCAACAATGAAATGTATAACAAGTTTTAGATTCCGATCAATCTCTGGCATCACTAGGGCTAATTTATCTAAATGGCTGGGGCACAAAGAGAGAATGTAAGACAACAGCTGTATACAAAAGGCAGTTGAATGGCCGTAGACCACGAGGCTGACAAAGAAGACGTTAAAGAGATCATATTCAAGTACCTCTACAAACAGTCTCAGTCACCGATTAGAAAGAGAGGGCCAATCCTAGAGATAAATGAAGGCGCTTGATATTAGTGTCAGTGAACCTCAAGGGCTCGACATGCTGAGGATAAATACGATACGGATAATTGTGGGAAATAAAGAAGTTTGGCACATCGTCTCACCTGACAATTAATTCATAAAGTATAGGCCTTGCACAGTGAATTCAATACATTTTCAGCGCAGTAAAACGCCGTGTACTTCTTTTTGCTGACTTAAATGTTCAAATAAGATACGACCCTTGAAAACCAAAATATGCATGTATGGATCTATGATTATTTCGGCACTAAAATTAGGTCACAGAAGTGGGATGGAATTTTTCGTTATTTGAAGCCCTACTCTGGCTCTTGCCAGGGGCCGCAATATAGCCCGTCGATAAATATGGTCTAATGGCTGAACGCGGTTCCTGGAACATCTTCACGGGTGATCCTCATCCACATTTTGGCACCTTGTGCCTTTGGGAGTTTATCGCTTGTTTGATGTCCTGGTGGGGTAAAAGAACATAGGGATAGAAAGATAGTCACAGAAATTGTTTGGAACACAGAAGTGTAGAAGTGCATATCAGTTGTCACGCTAGACAAAAAAGGCTTGACACCGTTGAGTGGTGGTTATATGCTTGCCTGCTGGCTTGAGGGTCTCGGGTTCTAATTGCTATTATAATATAGCTTTGACCCCCAGGTCAACCCAGCCTATAAACATGCTCTGTGAAGTAAAGCTGATATATTGATCAGATCACACATCGGATGTCGACTAGTGTATATAAGAATGGATTTAGCACTATAAATGTGATACTCCAGTGCCGTGAAGAGTCCTTGCTTTAGTTTACTAGTATCCCCACTGGAGCATGTTGGACAGGGCAATACATAGAGAATACGGGTCTGTTAATCGTCAGAACTCATAACTGTGAAACATGGGCACAATTTGTGACTAGTAAGAGAAGCATGGCCACCTCCAGCATTACAAGCTTGTGGGGTTTATTGTTGCAGATAGCACCCGCCTCCATTCCTTTCTGTGACTGACCTCTTTCCAGTTTGTAACTCCAAGTGTTTGTAGATCTGCCTGAATATCTTATCTCCACACTTTTTCTTGGACTGCCTCGAGGATGACTCCTGCTCACTTTTTTAGTATGTGTCGTTTTTGTTTCAGTTATCCCTAATTCTCTCTATATACTCCAACGATTTCACTGTGATGGTCGTCAGTATGCCACCAACTAATGGTGAAATCAACACGTAATGAGTTTCTCTGTTGCTACTATACCTTGCATAGCTTGTATCTTTGATAGTTTCAACGGTTCGTGGTGACACCCTTATCTCAAACGTTTGTAGTAAGTCTTCCTGTCTATAGGATGTACTTTAGGCAATAGAGTCATAAAGGACAAGTGGTCTACATTGCGATCTTGGTGTTATGAGACATGTTACTATGTTATGAGAAGTGTGCTGGTGTCTGTGGCTTGGGCGTTGCAAACAAGCTTCACAATTCCGAGATCCCAGCTTTGTTGTTGATGCAGCCGATTTGGCAGCAAACAGCTTTGCGTTGGTTCCAACACTGGTATCGAGACCGTCTAGGGAGCAATTAAAAATCAGAGTTAATTAAACAAAAAAAAAACCACCACCACCACCACCACCAACAACAACAACAACAACAAACAACAACAACAACATTTTTGTTGTTGGTTCTGCAACATCCTGTAAAAAATACGCATCAATTGTTTCAAATATAAGGGTGAAGTGGGGATTTGAGCATTTGCAATGTGCTTTGATCAAGCATAGGTCAAGTACGACGGCCACAGTCATATAGTGGCTAGCTGGCTTCATTATCGATTCTGTGTTGCTGTGTTTATATAGATGTGGGGAGGGGAAGGAAGTCTGATCGTGTGTATAGATAGACCACATCACGTTGCAACTGGTCTATACCAGAGTAAACCTGTGGACCGTATTTCTAACTGGCCTCGCGGTCAGGTGAAAAGTCGTAATTTCTTGTCTTAAGGTCAAATAACAACACACAAACATCAAGGGTCAAGAATACTAAAGGTGAGAAACTAAGGAGCTCTTTTCACTCCAGTGACGGAACGGACATTTTTACCCTACCCCACCCCAACCACCACCCCGCTCATCTCCCCCGCTTCGCCTCTCTTCTTCTCCTTCTCTCTATCTCTCTTCTTATAGACTGAGACGTGATTAACATCTCGCTTGCCACTTTTACGTCCCAGGACTTCACCTGAACCAATGTTGGGCTGGGTCCAGCTAGGAGCCAAGATCTTTTTTTTTTTAAAATAAAATCCCCATCGATGTTGATTCGAACTCAAAATCTTCAGATCGACAAGCGAGCGTTAGCCACTACGCTACTGTGGCTGTCTTGATACATTATAAACATTGTAATCGATGTTTTTGGATCATTGATTGCTCAGAAGCTAGACGCTCGCCTGTCAGATCAGAGATTTTGGGTTCAAAACGTAGTGTTTGTGAAAAATAAAAATGACGATAGAGCTGGGTAAAACAATAGTTGAAGGACATATCTGGTAAATGCAAGTTTTGAAATGTGACAATATTTACGTAAAGATAGGCAAGTAACACATTTTGTAGATACATCTACATAACAAACTAAGGGCCACGGAAGAATATCTTCCTTCACGAACCCTGGCTAAATGAGCAAACAGTGATGACCGAAAAAGTAAGTTTTAATTTCAAATGTTAAATCCCTAATAAATGTATACGACGCGCGAAGAGCCAAAATTCTTTGAACACTTTTTCTCAGTATATTTGGCTTTCCCTTATTAATAAATATAGAGACCTAATTATTGTGATCTCACAGTACACACAGAGAAAAGTTGTGTATTCCTCACAGAACTTGGCTAATAAGTCCACATTTGTAGGCTGTTGCGGTTATACAAATTCAATTTTTAGGAGTAATTAATTTTTAGTACGAAGTCCATGTCTTTGGAATGCCCTACTAGAACCCACAGATTGCCTTTCTTGTGTTGTCAGGTGTGTTCATAATCTACCTAAAAAAATACCAAAAGTAGAAATGGCATAACCGATGCAGCCCTCATGGCGTCAACAAGGATCCTTTATTTAAAACTGCATATACTGCACATACATATTCCAACTGGTGATAGACATCTCATGAGAGACAAACGCAAGAGAACATTGTTCACACTTTACTACTGTGTCTTTATAAAGTCTGGATGCTCTATGCATGTATTAAAAAAACTTTCCACTAACTTTCAGCATCGAATCAGTTACAGCGCTCAAGACTGTGAAATCCCTGCTAAAATTCCTATGAACCCTACAGTTGAACGACTGATCAAGCCACAAGGCTGATTAGGTCAAGTTCTCTTCTCTAGATCAGTTTACATTTGGCATAAACGGGACAATGTCATTGAATTAATAGATAGGGCATATACACGGGTCTACAATAATAACACGATAATAGATATGTATAAGACACACTCTCATTGTTTCAGTATGAAGAAGATAAATATCGTTAGTTTCTTCCGTTCAGGACGTCGCTAACAACCACAGCCTTAACCGACTGTCTGCTGGTTGCAAAAGAAAGTCTACATTTATTAGTTTGTTTTAAAGATGTGAGTCATAGATTTTCCCAAATCATTGAAGAAATTAATAGGAGCTTTTGAACTGAAAAGTTACAGAAAAAAAAAATATTCGACAACCCTAGACCAGAAAAAAAAAAAAAAGAAATTGATAATTCAAAACAAGAAAAGGGGTTATAATAAAAATTAGTTCGGAAAACCGAAGTATGTGGTCAGTTTTAAAAGTCATGCTGCCCGGAACCCGGTTATAGTGCGTTTCTGGGAAAAAAGGCGAGGACCCCACTGCAGTTTGAAAAAAGACATTTGAAAATGCATTTAAAAACAGTTGGGTGGACAATTGGTCAGAAAGAGAGAAAGAAAAATATATATATATATTTTATATTATTATAATTTTATAATATTATTTTTAGAGAGAGAGAGAGAGATAGATGAGAGAGAGAGAGTAAGAGAAGAGACTTCCAGGCGTGCCGTGACGGAGTTAAATTTTTTTAAAAATCCTGCCTAATTAAACATTTGCCGTAGCTTTTTCCCACACTGACCCGTCATGAAGAAGATTTTTCAGTTTGTTACAAAATCCCTGCAGTGGTTTAAAAAAGTTGAAGGGGTTTGA
>CAJHNH020001631.1:75000-154613 GCA_905116865.2 Candidula unifasciata | reverse complement strand
GGGTTAGGGTTAGTCGGATTTGATTACCCACCTATATACTCCAATAATAATTGACTTTCCTGGTATTTCTATACGAAATCTCGGAGTCCCCTAGATAAAATGTAATGAAAGAGAAAAATTCCCACACCCCTCCTCCACCCTTTCCCTAAACAAGTGTGCGTGTTCTTCTGTATTTCTGTTTATTTCAATACATCTTCTTTAAAAAAAAAAAAAGTAAATATAATTTTATCGGGTCTTAAGGGTTTCCCACCAGCGTCCACCATGTGACTGGTCACTAAGTGAAGGACCTTGCAGGATTCAAATCCATCCTCCCGTCATTTTCCTTGCTAGCACATGTACTACCATCGGGAATGTGCCCAAGTGTTTCCTTCTACCACCGCACACTGCGAAAATCTAATGTTGCCGGACAATACCGACTGGGAGAGGTTAGCGTCTTGTGGAGAGCTAACTAGTACACTGTTATCCCCGTGTGAGTTTCGCAGCGCCAGTTTTGGAGGTTCGGGTGAGGATGAGTTAGGGTTAAGGTGGGGTGAGGGAGGGTGGAACAAACCCAATGTCATCCGACAATTATAAGGAAAGTAAAAGAAAGAGAATGAAATAATGAGACCGCAGGACATACACATTGATAGACGTTGATGAACTGCCTCGTTTGGTTCGAGGATTTATAAAGCTTCGAGGCTCGTGCTTTGTAATAATCTGCTGCATTGTAATTAGATGAGAGGCAATTAAAGGTTAAGAAAGGTCAAACTAGAAAATTGCCTGTCTAAGCAGGATAAACGAACTCACATACCTGACCAACAGTATAGTGCTACTGACCAACAGTGCAGCTGAGTAACAGCTTAGTGCAGCTGAGCAACAGTTCAGTGCAACTGACAAAGACTTTACTGTAACTGACAGCACTCCACGACTCAAGTAACAAATTAATGTAAATCAGTAACAGTTCGATGCAAATGACAGTTCACTGTGACTGAGCTACAGTTCAGTGTGACCGATAAACAGTTCGCTACAACTGACCAACAGCCAACAGCAATTGACAACCAGCTTAATAAAACTAAAGAATAGCCCACTGCAACTGAACAGTTCAGTGCAGTTGATCAAACGCTCACTGCAGCTGGACAACAGTTCAGTGGATTTTACTAAACGCTCAATGCTACTGACAAACAGTTCACAGTAACTAACCAAAGCTAACTGCATTTGACCAGCAAATAGTTTTAACAAGTAACAGCATGAATAACTTAATTATTAAATTTTGATAACATTGTTGCTGCTACTGCTCTGTAACAATCACCGTCTACCCTAAAACGAATAATAATAACAATAGTCATTAAACGAAGAAGACCCCAAACAGTTACACACACACACACATACAAAAAGAGGGTTGGGGAGGGGTGGGGTTGCATCTAAAAAAGCTGTTCATCTCAAAAATTAATAACAGTTCCCTTATCAAAAGAAAGCCGCCCGTGTCCTAACGTAACGTACTGCGATGAATAAATACCCAATAACATCCAAACTGCCCCTAGCTGATTTATTAACAGCCATCAATCATTTTGTCAATAAATCAATACCCAGCTACAGACAGGGAGCTGCAGTTGTGCAGTAGTTAGTGCGTTTACCAGCCAGACGATGGTCGTGAGTTAGAATGGCAACGGAGGCTGGAACCCACATTGGACTGCAGGTTACACCGTCTTCTGGTACCCCAACATAAGTTTTCCACATGGTTGTTTGGCTTAATGGGGTTTTCGGAATTTGTACCTGTATGGCTTTCATACTTGAAATGTTAACACTACACACTGCAATCCTGGGATGTGTGAGGAATGGAGAGAAAAAAGGTGGGGGTAGGGGGGGGGGGGGGGGGGAGTGAGTGGTAAATAAAAACGCACACAGATTTAGAGGTCGGTAAAAGGAATAGACTCTTCATACGCTAAAAGCGCATCAAACATATTCTATTTTATAAAACAGTCAGCACTAGGGTCGGCTTAGTCGTTGCGAACAAGCTTCGCAATGCCGGGGAGCCGGGTTCGATCCCAGATGCAGGCATTGCACCTTGCGTTGGTTTCGACAGTGGTATAGAGAAGCCGACTGTCCAGAAGCAATGGCAAACTACTAGACGTATTTTTGCCTAGAAAAACTACAACAATCAAAAATGTTGGATTGGTTCTGCAATATCCCGTAAAAGATACGCAATTAAGAAAGCCAGCACTAGGAGGGCGGGGTGGTCGACATCGCAGGTGGCGGCTTTACTTCACATATATTATGCTGCCCACTATTGGTTGGGTCGACCTGGGAAACTAGGTCATTTCTAAACATAATCTACGTCCAGGCGGATGGTGTTGAGAAAATTAAAGTCGCATTTATTGCTTGCCTGGTGCTCTGCTGGTTTTTGGTTGCATTTGAGATTTTGTATCTTGATTCCTGAATGTTGTTGTCTTGAGGATTCATGAAAGCAGTCGTTGAGGCTATATAATTTCATACTTTACTGTTAAAGATTCTTCGGAGTTAACGCTTGAACGATAGAGATTTATGGGTCACTGTGAGATCCTGGGACTAGTCGCTGGGGCTATAGTTTCATACTTTATGATTGATTCTTAGGGGTTGTCGGAGCTGGGGAGTGTTGGGTTATGCGGGTTAATTTGGGCGGACGATGCCAATCGCGAGATTCCTAAAGTCTAATATTACAGAAGTGTCATAGTTTGACATGAACACCGACTAAGCCTAACCCTAACACCCCTAAAATATTAGGCTTCCGGGGAACTCCGGGATTCACTGTGTTTGCGGTGAATACAAAATAAAAAATAAAAACATTTAAGCGTCATAAAATAAAAACAATAATAATAATAATAATAATAATAATAATAATAATAATAATAATAATAATAATAATAATAATAATAATAATAATAATAATAACAATGCGCTGAATATCGAAAAAATATAATACTGAGCGCTTTCCAAAAATGGTACTCCAAAAAAGGAAAATCCACAGGTCACAGGACAGTCTAATATTTCAGGGGTGGTAGATAGTCTGTATGCATTCGTTAGACCTAGGCTGCATGCAGTAGTGGGAACTAGGCTGCACTCTCTAGTATGACGTTGATAGGGTGGTATCGGGGCTAGTTCTAGATGTTTTGGGCTCGTTAAGAGCATCAGAAAGCCTCGAAACACAGTCTTACCAACCTCGAAAATGTTTGACTGTCCTGTGACGTCATCTGTGTTTTTTTTTTTTGGGGGGGGGGGGGGGGGGGGGGTAGGATTACAAAAGAACCTAATAATATATTTTAAAAACGTCGTAATACAAACATATACTTGAAAAGATTACTTCTGTACACAGTTGGGTTTGGATATGGGGGACAGTTTAGTATTCTTTGTAATTTAAGGGGTGGATCCTGACTGCCATCACTCCACATGGTATGGAAGCATCAATAGGCATTAGCCCGTAGGTTCTAGTTTTCCGGGCTGAAAATAATATTTATTGTTACAATACAATATAACTTCCTGAGAGGAGTCAAACAATAAACGTAAGTATAAAATTTACTGTAGTAAAATCAGACTCCAGAAGGCCAGTTAGTGTCAGTCAGCTTAGTGGTTTCTGATGTAAATACATCTTTCATGAAGCCAGTGAAGTTGAAATCAGTACTACTCTGCTGTAAAACCCAGCATGCAAGAAACCAGATTCACTGGAGAGGAAGAAACAATCACGTCTGCAGTAAATGTGTGATTGTTTTGATTGTCTGGATGAATGATTTCCGTCACATAATTCGACAATCCAGTGAGTGACCTGACCTGCAACAAAATAGTATTTACGTTGTTATCTCCGATTAAAATTGCATTTACATGGTTATCTGGTCAACCACAATAGAGGGGAGATCATCGAGCTGCAATCGACTCGACTTTAGTGACAGTCTACACACGCACATTTCCTTCCCCTGAGTCAACGATCTCTTTATAGGCTGGGTGGGAGCGGGGGGGGGGGTGTGTAACAGACCTTCTTCTTCTTCTTCTTCTTCTTCTTCTTCTTCTTCTACTTCTACTTCTTCTTCTGTTTTTTCTTCTTCTTCATTTTCTTCTTCTTTAGCATTCCAAGCCCTTGAGGTTCATTGCTGCAGATATCACCTGCTTCAATTAATCTCTCTGGTTGGCCTTTTCTTTCCAGTTGGTGACATCAAGTGTTTGCAGGTCTGTCTGGGCAATATGTCACCATCTACTTCTTGGTCTGCCTCGTGGTCTACGACTATTAAGCTCCCTTGTGCATACAGTTTTCACTTCTCTTTCATCTGACATTCTCTCAATATGCTCCAACCATTTCAGTCAATTAGCTCTCATGATGCCAGTGATCAATGGTGATTTGATCTGATTATGAATTTCGTTTTTGCTTCTCATTCTTCATTCTCCTCTGTTTGCTTCTTTGATGGGTCCAAAGATTCGTCGTTAGACTCTTGTTGTCGAAACATTTGTAAAAAGTCTTCTTTTCTTTTTAGTTGTGCTCCAAATTTCAGAGCCATTTAAAACGACTGGTGTCATCAACGTTTTATATAGCACAATTCTTATGGGGATTTAGAAAGCTACGAGAGTCGTGTTTTATAATAACATGCTAGATTTTATTTAGACGAGAGACAATAAAAGGCTTAGAAAAGTCAAACCAGGCAAGTGCCGGTCTAAACTGGAAACACACACTTAAATTCCTGCGCAACAGTTTAGTGCAACTGAGCAACAGTTCAGTGCAAATGATCAGTGCAACTGGACAACACTTCACGGCAGTTGACAGCTGTCTACACCTCAAGCAACAGTTCACTGTTAGTGAGCTACAGTTCAATTCAAATGACCAACAGTTCATTGTGACTCAGAAACAGTTCAGTGTGAGTGAGTAACAGTTCGCTACAACTGATCAACAGTCCACAACAATTGAAAAACAGCTCACTACAACTGATCAATAGCCCACTGCAACTGAACTGAATTGAAGATCAGTGTCATTTACTGCAGCTGAACAACAACAGTTCAGTGCAATTTACTAAACGCTCACTGCAGCTGTCAAACAATTCAAACTAACTGAACTAAGCTCACTGCAACTGACCACCAGCTCACTACAAATTAACAACAGGTCAGTGCAATTGTTAAGACGCTCACTGCAGCTCAGTTCATGGTAACTGGCCAAAGCTCGCTGCAGCTAACTAAAGCTTACTGCATCTTGACAACAATTCAGTGCAATTTACCAGATGCTCACTGCAGCTGACATACAGTTCACTGTAACTAACCAAAGCTCTCTGCAACTGATCAAAGCTCACTACAGCTTTACAACAGTTCAGTGAATTTAGCAACCGCTCACTGCAACTGGCAAACAGTTCAGTGCTCGTGAGCAACAGTCCAATGTGACTAACCAACAATTCAGAGCAGCTGACCAGTAACTCACTGCCACAATATAACTTCCTGAGAGGTGTCAATTTGTACATTTAAATCTAATCTTAACTGTAGTAAAATCAGACTGCACGAAGTTAGTCAGCGACACTTAACTTAATCGTGTCTGATGTGATATAATTCTACAACCCAGTGACCAGACCTGCTACAAAAACGGAGCTGCAGTTGTGCAGTGGCTAGTGCGTTTACCAGCCAGACGATGGTCGTGAGTTAGAATCACAATGGACGTTGGAACCCACACTGGGCTACAGGGTAAACCGTTTTGTGGTGCTGCAAAAAAAAACAATGTTTCAAACTTTTACTGAGGCTGGAACCCACAGTGTCCTGCAGGTGAAACAGTCTTGTTGTGCCCCAAAATAGGTGTGCCATATGATTGTTTGGCTGAATTGGCTTTCCGAGATTTGTACCTGTATCATTTTGATCCTTGAAATGTTAATCCTACTTTCGGCAATCCTAGGATGTGTGAGGATGGAAGACAAGAAAAAGGAAAAGAGGAAGGGGGCGGGGGATGTAAGAAGTAACTAAAAACACACACATATATCAAGGCCAGTGAAAAAGAAAAGACTCTTCCCACCCCAATTGCGCTTTGAACACATACTATTTCATAAAGCAGCCAGCACTAGGGTCGGCGTCTGTGGCTTAGGCGCTGCGAATGAACTTCGTTATGCCAGGGTGCCGGGTTCGATCCCAGCTGCGGGCATTGCACATTGCATTGGTTTCGACAGTGGTTTGGAGACGCCGACCGTCCAGAAAGCAATGGTAAACTACTGGACGTTTATTTGCCTAGAAAATTACCAACAGCTAAAATGCTGCTGTTGGCTCTGCAATGTCCTGTAAAGGATACGCAACTAAGAAAGACAGCACTAGAAGGTGTTGTCGACATCACACTTGGCTGTTATACTTCCCATATATCATGCTGAAGACAACTAGTTGTTTGGCCTGCCTACGGTTATCTAGGACTCACAGCCATATGTTAAAACTGGATGTATGTAGCAAGCAAGAAAGCATTAGCTTTTAAAAAAAAAAAAAAAACACACACACACACACACAATCGTTCCATGTTGTCAGCATTAGGGCAGCTTCTTGTCTCACTGAAGGTATTTCCAGCTGTACTAAACAGATGTTCACTTGGTACGCTCGTAGGTAGTGTACAAAGTAACGCTTGACAGTATGAACCAAGGTGGGAAATCTTGATATGTTCATTTTCAACCAGTCCAGAAGCGGGTGTAAGGTAACCACTATTCGTATTCGGCCCGACCGCAACTATTCGGTAGAATACCGAATAGTTATTAGGCCCCTATTCGGCCCCGAAGCGAATACGAAGCGAATATTCGGTACAGCCCTAGTTGTAACACAGAAGACTCGCATTCACCGTCTCGCACGTAACTAGCACAATTGAGGATTACGTATGTTTAGTAAGTAAAGTTAAAAGCAAAGGACCATTTGTATCTCATTAACATATAGATCATATTTTGCTAGACTTTTGCTATTTTTATAGATCAATCGGCACTCGATGAGCGATGTTGTCATCACACCAGAAGCCTTTATTTACCAGAATTTTTTTTGGTATCTATTAAAAGTTGGGTTGACCTAGGAGCCAAAGGTCATGCCTGAAGTAACAAATTCGACTGTATACTGTTTGATTCCAAGACCTTTTAGCCCGCTCGCGTGAGCGCCCAGCCACTACGCAACAGCATTTTCTCCTTGTGTTTGGCATGTCAATTTACTGTGTAACAGAAATATAAA
This sequence comes from Candidula unifasciata, assembly GCA_905116865.2. Taxonomy (NCBI): domain Eukaryota; kingdom Metazoa; phylum Mollusca; class Gastropoda; order Stylommatophora; family Geomitridae; genus Candidula; species Candidula unifasciata. The sequence goes on along the minus strand of CAJHNH020001631.1, from coordinate 147,458 downwards.
TTAAGGGACACAAATGTTGCTGGATTGTTATGGTAAATAAAATTATTATGTCCCTCATTGGTTTTATTATTAGTAACCCAGTAGTTTTTCAAAAATAGATTTAATGTTACCAGACTGCAGTCTACGTGTCAAAGTGATAAGAAGCTTATAACACTATTTTCTGACGGGCTGAGCCGTGGCAGTGTGGGTAAATCAACATTTATCAACAGAGCCGAAAGCTGATGATCTGTACCTCTTGTCTTCGGACTGGAGGTGCACCACACTGTTAACCCGACACTCAGTCTTTTTATTATTATTATTTCAAATTGTTATTACAAAAATATTTTATGTGTGACTTGCTTCACAAATATTAATATTTAAAGAAAAAAAATACACATTATAACACGAGCAGGTGATAAATTTATCTATCTGTTTCTGCAGCCATTCTCAGTAAACATTTTTATTCATTACTACCACGAAACAAGCAAGCGTCTTCAGTTGTAGAACACAAGCTACAAAAGTCTAACAAATACAACTCAGAGAGAAATTTTTCCCAACTCGATAAAAACACGCTAATATACTCTAATATCAGGGCGAGTAAGGAATTATATTATTCTGTCATACGTCTGTGCCACCCCCCCCCCCCCCCCCCCCACTAACCCCTCCCACTTTTATCCTCAATTTTCCTTTGGGATCATACCTGGAAGTTTGAACACCCTTGATATATCAAGAATCTCATCCTGGATTTCAGACCAACAGGTCAAATCTCCATTTCTCCTCGAAAGAAATTACAAAAAGAGCTCCCGTAAAGGCTACGCAAATTTAGCATAACCTACAGTCCTGTGTCGAAAGGGTGTCATACATTGTCTGTTTTCTTTCACCCCCGCCTAGTTTTCGGTGTTTGCATCCTGAGAGAAAAATAACAAGTAATGCAGAAGGTCACTAGTCAGATCTAATTCGAGAGAAGGAGATCCGAGAAACCAGTTCAATCTTTTGACACATAATACTGTAGCAAAATGGGATGTATGAGTAGAGCTGCAGTAGTGACGATACCAATTCTAAATTACAGACAAAAACAGCAAATCAGAGATGTGCACACTTAGAGAAAATGCCTTATGACGCCATACCATGTAAGGCCTACACGAATAGAGAAGTAGGAGGTATAACATGAGGTAGACCAAAAACAAATTGACAGATAGTATCAGAGAAACCACAAGATGTGTCCATGATCGAGGCGGCCAGAAATGCAAGAGGAACCATAACTTTACATCTCTCTCGACAAAGAAGAAGAAGAAAGGACATTCGAGCGAAGTTAGCTGCAATCCAATTTGGATGGGCGTCTGCCTTCAACCGGCTAGTTTTGTGTTATCTCTCTAGGATAGTAGGTGGCAAATTGATAGAAGAAAACAGTCGAGGCAGCAGGCGAACGTCTATACTACGCCCCAACATCTACCTTAAGAAGTAGTCAATACACTGTGTACCAACAAACAAATTAAGGGGCACAGATTTTAGTAATATTGTTATGTCCCTTGACTTCCAGTTTTAGAAACCCGGTAGTTTTTCAAAAAATAGATTTAATATTATCAGACTGTAGTTTTCCATGATCGAGGCGGCCAGAAAAAACTTTATCAACAGCAATTGGAGGAACCATAACTTTTTTTTTACAATTTTTTTTTTTTGCGTTGATGGCTTTAAAAAAAAATATTTAAAGACCTAATAAAATAAATACACATTATAACACGAGGAGGTGGTAAATTTATCTCTCTGTTTCTTTCGTCATTTTCAGTAAATATGTTTTTTTTTTTTTTTTTTTTTTAAATAATACTACCACGAAACGAGAAAGCGTTTTCAGTTGTAGAACACAGGCTACAAAAGTCTAACAAATACAACTGAGGGAGAACTGTTCTTCAGTTGGATGAAAACACCCTAATATATTCTATTGTCTAGGCGAGAACGGGATTCTATTATACTGTCATACGTCTGTTCCCTCCCCACTCCCCCCACCCCCACAACTTTCTTTTGGGCTCATACCTAGACATTTGAACACCCCTGATATATCAAGAATCTCATCCTGGATTTCAGACCAACAGGTAAAATCTCCATTTATCCTGGAAAGAAATTACAAAAAGAGCTCCCGTAAAGGCTACGCAAATCTAGCATTACCTGCAGTCCTGTGTCGGAAGGGTGTCATACATTGTCTGTTTTCTTTCACCCCCGCCTAGTTTTCGGTGTTTGCATCCTGAGAGAATAATAACAAGTAATGCAGAAAGTCACTAGTCAGATCTAATTCAAGAGAAGGAGATCCGAGAAACCCAGTTCAATATTATGACACATAATACTGTAGCAAAATGGGATGTATGAGTAGGGCTGCATTAGTGACGATACCAATTCTAAATTACAGACAAAATCAGCAAATCAGAGATGTGTACACTTAGTGAAAATGCCTTATGACGCCATACCATGTAAGGCCTACACCAATAGAGAAGTAGGAGGTATAACATGAGGTAGACCAAAAACAACTGGACAGATAGAATCAGAGAAACCACTAGATGTGTCCATGATCGAGGCGGCCAGAAAAGCAAGAGGAACCATAACTTTACATCTCTCTCGACACACGAAGCGGTAAACGAGTAAGTGAAGAAGAAGAAGAAAAGACACTTGAGCGAAGTTACCTGCAATCCAATTTGGATGCTAGTTTTGCGTTATCTCTCTAGGAAAGTAGGTGGTTTTTCAAATGCGGATGCATATTCGAAGCCAAAACAGTTGAGCCAGCAGGCGAGCGTCTATGCACTACGCCCCAACATCTACCTTAAGTTTAGTAGAGTGAATTTACTGTGTAACAGACACATAGATAAAGGGGCATAACTATTGCTAACATTTTGGGATAAATAATATTATTATGTCCCCTGACTTCCAGTTTTAATATTAGAAACCCAGTAGTTTTTCAAAAATAGATTTAATATTATCAGACTAGTCTACATGCCTCAGTTATAAGAACCTAAAATTACGATGTCTTGACGGGCTGAGCCGTGGCAGTGTGGGTAAATCGAAACTTTATCAACAGAGCCTAAAGCTGATGATCTGTACCTCTTGTCTTCGGATTGGAGGTGCACCACACTGTTAACCCGACACTCAGTCTTTTTATTATCATAAATTAAAATTTATGCTATAATAATTTTTTTTTATTTGTTGATAGCTTTACAAAAAATAATATTTGAAGACCTAATAAAATAAATACACATTATAACACGAGGAGGTGGTAAATTTATCTCTCTGTTTCTTTCGTCATTTTCAGTAAACGTTTTTTTTTTAAATATTACTAACACGAAAGGAGCAATCGTTTTTAGTTGTAGAACACTGGCTACAAAAGTCTAACAAATACAACTCAGAGAGAACTTTTTTACAACTCGATAAAAATATGCGAATATACTCTAATATCTGGGCGAGTAAGGAAATATTATTCTGTCATACGTCTGTGCCACCTCCCGCCCCCTCTTCTCAACTTTCTTTTGGGCTCAAACCTGGAAGTTTGAACATCCCTGAGATATCAAGAATCTCATCCTGGATTTCAGACCACCAGGTCAAATCTCAATTTATCCTCGAAAGAAATTACAAACAGAGCTCCTGTAAAGGCTACGCAAATCTGGCATAACCTACAGTCCTGTATCGGAAGGGTGTCATACATTGTCTGTTTTCTTTCACCCCCACCTAGTTTTCGGTGTTTGCATCCTGAGAGAATAATAACAAGTAATGCAGAAAGTCACTAGTCAGATCTAATTCAAGAGGAGGAGATCCGAGAAACCCAGTTCAATCTTATGACAGATATTACTGTAGCAAAATGGGATGTATGAGTAGGGCTGCAGTAGTGACGATACCAATTCTAAATTACAAAGACAGCAAATCAGAGATGTGCTCACTTAGAGAGAATGCCTTATGACGCCATACCATATAAGTCCTACACGAATAGAGAAGTAGGAGGTAGAACATGAGGTAGACCAAAAACAAATGGACAGATAGTATCAGAGAAACCACTAGATGTGACCATGATCGAGAAACCACTAGATGTGTCCATAAAATATTAATTTTAATCTTGTATACATAGGTTAGGGAGTTAAGCTTAGTCTATACTACCTTTTCCTAATTTGTCTGCACATTCTGCTTGAAATAGTTCTTTGTGAGAATTCAGTATCTCAGTTAGGGAACTGCTAAAGTATTCCTATTTCTTGTATGTTTGTGTCACATGTTTTTCAGTGTATGTTTTCATGTGTAGAAAATATGATGTGAACAATGACATTTGATATAATGAAATGTAATTATATTGTTTCCATGATGCCCATATGTGCAGGGATGCTGTTACGTTTTGTGTGCCCACCATGTGCTCACTTAAGGTGTTCACCTAAACAGGGGATTTATAACCCCAGGGGGAGAATGATGGGTGTACAGTATTTACTGTCACTGAAAGATAATATTCAGGACAGAGTGCACATATAAATTGTTTGAGTTTTCAGCACATAACCTGCTCCACGTGGTCATGTAATATCAATGTCAGCCAGTTGGAAGTCTGAGTGATGACGGACAACAGACTTAGAAAGTCAACTATCATGACATAGCATTGGAGGGAAGGCAGGATATGTGACGCCCATGTAAGACAAAAGACCTTCAGACTAGACTGGAGAGGATGTGGAATATGAGGAGGAGTGATGGGATATATTTTATTATTATATGTTGTATTAATTAATACATGTATTCTTAGTGTAAGTCAAGATACTGCACGTATGTGTTTTGTTTCCATGATTACAGCGCCCATGTGACGATCAGTCCATGAAGTAGCCTACATTGTGTTAGACTCGGCCAGCTGGGAACGAGGTGGAGAACGAGGTGGAGAACGAGGTGGAGAACGAGGTGGAGAACGATGTGGAGAACGAGGTGGGGAGGAAGTGGAGAATAAGCTGAAACAGGCAGACAACAGGCAAGGAAGAGTTGGACAAGCTTGACAGTTCCTCACGGCTGTCAGAGGCTTATAAGTTGAGTTAACCCCTTTATGTTAACCTTTTATCATCATTATCATACCACTCTAAACCCCGAGCTGTTTGTCTCGCTGAAGCGTATCACTTTCATTAACCAGTCACTGTTTGTGTAAATCAACAAACTGGTAATTTCATTGTAGTAAATAAAGCTGTATGTCAAGTTTTAAACTACATAGTTTGTTAAATTCCAAATGTCTGTTCTTACATGTTTAATTAAACTGTTAGGATAGAATACCATTTGGTGGGGGCTCAAATAATATAATAATTCTTTAATTATTAATAATAACACCGGGAGAAGGTAGATGACGGAGGAATCACTTGCCCTGTCTAATAATTCATTAAGTATGATAGACATCTAAAATTCCTTGCCTTCTCTTGTGGGTACCAAGTGCAGCTAATGTTAAAGTACTTAACGAGCCAATATGGCTGTTTTCTTGGATATCCAGGACTTTGTCTGAGAGCAACATAGCTCAGATTTTAGTTCGGTTAATCTGGTGGAGGGAATGGGTTGAGAGGAACATCCCTATTCAACAACATAAACATTTAAACCACCCGTCACGTCACATATCTCCACTGTATATCTGACTTGCCTTCTCTTGCACTAAACAGACAGATGAATATAGGGGACTTGTGTCTCCTGGTCTGGAGAGGCATTCTGAGGAATGAAACAGGAGAGCAAGGTGGAGTAGGCAGATGGGGGATGATGACTGATGCTTGTTCTGTCTTTCCTGTCAAGATGTTACCCTCTTGATGATGACTAATTCTGAGTTATTTCTTGGCAGGATGAATCCTTTGTGAGGAGCTGGCAGAAGTTTCACAGTCCCACCAACATCCACCAACCATAAACCAACCATAAACCAACTATCCACCAATTACCCACCAGCTAACACCTGTGAAGGTTTCTGACATCATCACTATGTGGGGGCATATATCCCAAACAGCCTACCAGTGCTAGAGCTTGGTGTAGCTCAAAGACATTGTTGTAACCGGACTGGTGGGAGAGACTTACTGATTACCGGTACAATTGCTGTGTCCTCTATGGTGAGGTACTCTTTCACTACCTGACCCAGTTGAGCAGAATTACCAGAGTCAAAGACAGTCGAATCATCAGGAGCTGAGGGAAGCATCATCGACAGAAAGAGGAGAAGCTAAGTTTGATGCATTATGTGCTTTATTCCTCACAGCTCCTATGTTTCCCAAGGATGATATAGAGTCATCTCCAAGACCTGCTGTCTGTGTAGTATCTTTGTGATTTGGACATTATATCCTGAGATCTAGCCTAGGAGATCTGGCATTTGTTTCACTATTATATATCTCTGTTATATTGATTACATGCATTCATTTTCATGGCTGACTTAGGTTTCTCCATTTCACCTTTTTAAGTGTTTAGCAGTTGTGTGTGTATGTATCTTCATTATATGTGTTAACATGGTTATGATAATGAACTATCATAACCTGGGGGCTTTCTTTAGTAAGTAGTGGGGGTGTCCAGCCAAGTTTGCCTAGAAATATTGTATTCATATACTGACATATTTTGTAGTGCCAATACTTGAGTTGCCCTACTCCAGAAATAAGTTGAGCGTATATTGGCCACGGGGAATCCCTTAGACCAATACGAGCCAAACGACTCAACATAATTATTTCTGAGTGCTGTTGGTTCTGAAGGAGAAATCCTTACATTAGGCACGCGACAGGAGTGATATGTGACAGGGGTCATAACTGAAAGTTTGAACACCCATGCGATATCAAGAATCTCATCCTGGATTTCAGACCACCAGGTAAAATCTCCATTTATCCTCGAAAGAAATTACAAACAGATCTCCCGTAAAGGCTACGCAAATCTAGCATAACATACAGTCCTGTGTCAGAAGGGTGTCATACATTGTTTGTTTTCTTTCACCCTCGCCTAGTTTTCGGTGTTTGCATCCTAAGAGAATAATAACAAGTTAAGCAGAAAGTCACTAGTCAGATCTAATTAAAGAGAAGGAGATCCGAGAAACCCAGTTCAATCTTATAACACACATTACTGTAGCAAAATGGGATGTATGAGTAGGGCTGCAGTAGTGACGATACCAATTCTAAATTACAGACAAAGACAGCAAATCAGAGATGTGCACACTTAGAGAAAATGCCTTATGACGCCATACCATGTAAGGCCTACACGAATAGAGAAGTAGGAGGTATAACATGAGGTAGACCAAAAACAAATGGACAGATAGTATCAGAGAAACCACTAGATGTGTCCATGATCGAGGCAGCCAGAAAAGCAAGAGGAACCATAACTTTACATCTCTCTCGACACACGAAGCGGTAAACGAGTAAGTGAAGAAGAAGAAGAAAGGACACTTGAGCGAAGTTAGCTGCAATCCAATTTGGATGAGCGTCTGACTTCAACCGGCTAGTTTTGTGTTATCTCTCTAGGATAGTAGGTGGTTTTTCAATTGCGGATGAATATTCGAAGCCAAAACAGTCGAGCCAGCAGGTGAACGTCAATGCACTACGCCCCATCTACCCTAAGTTTAGTAGGCCAAATCTCATTTTATCTTTTGAAAGAAATAACAAATAGAGCGCACGTAAAGGCTACGCCTATCAGGCCCAACTTACAGTCCTTGGTTGGAAGAGAGTCATACATTTTCTGTTTTCTTTTACCTGCGCCCTGTTTTCGGATTTGCATCCTGTAAGTTTAGCAACAAGTGACGCAGAAAGTTACTAGTGAAGTTTAATTCAAGAAGAGCAAATCCGAGAAACCCAATCATTCTTCTAACACAGATATACTGTATCACAATGAGATATATGAGAAGGGCTTTAATAGTGACGACAAGAGATGCAATCAGGACTTAGGTCATAAGAGAACAAATCGACACAGAACCAATTCTAAATTACAGACAAAGACAGCAAATCAAAGATGTGCATATTTAGAGAGAATGCGTTATGACGCCATACCATATAAGGCTGACAGAAATAGAAAAGTAGGAGGTAGAACATGAGGTAGACCAAGAACAAACGGAGAGATAGTATCAGAGAAACCTTAAGATGTGTATATGGTTGAGGCGACCAGAAAAGCAAGAGGAACCATAACTTTACATCTCCCTCGACACCCGAAGCGGTAAACGAGGAAGTAAAGAAGAATAAGAAAAGACATTTGAGCGAAGTTACCTGCAATCCAATTTGGATGGGCGTCTGCCTTCAACTGGTTAATTTTGTGTTATCTCTCTAGGATAGTAGGTGGTTGTTGAATTGTGGATGCATATTCTAACCTTAAACATTCGAGCCAACAGGCGAGCGTCTATCCACTAGACCACAACTTCTACCTCAAGTTCAGTAGCGTCAATTTACTGTGTAACTAACACAAAGATTAAGGGGCACAAATATTGATAACATTTTAGGATGAATAATGTTATTATGTCCCCTGACTTCCAGTTTTATTATTAGTAACCCAGTAGTTTTTCAAAAATAGATTTAATATTATCAGACTGTCTAAGTTATAAGAACCAAAAATTACGATGTCCTGACGGGCTGAGCCGTGGCAGTGTGGGTAAATCGAAACTTTATCAACAGAGCCGAAAGCTGATGATCTGTACCTCTTGTCTTCGGATTGGAGGTGCACCACACTGTTAACCCGACACTCAGTCTTTTATTATTATTTTCAAATTTGTATTAGAAAAATATTTTTTGTTCGTGTGTGACTTGCTTCACAAATGTTAATATTTTACGACAAAAAAAAAAAAAAAAAAAAAAAATACAAATTAGAACACGAGCAGGTGATAAATTTATCTCTCTGTTTCTGCCGCCAGTCCCAGTAAACATTTTTATTTATTACTACCACGACACGAGCGTCTTCAGTTGTAGAACACAGGCTACACAAGTCTAACAAATACAACATAGAGAGAACTTTTCTACAACTGGAGGAAAACACGCTAATATACTCTTTTATTTGGACGAGAAAGATATACTTATATTCTGTCATACGTCTGTACGCCCCCCCCCCCCTCTTTGCCACCCGCCCCCGGCCATATAACTTTTTTTTCCCCGGCTCATACCTGGAAGTTTGATCACCCCTGAGATATCAAGAATCTCATCCTAGATTTCAGACCAACAGGCCAAATCTCCATTTATGCTCGAAAGAAATTACAAATATCACGCCAATCTGGCACAACCTAGAGTCCTGTGCTGGAAGGGTGTCATACATTGTCTGTTTTCTTTTACCCCGCCCAGTTTTCGGTGTTTGCATACTGAAAGATTAACAACAAGTGACGCAGAAAGTCGCCAGTAAGGTTTAATCCCAGAGGAGCAAATCCGAGAAACCCAGTTTTATTCCTTACGTCCTTCTTAAGACGTAATTTTTTGTTATTTGAAGCCCCACTCTGGCTTTTGCCAGGGGCCGCAATATAGGCAGGCCATCAATATGGCCAATTGTCTAAACGCGGTTTGTGGGACCTCTCCACGGTGATCCTCATCCGCATGGTGGCACTTTGTGTCATCGGGTGTTTATCGCTTGTGTGATGTCCTGGTGGGGTAGAAAGTCAATCAATCAATCGAAACCCAGTTTAGTTTTATAACACAAAAATACTGTAACACAATGAGATGGCCGAGAAGGGCTGTAGGAGTGACGATGAGAAATGAAATCAGGAATTAGATCGTAACAGAACAAGTCGACACAGAACCAGTTCTAAATTTCATACAAAAACAGCAATTCAAAAGTTTGCCCACTTAGAGAGAATGTCTTATGACGCAATACCATACAAGGCATACACGATTATAGAAGTAGGAAGTAGAACATGAGGTAGACCATAAACAAAATGGAAAGATAGTATCCGAGAAACCCGCGATGTGTCTATGGTCGACGCGGCTAGAAACGCTAGAAGAAGCAGAAGCTTGTTTTTACCTGAACACCTGAAGCGGTAAACGAAGAAGTGAAGAAGAATTAGAAAAGACACTTGAGCGAAGCTACCTGCAACCCAATCCGGATTGGTGTCTACCGTTAGCTGGTTAATTGTGTATTATCCCTCCACGATAGTAGGTGGTTATTCATCTTTCTAGAAAGTCTGAGCCTATCTACGACTATGTCGCGACAACATTTAGCACTTAACAGTCATAGTAGACCGCATACTATATATATATATATATATATATATATATATATATATATATATATATATATATATATATATATATATATATATAGTTTTTAAAGCCGAGGTGGGAGAAAAAAAAGGGAAAGGGGGGGGGGGGGAATGTCAAGATATTTTTAAAACTGAGTGCATTTGTATTTGCTATCATCCGCTTTTTACTTCTTCAGTTTTTTTATAAATATAATAACAAAATATTTGTAAAACTATTTATAATACAGAAAGTGAAGGGCATTTTGTGTTTGTTTCCATAAAAAAAGTTTATATATTTTCAGTTTAAAATCTAATTATTACGATAACACAGGCACGCAGTTATAGATTAAGAACAAATTCTGACCAAAACATATCTTCGTACTGTCCTTGTTGCAGACTCTGTTGTCGTACTCTGTTTAATCACATTTTCTTCTGTTAGGAAGAGGGGGTGGCGTGGGGGGGGGGATGGGGGGGGGGGGGTCTTACCATATACTCAAGAGGACAGCGACCTGAAAAGAGTTTAATGACACTGATGTAGCATTATCAATGTCACTATTATCAATGTCAATATTATCCACGACATTACCTCAGTGTGAGAGTGCATCTGCCTGGAAAGCAAAGAACCAATCATCTTTTTTTTTCTTAGTGTTCACCGTTAACTTCTGCGGAAAGTTTTGGTTATTCTACATACAGCAAATATGGAAAACAAGTGAATCGATACTGACAGGACTAGAACACCTAACCACCAATACCACCCCATCAGTGGGCTGAGAGCAAAGGTTGGTGACGTGATACGTATAATCCCGGCTAAAAGGCCACTATAGAATCCAGCAAGACGGCAAAGACGAGAAATGACTGAATGACCTTCCGCCCCCTTTCCCCTCACCCTTCCCTACCTCTTTCGGATGCACTATGAGTTCAATCCCCCACCTTATTTCCACAGAGAGCATGTGAGTTCGATAACCAACATGCTACAGCAATTCTCATCGCCGAACATTTGGATCTCAAAGCGTGAGCTGGATGCTCCGGGTATATGGTATTTACGTACACAGGAACCTAGATGCCAACCCAAACCAACACAACCGGATCACACACTAACAAATGACGAATAGATCCGCTTTGAGGCTCAACATAACATTTCACTCACATATCCACGACAAGACTAACCTGTTCTTATTGCAGGAAGACAACTATAAGACCACTATGGTCACACGCGGAATATTTTCACATTTCGGAACTATCCAAAATCAAAATGTTTTCAGTACTTTTTGGCAAAATAAAATACTTAGAATTTTAAAACTGTAAATGGTGGTCCAAAGGAAGTTGTGTAGAAAAGCTCGCTCTCCTACGAAATACGCCCGGCCAAATCAAAGGGAGACAAAACCAAGAGGAAACACTAAGTAAGAAAAGGAAAGACATGCACAGCTAACAACATGGTGGAGGACGAGCGGTCCGACTCGGAAGGAAGCATTAAGCCCAAAGAAGGCGCAAATAAAAAATTTAGTCACGAAAGTGACGCAAATAACCCAGACCACAAATATAGGCGGAGACTGTTAGCAGCCTCGGCTAGCTGGCAGCAGTCTGAAAGTAGTCGACCTTTTAATTTATTTCTCAAAAGGAATCAGCAATCGGAATTGGTTGTTATTCCTCTTCTGTACCTTAGTCTTCTTCCAGAAATTGGGCTTTGTGTGTACATCCGTTTTATATAGTTCTGGCTCATTTGAATATAGACTACTGGCTCCTCGCTTATCAGGCAGATGCACTCTGACTTTGAAGAAAACACTCTAATAAGTCCTCGTTTACTGTGCTAGGGGCAGTGAGTCTGTTACCACCTTCTCCCTATGGAGTCCCGGAACCCACACAGCAAGAACAATACCCGAACTCTTCCCTTTGAAGATAAGATAACTTCCTTCAAGGTTAAACGAAAGTTTCTGGAATTCGCCCTGTTAAATTCCAGTCCATGATGTGACTTTTGAAGCAGCAGGTTTGTGAAAATATCAGGCCCGGAAAAAAAGAGGAAAGTGGAGGTAGGTGCAAAGAGATGAAAACAACGACAAATAATCTGGGGAAAACACAATATATGACTTTGATTCATCTTCTTTGTGTGTCTTACCTGAAGCAGGCATTGCCAACACTGATTTTCCAAACATCTTTTTTTTTTTTAAATCTGTACTTTTGGATAAAAATATATTATTATTGGCTGCCTAGTGGCATAAGGTTGACATATATAGTATTTATTTCATCATGTTCCATAAATTTCAGCTGTATTTTCTTTAAGCAATTGTACTCTCCTCTGTTGATGATGATGACGTTCAACCCCCCCCCCCCCCCCCAGGACATCACACCGAGCAATAAACACCCGGTGACACAAAGTGCACTATTCGGATGAGGATCACCAGGGAACAGGTCCCAGAAAATCCGTTCAGCCCATATGTTATATTGTACTAGGGTCCCCAGCAACAGGGTGGGGCTTTATTAAAAAAAAAAAAAAAAAAATTGCGTCTCAGTTTGGAACGAACTTGAGTATAACTCTCCTCTGTTTTCTTTAAAACCGGCGTCTGCTGCACCCAGCACTATTGACTATTTGTTCCCTAAAATGTTCGTACTTTGTAGCACAGGACTGCAGGTTTTATTATCATTACCTCTCTTAAGGATCACTGTGGTGTTTAGTATTTGCCTCTTTGGCCTTCCACCCAGACTGGGGATTTTAAATCTCAGGATGGTCAAGCGTTAAAGTGGCAGCCCGGGGGAAGGGGGGGGGGGGGGGGGGGTAGACATTCTTCACACAAGGAACAAGTCCCACGACTTTATTCTAATCGAATTTTTTTTTTGCTTGTCATGTTCATTTTTAATTTGTATAATGTTTCGCCCATTCTAATAAAAGCGTTGTATGTGTGCGAGCGTGCGCGTGTGTGCGTATGTGTGTGTGTGTGTGTGGGGGGGGGGGGTGTGTTGGATAAAGCGATTGTCTAATAGTTTTTGAGAAGAATGCTAACAATATCATGGATGCTAGAAAAACTATTGGTGCAGTCCCTTTAGAAACATAGACATAAATAGAGGGGGAACTTTAGAGGTCGTTAAATATTATATAATAATAAAGTAACAGAAAATGTATTGATTGGCACTCATAGAAAGAAGCAGAGAGACATAGGAAAAACCCGTAAACGGATTAGAAAAAAACAAACAAACAGGTGTTTGTAGTGGGTGTTTTCGGACGTTATGACAAGGAATATAATTGAAAGTTTGGCAACAACTGACAAGACTGACGAGAATAGAGCAAGAGGAAGGCAGAAACGTTTACAATCTTTCAAAACAATATCAGAATTGGGTAAATTAATGTAACAACACACACTTCATCATTGACGCATGCGACCTAGAGGCTTACTGTATAAGTTCACTAGGCCTGTCCACCCCACATAGTTGTCAAATATATAGAGCCAATCTATGGGAAAACTCACAAGGTAAGTGCTCCACTGACTGAGGGTGACGGAACCATTGGACTTGCCAACAGTAGATGGCTCCATGTGGGTTCACACCTCCCTCGCAAGGCCCACAACCACCCGTAAGCTGCAAGCCACACCTGCCTCACAAACTCCAAGTGGCTCAGCCATCCACACTCAACCAGTTAACTATATAATGAACAACAATGTGCACTCCCATGACCTCTGACCTATAGTATATTTATGTGCTGAAAGGCCCAGCTCTCTAGCGAAGTTGGCTAAACCGGATTGCGCGGAGACCGGGTGATGAACTCCTTGTGGTCCGGGTTCAATCCCAGATTTACGGTATTTACAATGGAATCAAGGCCGAAAGGTTGCGATATCCATAATACCGAGTCTAAGAGTTAACAACTCATGGCTTCTGGATACTAAAACAAATATGTACTGAAATGAATCCGCACACCAGAACCATCTTCGGTATCCTAAACTAGAGCACACAGGCTTTGAAATAATTTCTTTATATATATTTGCTTAACATTTTTTTAAAAATAACCCACTCCTTTGAACTCTCCTTATACATGTGTGTCTGTCTAACTATACCTCCGTTACCCAATAATGTTTCCATAGCAACTGATTCTGTTTCATTTCTTTTGTTAATATGCTTCATTAATGTTTTTTTTTCTCCTTTTGCTTGATATATAAAATGCAACTGCGGTCTGAAAGGTGAATGCTTAGAAGGGTCGAATGTAAAAAAAAAAAAAAAAAAAAAAAAAAAAAAAAAAAAAAAAACCAGCGTGCCTAATTTGTTGCCCTTCGCAAATAAAGTTCTTTCGTCTGTTCGTGTGTTCGTTCTTGTTTTCTCCCTTCGGACTTCATAAGTAATCATGAAATGTCTTCAGTCGCTCAGCTTTATGGCATCCAGTGTTTGCAGTGAATGTCCAGTACTGAACAGAAGTGATGTTATCAATGTCATGCGCTGCACTTATCGTACCGAGGAGCGCGCCAAAGGACAGGACTCCGTATCCCTGTCTAGACTGATGGACATGGGGATGCAGCCTGGAGCTACAAGAAATGAACATTTCATTAACCAACGCAGAACTGGCGACATCGGTCGTTTTACATATGTGGAGCTTTTGAGGAGGATATCGGAGCATTTATGGATCTGTCCAGGGTGCTGTGATAATATTACTTTCTAATCACTAATCAATGTTTGCAGTTAAATGTACATCCAACAAGAAGGGATGTATGAGAGGTGAAGCATGTGTGTACAACGAAAATGCCACTGGAAGAGTCAGCATTAAACTTTAAGACAGTTGCTGCGGGAGACAGAGCATCTATGTGTATATCCGGTATGCTGTGATGTCGATTTTTAAAATCAGTATGGCTACATCACGATAACATTAAAATTCTCACAGACAATTGAAAGCTTACGAGAATGCGAATATTACCTTTCTATACCTTGAGCTTTTACTCTGTCTCTGATCAGCTGCGACAACGTCTTGATTAGTCTTGGTAAGACTTTATGTTCATATGATTTCCCTCGTAGATAATGTTCAAACACTTCGTGAATAACCTTTCCGGAGCAGAAATAATAATACAAATATCCAGTTAATATGTTAA
Source organism: Candidula unifasciata (assembly GCA_905116865.2). Taxonomy (NCBI): domain Eukaryota; kingdom Metazoa; phylum Mollusca; class Gastropoda; order Stylommatophora; family Geomitridae; genus Candidula; species Candidula unifasciata. The sequence continues at coordinate 132,290 of CAJHNH020001631.1, read as the reverse complement.
TTATGTTTTAGTATACCACAGACCAAGTAGAACAGAAATATGGACATCCTTAAAGATCTGAACATCAAGGACAATCGGCTGGTAAAGAGCATCTTGTCTCGGAGACTGAAATATTCTATCTATATCAAACGCCGCGGTGAATAATAAAAAGAACAGTAGCGGACGGCATGGTACCAGGTAAGAGGGGCAGGGGCAGATCATAACCAAGATGGGCATAAAAAACACAATAAACGGTGACTAATTAGAGTGTTTTCTTCAAAAAACAAATGTAGGTAGCCGGAAAGCTGACGAAGGATCGAGTTTCATTCTGACAGGCTGTGATGGTAGCAGTGTCCTTTGACCATCTGCTACGTGATGATGATGTTAATGTTAACTATGAAAAATAAAATCGATTAAACATTAAAAGATACCTAAAATGTTAGGTTTTTTATGTTTGTACTCCTGTGATTCGCCCTTATCTATCTGGACAGCAGGGTGAGCAAGGATAGTACTTGGCGCAACCGTTGAAGTTGAACGTTTATATATATATATATATATATATATATATATATATATATATATATATATATATATATATATATATATATATATATATAAACAATCAAACACAGTGGTCATGGAAAAACTGCGATAAAAAAGAGTTAATAAAAAGAGACAATTGAGATATTCTGGAGGCATTAAAAGACATTATAAGCTTTTAAAAACCACACTGGAGGAAGCGAAATGTCGAGAGCAAGAGAACAAGAGGTAGACAACGATACAAGTGGGTCGACAACATTAAAAGATGAACGAATAGCAGTCTGAGAGAGTGTACAACTAAGACAAGAAATAAGGCTTGCTGGAGATCCATTGCAGACCGCCTTCAATGTGGAGATGATGGTATCTGACTGATGATAATTATATATATATATATATGTGTGTGTGTGTTTATTAGTGTGTGTGTGTGTGTGTGATTTTATACACTCATATACGCTTATATCATCACCATCACCATCGTCATCATCATCACCATCCTTTGTCTGGATTAGAGGTAAAATGGGGCTCGCATTCTACTCTTCCACTCCGCTCTATTGCATTCAACTTTCTCGATTTCTGAAATGGAGTTTAGTCCATCGTGTTTTGCCTCTCGTAAAAATGTTCTTAATTTTTTCCCCTTGGACTCCCCCCCCCCCTCTCTCCCTCCCCTCTCTCTCTCAGACCGTTTGTTTCCCATTCAGTGCCTGTTTTGTAATTATTTGCTCATTTCATCTCAGGGCGGGCCCAATATATTCCCACCTTCTTTGTCTTATTTCAGTCGATACAGGCATTTTCCAGACATTTCTCTGATCTCTTCCTTGTGTTCTTTTTTTTCGAATTAATCAAATTTTATGTTCATGATTATTTGCTCAGACATTTATTTTCAAATGCACTTAACGTCGGTTACATATCTTTGGTAGTTCTTCAACTTTCGCTGCCGTTTGTTAGAGTTGAAATATCGTTAGAATTGAAGATTCGTAGTTTGGTCTTAAAGCTGTATAAGTTGGAGCTTCATGTTTTGTTAAGGCTTTTAAAGATTGTAATTGCTTTGCCAATACATATCGTAATTGTCTTCGTGGCATCTCCTTGAAAGTCAAAATTGCTAACCAATTTGGCAAACTGGTCCGTTACTTTTATTGGTTTATCTCTAGCATGACATCTACATGATCTGTTGTTGGTATCTTTAATGAATTTGCTTTTTCGTAAGTTATTTGCAGTCCTATTTTTGATGCCGCAGGTGACAAATCATCGTTGTCCGTACTGGATGCAGAGCACTTATTTACACAAGATTGTTCAAATAACCGTCGCAGCCAATAGTAAAGACTATCTATATACACTACCTGCTCTGCTTTATTTGTAGAAAATCTGTTGGCTGTATCTGGCTCCAGTTTGTATGTGTTGTCATAGGCAACATTTGTCTGCTGTCTGTCCAGAACCTTTGACCCTCTCATGTTTGACATCATACGTATCTTCTGTCTGAGACGGCTGAGTTTACTTCTGGCAGACATGGGTATGGGAATGCTCTCTTGACTTGTTTCACTTTTCTTGTCAATGGTCGATCCACTTTTAGGAAGGATCTTCCTTAGACCTTCCATACTTTCTTGATGTCACGTGTTTGGCGTTAAGATTATTATCTGCAGTATAAATAAATCATAATAAATTATGGAGACAATTTGTGTACATATATTTTTTAGTTAAACACATGTTTTTTGTTAACTAATAAAATCATTAGAGACCTGGGGAATAGACATGCTAAAGAAAATAAAAGTAAATAATAATTTTAACCATAAAAAACCCCGCCTTTTTTTTTTTTACATCTGAGGCGTATCCGGCATACGATACTAGACCAGTGGCGTACCTAAAGTATGGAAGGCAGGACATGTGTCCTGGGCGCCTCTTACAGACGGCGCCACAACACTCAATTAAAAAAAAAAGTTAACAGGGTCCCACAGTGAGTTTAATTTGGTTAAAGAAGGTTAGAAAGGAGCCACCGCACAAAAATATAAACACTCAGCCTTGATCTGGACCATTTACACTAATAAATAAAAAATGTTGCGTTCCGAAGTCTGCCAGACAAATTTATATTATCTGTTACAGTACCCAGTACATGTTTCTAAACACACACACACACACACACACACACACACACACACACACACACACACACACGTTGTTATTGTTCGAAATATACTATCAGTTTGTACAACACTAGTTTAGTTATTTTTTTTCATTTAAAGAAAGACGATCACTAAACAAATTTGACATAAAGAAGAAAAGTGAAGCTCAGAAACGGTGGGGGGGGGGGAGAGAGAGAAAGAAAGAGAGAGAGAGAGAGAGAGAGAGAGAGAGAGAGAGAGAGAGAGAGAGAGAGAGAGAGAGAGAGAGAGAGAGAGAGAGAAATAGAGACACAGGGGGGGGGGGCGAACAACAACAAAAGCTGGAGGCAGAGTAAAGTAAAAATTCAATCGAGTTGTTCATGCCTGTCTCTGAAATGCCTGGCTCAAGTAGTTTGACAGGTTACATAGAGACTCCTACACCCGCTACAACTTCGTTGGACTCTAAAGTCAGATCGACTGCAAATGTGTCGTAAGATGAAGCGTAAGTAAATTAAGACAAATCACAAACTGAAAAGGAAGTAAATAACAAATAAAAAATGAAAAACAGAGTATGATTAGGCCAGTGGTGGGTATGCTACTGAAAATATTGTCATGGCAATAACAGTAAGAGGAAACAAAGAAATTGGTGATAATATAGAATCCATTGATGAAAAGACATCTGATAAGCTGGAATCTGAAAACGCCCATATTAGTAAAGTAGGTGGTGTCATATTTTTCTTCTTTTCTCTACTCATGGAATGTCTCACAGCGCCAGGGCAGGAAGAGATCCATGGAATAGACCCTACTGTTCGTATTGTATAAACCACTAGCTAGGCTGCGATATCTGACCTAAACTCTTCAGTCTTCAGTAGTATAGTTGTAAGTATCCACCCTTCACGCGGGTGACCAGTGTTCGATTCCCCGCTGGGTGATAATTGTTCTTTTTCTCTTAAAAGGGTGGTTGCCACTTTGTGCTGTGGTTTACAGCTAGGCTGCAATATCTGAGCCTTTCGCCCAAAGACATTCGACTTCAGTTAAGTCCAAATTGGCCTCCCCGCGACGCTTCTCGATCAAAAACTATTTGACGATGACAGAAACTGTTAACTAAGACGGCTTACAGTCCAGTTTAGTTTGGGTGGACACGGATGCCAAGGTCAGTTAAAAATCGTCCCTTCGGAGAGGGAGAGACAACGGGTGCGGGGTATTTTTCTCCGCTATTCGTGAGTATAGTGTACTTTTTACAGTGGGTTCCATCTCTGGTTAAGCGATGACGTTTTTTTTTCTCTGTCGGAGGCAAAAATTAAATTAAATAGTCAGTGGCGACAGCATACGGCGCTTACTCCTCTGGCTACACCGACCTAAACAGACTGTAGTGAAAGTTTTTGTTTTTGTTGTGATGGTGGTGGTGGTAGTGGTAGCAGTAATACTGGTACTGGATGGATGATATGGTAGCTGTTACACTGGCCCCATTTACTTCTCAGTACAAATTAATGCTACCCATTTTAGTTTAGGTGGACACGAATGCCAAGCTCAATTTAGTTACAATTTTCGTCAGATGATGACTTTCCCATCCTTCGGAGAGAATGATATGATTAGTAGGGGGTGCAAAGGGGGGGGGGGGGGGGGGGGTAAAGGGGGGGGGTTGATTCCAGACACTGTTAACTGAGAGAGCTTACAAAATTATTTTAAAGTTCTTATTTCCTAACTATTTCTATTTTAATAATTTCGCCAGGTGATGATTTTTCAATCCTTCGGACAGGGAGATATGACTGGGTTGAGGGGAGAGGAAGGGGGGGGGGGGTATGACAGACACTGTTAGCTGAGAGCTATTTTCTTTCTTCTCCATTTTACCATTCTGGGCCACAGCAACGCGTGGCCGGGTACAGCTAGTTTGCAATAAAAGCCTACTGAGGTAAAAATGTAATTTAATAACCAAATATGATTAAAGAGAACAACAAGAAAAATTCAAAATACTGTTAGCAACAACATGGAAAAAAACAAGCACATAATTTTAAATGTCAAATAACAAACGAAACAGTCACAAATAACTGGTAATTTAGTATCTAAACATAAACTTATGGTTGACACTGTTTTGTCTTGATAGTGTCTGTTATTTTTACGTGTGATCTTGGACTAGGCATAATCGAGATCACTCTTCTGTCTCTGGTTTATGTGACTGTTGAAGCTGGAAATCCTGGTGATTACAAGTACTAATGCACTGAAATTCACCTCCGGAAATTCCTCAAGCCCCAGGTTGGAGTCCACTGATCTAAAGGATGGTGTTATTCTGCTTTAGTTTAAGTACATTTTTAGTATGTTTACGTACTTGGGTACCCTGATAGCGTCAGATGGTAGATGTTTTAAACAAGTTAAATGTAGAATAACTCACGCAAAGGCAAACTTCTACAGTATGACGAACAGTTTTTGCAACCTTTCTTTGTCAACTGAGACGATAAAGAGAATTCTTGAAAGCTACATAAATGCTATCTTGATATACGGAAGTAAATCATGGACAGTTGATAGATTAGTGAAAAAATTATTGAAAGCTGCGCGGATGTGGTTTTATAGACGAATCATGAGAATGTCCTGCACAGATAAAAAGAGTAATGAGGATGTCTTGTAAGAAGCCGACGAAGAGTGATTGCCTACATCAGAAACAATCTATATTCTTTGGTCAAGATGAGATGGAGAAAATTGGAGTACATTGTGACAGTAGGAAAGCTGGAGGGGAAGAGAGGAAGATGCCGGACAATCTGACACCATGGCATGGGGGAATCATCTGCATCAGAATTGATTGAAAGTACACGAGACAGAAGGTTGTGGATAGACATGACTAACAATGCAACACGGCAATAACTTTAAGAAGAAGAAGTAGTAGTTATTCTGCACAGTGGGCTATTAGAATTAAAAGGTAATTATAAGAACATAAAAATTAGGATACGTTTCGAGCGGATATAATAAGTTAATTTCTGTTCCAACTTCATAGCATGGGACAACGAAAAGCACACAGAATACGCATCGCTGTCCCTTGTGGGAAAGAAAATAACTGAAAAAGACTGCAGTCTGGACAAATCCCGTATCAGACATGTAAAAATACTCGAGGCAGCCCTCAGAAGTGCCAACGCACGCAATCCTTCACTAGAATTGTAACTCATCGTCGTCTGCAGCAGTAATTATAACAGATCGGTAGTTACACACGCACTACTGCATAAGGTACCGTAAGTTCTGTGGCAACAGATCACTCGCTCTTGTTTATTATTTATATATATATATATATATATATATATATATATATATATATATATATTTTTTATTTTTTTTTTTTTTTTTGGTTATAAATCTGCAGTTCACAAAACAAACCACGCTGGACACATCTAAAAAGCACTCAAAATGAAATTCACAGCTTAGGGCGTCGCGCCGTGCACGTAACATCGTAGATACGTACAGTCCACATATTTAGGGACAAGCAAAAACCCAGACGTTTGAAAAAGAAAATAACTTGCCAAAACTAAACGTCCGCCTGCCGATCTGCCATACTGGACAGAAAGCGAAGTTTCAGGAAGATACCAAATTGTAACATATAAATTAATAGAAACATTCATAAACAGAAGATTTAGGGTAGCTTTCTTTTATGATGTAGCATGCAGGTTAATGAGGCTTTATCCCCGTGGGGGTTCCGGGACCGTATCGTAGGAAAAACAATTCTTTCCCCCGAAAAGCATGTTTTTAGAGTCCACTAATTTGGGGTTTTTCTAGAAGTCGAAGTGAATCTGACTGAGAGGCAAGGAACCAACAGTCTGCATACAAATAAGTCTGACCTGTAAAACAATCAGGTTTTGAATAAAGTCTAAAGAGGTGAGTGAACAGCCAGAACTTTGCGCTAGAGTTTACAACCGGTGAACGCGAAAAGAAGAAGAAGAATGAGGCTTTCGTGAGTTTAGCGCGTGAGCTCTCATCGCGAATGCTCTCGAGTGTTTTGTTCTACAAACGCACACGCGGAACAGATCAGGTAAAGGAAATAGAATGAAACAATGAGACCGCCGGATACACACATTGATTGACGTTGATGATCTGTCTCGTTTGTTTCACGAGTACAATCAATGTGTATGGGTATTTATCAAGCTACAGGGCTTTGTAATTACCTGCTACACTGTAGTTTGACGAGAGGCACTTAAAGGCTAAAAAAAAGGTCACACCAGAAAAGTGCCTGTCTAAATTGGATATAAAAACTCATATACCTGACCAACAGTTTCAGTGCAACTGACCAACAGTTTAGTGCAACTAAACAACACTTCACTGCAGTGGACAACTCTCTACAACTAAAGCAACAGTTTACTGTTAGTGAGCAACTGTTCAGTGAGCAAATGACCAACCGTTCATTGTCACTCAGGCATAGTTCAGTGTGACTGAGCAACTGTTCACTACATTTGATCAACAGCGCACAGCAATTGAAAAACCGCTCACTACAACTGAACAACAGCATACTGCAACTAAATCACAGTTCAGTGCAACTTACCACACGTTCACTGCAGTTGCCAAACAGTTTACAGTAACTGAAAAAAGCTCACTGCAACTGACCAGAGGTCACTACAAATTACCAACAGTTCAGTGCAATTTACCAGCTGCTCACTGCAATTGAGATACAGTTCACTGCAGCTGATCAAAGCTCACTGCAGCTTATCAAAGCTTACTGCATCTCAACAACAGTTCAGTGCAATTTACCAACCGCTCCCTTCAAATGACCAACAGTTCAGTGCTAGTGAGCAACAGTCCAATGTGACTTATCAATGGTTCAGAGCAAATGACCAACAACTCACTGCAACAATATACAATATAACTTTCTGAGAGGTGTCAATCAGTAATTGTAAATGTAATCTTTAATGTAGTAAAATCAGACTGCACGAATTTAGTCAGCATCACTCAACTTAGTCGTTTCTGATGTTTGAAAAAAAAAAAAAAAAAAAAGCTTTCCGGAAACCAGTATGATTGAAATCAATACTACACTGCTGTACAACCCAGCATGCAAGGAGCCAGAATCACTAAAGGGAAAGAATCAATCGAATCTGCAGTAAATGTGTGATTGTTTGATTTTCTGGGTGAATGATTTCCCTTATATATATAATTCGACAACCTACTGACCTGACCTGCAGCAACATTTACTTGGTTATCTCCAATCTGGTCTACCGTAATAGAGGGGAGATCATCGAGCTTAATCGACTCGACTTCAGCACATTTCCTTGCCTAAAGTCAACAAGGATTTCTCTACATAGGCGCATGAACCTGGAAGCTAATACTCCCTAGCTCCCCTCCGTTCTTCTTCTTTTTTTTTTTTTTTTTTTAAATATTTCAGCCTATCTCAGCTACTCCGAGATTTCGTAGGGAATTCATCAGAAAGTCCAATTTTTTAAAGGGTAAGGGTTAGGGTTAGTCGGATTTGATTACCCACCTATATACCCCAATAATAATTGACTTTCCTGGTATTTCTATACGAAATCTCGGAGTCCCCTAGATGAAATGTAATGAAAGAGAAAAATTCCCAGCCCCCTCCTCCACCCTTTCCCTAAACAAGTGTGCGTGTTCTTCTGTATTTCTGTTTATTTCAATACATCGTCTTTAAAAAAAAAGTAAAAATATAAATTTATAGGGTCTTAAGGGTTTCCCACCAGCGTCCACCATGTGACTGGTCACTAAGTGAAGGACCTTGCAGGATTCAAATCCATCCTCCCGTCACTTTTCGTGCTAGCACATGTACTATCATCGCGAATGTGCCCAAGTGTTTTCTTCTACCACCGCACACTGCGAAAATCTAATGTTGCCGGACAATACCAACTGGGAGAGGTTAGCGACTTGTGGAGAGCTAACTAGTACACTGTTATCCCCGTGTGAGTTTCGCAGCGCCAGTTTTGGAGGTTCGGGTGAGGATGGGTTAGGGTTGAGGTGGGGTCAGGGAGGGTGGAACAGACCCAATGTCATCCGACAGTTATGAGGAAAGTAGAAGGTAAAAGAAAGAGAATGAAATAATGAGACCGCCGGACATACATATTGTAGACGTTGATGAACTGCCCGTTTGGTTAGGGGATTTATAAAGCTTCGAGGCTCGTGCTTTGTAATAATCTGCTGCATTAAAATTAGACGAAAGGCAATTAGAGGCTAAGAAAGGTCAAACCAGACAAATTCATGTCTAAACAGGATAAACGAACTCACATACCTGACCAACAGTTTAGTGCTACTGGCCAACAGTGCAGCTGAATAACAGCTTAGTGCAGCTGAGCAGCAGTTCAGTGCAACTAAGACTTTACTGTAATTGACAGCGCTCCACGACTCAAGTAACACATTAATGTAAATCAGTAACAGTTCGATGCAAATGACAGTTCACTGTGACTGAGCTACAGTTCAGTGTGACCGATAAACAGTTCGCTACAACTGACCAACAGCCAAAAGCAATTGAAAACTAGCTCACTAAAACTAAAGAATAGCCCACTGCAACTGAACAGTTCAGTGCAGTTGATCAAACGGTCACTGCAGCTGGACAACAGTTCAGTGGATTTTACTAAACGCTCAATGCTACTGACAAACAGTTCACAGTAACTAACCAAAGCTAACTGTATATGACCAGCAGTTCACTACAACATAACAACAATTCAGTGCAATTTAGCAGTCGCTAACTGTATTTGACAAACAGACCCATTGTCATCTAACAATCATGAGGGAAGTAGAAGGTAAAAAAAAGAGAATGAATATATATATATAAAAGCGCATCAAACATATTCTATTTTATAAAACAGTCAGCACTAGGGTCAGCGACTGTGGCTTAGTCGTTGCGAACAAGCTTCGCAATGCCGGGGTGCCGGGTTTGATCCCAGCTGCAGGCATTGCGCCTTGTGTTGGTTTCGACAGTGGTATAGAGAAGCCGACCGTCCAGTAAGCAATGGCAAACTACTAGACGTATTTTGGCCTTAAAAAAACAACAGCCAAAAATGTTGGATTGGTTCTGCAATGTCTCGTAAAAGATACGCAACTAAGAAAGCCAGCACTTGGAGGGCGGGGTGGTCGACATCACACGTGGCGGCTTTACTTCCCCTATATCATGCTGCCCACTATTGGTTGGGTCGACCTGGGAAACTAGGTAAATTCTAAACATAATCTACATCCAGGCAGATGGTGTTGAGAAAATTAAAGTCGCATTTATTGCTTGCCTGGTGCTCTGCTGGTTTTTGGTTGCATTTGAGATTTTGTATCTTGATTCCTGAATGCTGTTGTCTTGAGGATTCATGAAAGCAGTCGTTGAGGCTATATAATTTCATACTTTACTGTTAAAGATTCCTCGGAGTTAACGCTCGAACGATTGAGATTTATGGGTCACTGTGAGATCCTGGGACTAGTAGCTGGAGCTATAGTTTCATACTTTATTATTGATTCTTAGTTGTATCGTTAGAGCTGTGGAGTGTTGGGTTATGCGGGTTAATTTGGACGGACGATGCCAATCGCGAGATTCCTAAAGTCTAATATTATAGAAGTGTTATAGTTTGACATGAACACCGACTAAGCCTAACCCTAACACCCCTAAAATATTAGGCTTCCGGGGAACTCCGGGATTCACTGTGTTTGCGGTGAATACAAAATAAAAAATAAAAACATTAAAGCGTCATAAAATAATAATAATAATAATAATAATAATAATATTAATAATAATAATAATAATAATAATAATAACAATGCGCTGAATATCGAAAAAATATAATACTGAGCGCTTTCCAAAAATGGTACTCCAAAAAAGGAAAATCCACAGGTCACAGGACAGTCTAATATTTCAGGGGTGGTAGATAGTCTGTATGCATTCGTTAGACCTAGGCTGCATGCAGTCGTGGGAACTAGGCTGCACTCTCTAGTATGACGTTGGTGGGTTGGTGTCGGGACTGGTTCTAGATGTTTTGGATTGAAATCAATACTACCAAGCTGTAAAACACAGCCTGCAAGAAGCCAGAATCACTAGAGGGGAAGAAACAATCACGTCTGCAGTAAACCTGTGATTGTTTTGATTGTCTGTGTGATTGATTTAGGTCATATAATTCGACAACCCAGGGATCTGACCTGCAACAAAATAGTATTTACGTTGTTATCTCTGATCTGGTCTACCGTAATAGATGGGAGATCATCAGCTGCAATCGACTCACACGCACATTTCCTTCACTTGGACTAACAAGGATCTCTATACATAGGCGTATGAAGCTGGGATATTATGCTACCATGCTCCCCTCTCGGTTCTTTTATTATATTTCCCCCTATCTCAGCGACTCCAAGATTTCGTAGGGAACCTCGGAAAGTCCAATATTATAGAGGGTTAGGGTTAGGGTGAGTAGGTGATCATTTCGCACCTTAATACCCCAGTAATATTGGACTTTCCCCGTATAAAATCAAACAAAAATTTCAAGCTTAGTCCTTTTTTAACTGCCTGATGGCCTGTTTTCTCAAGGACGGTTCCTTTGCTGTCTTATTTATTTATATTCCTTGTGGTGAGCACACTTTCACCTGAGTTTGTTCATTTGTTGCCTAAGTTCTGGTTCTGAGGGGCCTGGTTCCTGTTTAATTGGCTATTCGCTAGCTTTTGCATCGTCCATCTGTGTTAGCACCAAGTCAGTCCGTAGTCACACCGCCACGAAACAAACAGTTCCGCATACTGAGCGCCCTAAAACACGGCCCCCACAGGACGACTGTCACAATCTTGTTGTTGTGTGCAGCCGTTAGATAAGTAGAGGAGGTAACAAAGGTTGCAAAAAAAATTAGAACGCCCGAAGGTGCAAAGATATTGGATAGCTAGGTCGGAAGTTGGAGAGAGACAGATAGCTTGCTAGGTTGAGGAAGAGGTCCTTGGTGGGTTGAGTCCTGCACACTGCCTGCTCTGCCTGGGTGGATCTGAAAATAGACTGATTTACATTTTAGATATATGTGGGGAGGGACGGGTGAGGTTATCAGAGTAGCGTAGTAGCCTGGAGTTCCACAAGTGCTGGTCCCCTTATTGTGCAATGCCCTTTTAGCTGGTTGCCTCAGGGCGTCGGGCGGCCTTTGGTGGGTTTCCTCGGTTTTTAGCTGAAAATGAGTTTATTAACATTGAAACATATGTGGGAGGGGCGGGGAGTTTACAAAATGAAATGCATAACAGACTGAAATCCACGAGTGCTGGTCCCCTTCTTGTGCTATGCCCTTTAGCTGGTTTGCCTCGGAGCGTCGGGTGGCCTTTGGTGGGTTCGGTCGTATTATTCTTTCTGAAAATATACTATGAGAAATTATGTTAGTTGAATTTTTTAGTCTGGTTGATTCGCCTGTGGTGGAGAAGGAGTGGAGGTGGTACAGGCTGAGGGGCAGGAATGCCTTTGAGAGGACATACAGTGAGGTCGGAAGAGTGAGTGAGAGGTAAAGTTGCCTCTGTTGTGGGTGCTGGTACTCGCTGGATCTGGTCACATCATGATGGGGGTGGCTCTCAGATCGCTTTCCCGGTTCTGGATATGAACTGCTTCACAAGTCGCTGGATCTTATCGTCACAGCTCACACTGAGGCAGTTTTCAGTTGTCATAGGTTGGTTTGAGGCTCTGAAGTGCAGCACGAGCTCTTGTCTCTCTATTTCGTGGTGTTTACAGTTTAGTAAGAAGTGCTCCATGGAGTTGGGGGCCCTGCATTCCTCGCACACAGGAGTGCGGAATCGGTCTGGCCAACACCCTAGTCGCATCTTCCACAGTTTTCGAATGGCCGGAATTTTGGTCGGTTTAGTCACTTGATTCTTGAGACTGGGTTTGTTGAGTAGTTTGTAGGCAGCTCTGCCTTTGTCGCTGGTCGACCACTGTTGGGACCATTCTCTGCATATTCTGCTTTTGATAATCGCTTTTAGTTCAGTTTTGCCCAGTCCCGCGAATACTGTGTTGTGGCTAACCGTGCCTCTCTTCGCCGCTCTGTCTGCTGCTTCATTGCCCTCAATGCCTATGTGTGCTGGGATCCAACCAATGGTAGTTTGGCATCCCAGGCTTCTGAGTCGGGTGGAAATTGTCAGGATTTCCTCTTTAATGTCTTGCCGGCTCACTTTCGAAAAGTCTCTCAGGGCTTGTACTGCTGATAGTGAGTCAGAAAGGACGAGAAGTTTTATGGGGGGCCGTTCGCAGGCTAGCTCCAGTGCTTTCAGAATCCCTACCAGCTCAGCTGAGCAGACTGCCATATCGTTAGTGAGTCGGTATTCGTGTGTGGTCTTCCAGGTCGGTATGAAAACACCTGCCCCGACTTCTCCCGTGCTGGTTTTCGAGCCGTCGGTGTATATAATCATAGTGTCAATTTCTGCGTCACGGATGTACTGTTCGACTCTCGACCTTGCATCGAGTATGTCATGGTTTCTGTCTATCACGTGGGCGAGGCTTTCGTCGGTGAACGGTGTCTTAAGCTCCCAGGTGGGGATGGTCGGGTGGTATTTCTTACCGCTGGTTATGGTGGTGGTGTCAATTTCGGATGCCGTTTTCCAGGCTGCCGGTCTCTGGAATGTTTGCATTGGAACGCTGACCTTTGACCAGGGGTATTCATTGACAGCAAGTGCCTGGATGGCAGGGTGGCGTGGGTCAAGTGCCGCTTGGGACCAGTAGCCGTGTCTAAGTTGTTTTCTGCGTAGTTTTAGTGGTATGACGCCCAAGGCTACTTCCATGGCTTCTTGACTAGTTCCTTTCCCTGCCCCCAGGATGATTGCCATCGCCTGGTTCTGAATAGTGTCTAGTGTCTCTTTTTTGGCATCAGAAGCAGCATCGTATACGATCGAACCGTATTCAATTTTGCTTCGGATGAATGCCTTGTAGAAATTTAGTAGTGTCTTTGTGTGTGCACCCCAGCCGGATCCTTTGATAATTCGTAGCAGGTTGTTATTGCTCTTGCATCTTGCGACAGTTTGTTCAATGTGTCGACCCCAGCTCATTTGGGAGTCGAGCAGCATTCCCAGAAATGTCGTTTGTATCTTTCTCTGTATTCTTTGACCGTCTATTTCTATGCGGGTGTCAAAGTCTTCGTACGTTCGTACTCTTTTCCAGTTGAAAATCATCTGGGTGGTCTTGGTTGGGTTGATACGAAATCCCCACTTCTCCATCCACCTTGTAACGTTGTTGGTTGCCCTCTGCAGCTGGTTTCTGGCTAGCTCTAGGTTGGAATCTGAGCACCAGATGGCGCAGTCGTCGGCGTACTGTGATAACATGACGTTTTTTTCTCCTATGGCCTCCGCCAGGTCATTAACGAGGATGGAGAAGATCACCGGGGAAATCACCGAACCTTGGGGGGTGCCGTTCTCTTGCGAGTGGGTTGCCGATTTTGCGTTTCGCACTATCACTGAGTAGGTTCGGTCTTGGAGGAAACTCTTGATGTAATTGAGCGTTTTCCCCACAATTCCTACTACACTCAGTTTCCTGATGGCGGCTTCCCTCCAGCAAGTGTCAAAGGCACTGGTAAGGTCAAGAAAAATGGCGATTGTTTTCTCTCCTTTTAAGAAACCTCTCTTGACGTGATCCTCGAGTTTGATCACCTGGTCAATCGAGGATCTGTTAGCTCTGAATCCGGACTGGGTGCAGCTGTATTTGTTGTTTTTTTTCGAGATGGAAATTAATTCTTCTAGTGACCACGGTCTCCATCAGTTTTCCTAGGTGGGAGGTCAGCGAGATAGGTCTGTATGAGTCCAGTCTCTGCGTGTCCCTTTGAGGCTTGGGAACTGGTATGACCGTGGCGTGTTTCCATTGTTGTGGGATTGTCCCTTCTGTCCATACATCGTTGAACAGCGCCGTTAGCACTTCAAGTATTTTTCTAGGGAGCATTTTGATTAGTTTGTAACTCAGAATGTCTGCCCCTGCTGCTGTGTCTTTTTTCGCCCGAAGCGCTGAGGTGACCTCGTCGATTGTGATGTCGGTGTCGAGGTAATAATCTGTGATGTCTGGTTCAGGCTTAAGTTCTCCAGTTGCAAGAAGTCGTTCTCGTCTCCCCCTCTCTGTTGGGCCGAGCATCTCTGTTGAGCTGATCTCATAGAAGAATTGTCCAAACATATCGGCCTTTTCTTTGTCTGTGATCGCCAAGCTCGGTGTCTTAATTGTGGGGATTCGAGACGACTTTTTGTTCCCTTTGATGGCCTTGATTTGGGCCCACACTCTGCTCGCAGGGGTGCTCGGATTCAGACTCTGACAGAATGTTTTCCAGTGGGCCTCTTTTGATCTCTTTATGATTCTGTTGGCCGCGTTTCTCTGGATTCTGTAGTCTTCAAGATTCGCATTGGTCTTGTTGCGTCTGTATCTCCGCAGAGCCCTTTTTCTTTCATCTGTGGCCGCCGTGCACTTCTCGTTCCACCAAGCTACAGGCGTTTTTTTTCACTGTTGTGTGAGGTCTGACCGCTCTGTTTGCTCGGCTGCACAGGTGTGGCGGCATGTTTTTTACTTGGGATGTTTCTGATGGCTGCTACCAGTATAGTGTTCGTGAGCCTTTCTGAATAGGCTGATAGGCTTTCGCCTAGGTCACGTTCTATGGTGGTTTCGGCTAGCTCTTTCTGAAACGCTTCCCAGTTGGCCTTTCTAAAGTTTGAAGTTGGGTCGGAGACTGTCTTCGTTTGTGAGCGCTTGTGCGTTTAGGAACACGAAGATCGGGAGATGGTCGGAGTTGCTGTCTTCGGATATCACCCATTGGCAGCCCGTGAGTTCGGACGTGACCATGGTGACGTCGACCACTGTGTCTCTCATCCTCCGGTTGGGGTTGATTCTGGTGAAAGAACCGTCGTTGAGGATGGCGAGTTCGTTTTCCTCAGCGAATTCCATTAGCCGGTTACCTGCACTGTTGGCTGTGAGGCTGCCCCACGCCGGATGATGGCAGTTCATGTCTGCTAGTATTATGGAGTGTGGCTGAAGTTTAGTTTTAATTTCATCGGTGTCTGCTGCCTCTATTTTCCCAGCTGGGCAGTAGACGTTGATAAGTTTGATCTGTTTGCCTATGCCGGCGATTGTTACCGTTATGGCCTCACAGTTTTCGGTGTCAAAACATTCATGGCAAATGACTTTTATTGTGTGCGGTACGAGGATAGCCACTCCTCCACCTCGTGTGTCTTTTGTTCGGTCGTGTCTGTAGGTGATGTAACCTTGCTGCTTGAAGTGATCGGCGGGTTTAAGAAGTGTCTCCTGCAGGGCTATGATGGAGCAGTCCCCTTCTAGTTGATTCATAATCCCTAGAAGGTTCTTGATTCCCCTGCAGTTCCACTGAACAATTCTGATGTTGGTGTCTTTCATTGTTTGGTTTTTAGTCTGTTGGGACATTTGCGTTTTTGGTTTTGTGGTTTGGTTATTGGGTGTCTGGTTGGCTTTCACAGTCGGACAGGCTGCTGCTTAAGGTGCTGGTGTCGGTTGTCGCGTCCTCCCCCTCGGTTTCAGTGCGTGGGGATTCGGAGCCCCGAGCTTCCAGCGCCCTGTTAACGATTTTAAGAATTCTGTCGTCGATGTTCGAGCTGAATTTGTTAAAAGCTTCGTGTATTTCGTTTGCTGTATTTGTTTTGTTTTTTTGCACTTCGATTAGTTTTGTGAGCTCGTCTACGTGAGTTTTGGTTTCTTCGATTCTTCGGTTGGCCATTGCCAGTGTCTCGGTGAGGTTATTAATTTGTGCTTGGAATTCTTCAGCTGTTTTCTTGCTCTTGGCTTTTTCTTGCTCAGGGGCTTTTCTAGCAGCGGTTAGTTCTTTTGTTAGGTCGCTAATTTTTTTTACTTTCGGCTGTGTCGGCTATTGGCTGAACGTGGCTTACAGCCGCCTTCTGATTGGTTGCCTGGGCCGTTTGAAGGTTTGCCAAACTCGCGCTGATGATTCTCAGGTCGGATTGTATTTCCTTGTCAGTTTTTTTCTGTGACTGGCGGAATCTGGCTACCTTCATGGGAATGTTTGTGAGCTGGGACTCACGCCAGGCCATTTTTGTTTCTTTGAGTGTCGGGCAGCCCTGGTATTTGGCGCTGTGGTTGCCTCCGCAGTTGGCGCATTTTCTTTCCAAGTTGCCGACTTTGTAATTATTTTTGTTGGCATTGGCTTTCTCGCAGTCGCGGTGCCAGTGGTTCATGCTGCAGTACTTACAGACCGGAAGTTCTTTCCGGCAGCTGGTGTGGGAGTGCCCGTAGACCTGACATTTCCGGCACTGAATCATGGGTGGAATGAACTTTTCAAAGTATCTTTTTCTACTTTGGAAGTTGATACAAGCGGGGATTTGTGTTCCTGCTATGGTGATCTTTACTAGCCAGGTGGGGTCCCCGTTGCCTTTCTTGATTCGTTCTACTTGCATGAATTCCAGATCTGGATTTTCGTTTTTCATTTTTTCGGTAATCTTTGCTAGGTCGATGTTAGGGTTGATGCCCTTGACGGCAATGGCGACCGAATCCTTAACAAGTTTTACCGCGACTTTGATGTTGCTCGCACAAGTAAAGACTTTCTTTTCTGCTGCGTCTTTAAGGCCTTCGATCAGGTCCTTAGTGGCCGCAGTGCAGTTCAGTATTACTATAAGGAGTGCCTGGTGTACAATTACTCTGGCGAAAGATTTAATCCCGACTTTGAGTCCAACGTCCAGGATTTTTTTTGCCTCGCCTGGTTGTGCCTTAAAGATTGACATTTCTTTGAATTCTACTTGTGTAATGTCCAATCTGACAGTTGTTCGGCTGGTTGGCGCTGGGGCAGGAGCTTCGGGTATGATTGGCAGGCCCTTGTCCCTCCCTTTGGTGCGTGGCTCTTGAGGAATGGCCACTCCTCGCGACACTTTGTCGGCGTAGCTTGGCGTCGCGACCGCCTCACTGGGTGCGGCTACCGATGTCGTAACAGGAGGAGCGGCCTCCTGCACCGGCGGATCTATAATTGTTTCTTTATTAGCAGTGATCGGCGGGTCCTTCCCAGCGGGCATCTCTGCGAACTTTTCAGGTTCGGTCGATTTGGCCCGCGAGCTGGCCCTCGTGTTCCGAGTCATAATTGTTTATAAATTAGTTGATGATTGTTTTTTGGAGGTTGAACGTACGCCCTAAGTCGCGGTTTAAAGCGTTAGTGAAGTAGTTTATATTTACCTAGGGCGTTGTTCCTTCCTCTGGTGATCCTCGGCTCGGTATGTTCCAGTATACCGAGACTTCTTGTGATGTCCTTGGAAAATATAACACTGGTCACCTGTGTAGATCGTGCTGCTTGGCAGCTAACCAAGCCCGACCGTTCACCGAACCAATTCAAGCGATCGATACCTTTCCTCGAGTAGCCAGCCGGACAGATCAAGCCGTGTAGGAACTCAGCGATCTATGTCCGTGCAATGGCGTACCGATTCTGGCAGAGTCAGCCGAAAAGGTCTGAGCGACTGAGTCTGGATGGTAAGCAAACCTTGCTACTCGATCACAGAGACTATTACTAGTAGCAGTGGGGCAACGAACTCCCACTACTACAATCGATTACAAAATGGTGCTGTAACTGGCTACTGAAACTCCACCCGCAACGCCGAATGTCAAACAACCAGTCAAGACAGACTCAGCCGAATGTCAAGCGAATCGGTGTCAAGTATCTGATTATCGAGAATCGGGCTACGAATGGAGAGTCTCTCTCTCTCTCTCTCTCTCTCTCTCTCTCTCTCTCTCTCTCTCTGATTAGCGATTACATTTTGCAATTGATATTTGTGTGTGTGTGTGTTATTTTTTCTAACTCATACGAACGCACACATGTAAACACACACACTCACACACACACACATACACACACACGAATAACAATGCATACATTATGAAGTGACAAATACTATATTACAGTCAGGCTATGACGATAAATAATACAGAAAACATTGTGATAACTGACATTTGTGAGAAATGAGCGAACGGGAAGACAATTTGACGCCCTTGTTGAGTCATTTAATTTATCTCTAAAACCACTTCCGTAAACATAAATCCCAGTAGCTTCAGCTAAAATGGAAAACGTTCAGGATGAAGACCACATATGTTATACTTAGCGTGCCTCCATTTCGTATATAGATTGACATATAAATGGGAAATAATACTTCGATAGACAGACATTCAGACATTGTTAAATAGACAAAGATATAGATAGATATACCGATAGACTGACCGTCCAGTCAATGTGTTGCATAGACGGGTTTACTGATTTTACTGTGACAAGAATGTGCTTCTGACTATAGTTAGCCGATGCGTTTTCCTTCATATGCAGACTGAAAGAATATAGTTGCGTCGACTAGCTACTGAGTTAAGTGCATAGCGCGATATTGTGAACTGCGGATTTCATTTTGAATGCTTTGCGACAGTGCCCAATACTGTAAACGACAGGTTCAGAAAATGGTGATTGACATGTTGCAAGAGAACAACTGGGGGGGGGGGGGGGGACGACAGAGGAAGACACACAGTCCTGAACAAAGCTAGAGCTGCTTTTGGAAGGATGGAACAAATCTGGAAATCCATCAATACTGCAGAGGAACGAAACTCCGACTCTACAAGAGCATCATTTTGCCAGTTCTTCTTTATGGAGCGGAATGCTGGAGAATGACCAAAAAAGATGCACACAAGCTGTCCACTTTCCACCACACATGTCTACGTAGAATTATCAAAATTTTCTGGCCAGATACAATCTTAAACACTAAACTACTTCAAGCCACAAACCAAGAAACTTTTAGACAGTATGATTACCAAGAGAAGATGGAAATGGCTTGGCCACGTTATGAGAATGACTTCTGATATACCTGCCAAAACAGCTCTCATATGGACACCAAAGGGAAAGAAAAAACAGGGGTGCCCAAAAACAACATGGAGACGAACGATGGAAAGTGACCTGAGTGCGGCATCTTTGACGTGGAAAACTGCACTGAAAATTGCACAGGACCGGAAAGCATGGAAAGTCTTCTCTGAATCCTCATGTGCCACTAGGCACAACGAGAACTGATAAAGAGAACAGGTGGTGCTTTACGCAACCAATTTGTTTGTGCAAACTACTCATCTGTCGTAACTGCTGCTTCGATCAACAACAAACTGCATTTCTAGTGTCAGACTATTTGTACTGGCACTTATGGCGGTTGCTTTATGCATTGAATGCGTGAGTAGTACAGTTCGAGATGTTCAGTTATCTCTTGGACCATACGCCGTTTTTTTTTTTTTTTTTTTTTTTTTTTTGGGGGGGGGGGGGGGGGGACCGAAAGCTCGTTAGGCTGCACCATTACGTTCTTTGACAGAAATAGTGTGTGGCTATGTGTGCGTGAGAGAGAGGGAGAGAGAGAACGAGAGTGAGAGAAATAGAGGGGGGGGGGTAGGACAGTTAGATATGAAGAGGGAGAAAACGAGATGAACACACCGAGACTAAGAGTCTTCTCGATTCACGACCGAGTCCCCTTTCGCAAGTCGAATTTAAATTTTTAAAACACTTTGTTATTCAAACGAATTGTAAAATATGTACAAAAAACACATAAATTTGATTTGTGTACGTATATTTAGACCCTGCTGCTCTCTAGGTCTCTGTTCCAGAAAAAGTTTGGCCCTGTCAGTATAGTTTTTTTTCTTTATTTAGTAGTTTTATTTACTGAATTTTTGTGGTCGTGAGTTTGTGTAGGTCGTAAGTCGGGCACAAGTTTATTGCACATCATACAATGAAATTGGGACATGAAAGAAAAGAAAATTAGCACCTAATTTTCAGCTGATCCTCTTTAGATTGTTTGTAGATGTGTTGTGTCTACCACAATCCTAATAAAGACACAGTCCTCCTTCACATATTCGTTGTCCGGATTTTCCAAAACTGAAAGATTCACAAAAAGAGGACAACCACTGGCAGGATTGATCTCTGCACTCCGGGGCCGACTGTCACAACTCAGACGTGTTCTCTCTGGGCGGAATTCCTCTTTCAGGTGTCGTCTCTGAGGTGATTGGTGTAGCAGCATTAGTGTTACCTGTAAAACAAGAGAATATGGTTTAATATATGGTGTTTTTTGTACCGCTCAAGCTATATGATCAAGCCATCCGGTTTTTATCTCTGTGACTTCCCTTTGCCCTTAAGTGCCTAATTAACTAGCGCCGTCCCCATGTGGGATGCAATTTTTAGTTATTTTGAAGCCCTTCTCTGGCCTTTGCTGGGGACCCTAAATATAACTGGGCCTTAAAAATTGGCTAACGGCTGAACGGGGTTTCCGGGACCTCTCCACGGGTGATCCTCATCCGCATGGTAGCATTTTGTGTCACTGGGTGTTTATCGCTTGTGTGATATCCTGGTGGGGTACAACTTACCTACCTTCCCTACCTAGTTTTGCCCTTTCTAAGCTCTGTTGCCGCTGTTTAATCAGAATAGCTGACACACATAGACATGTAACCAGACTAATATCCGTGCGATTGTATTTTTTGTTTAATAAAGGCTGAAGATGGAAGCTGAGACCCTTAGTGAATGAACTGAGTAAGAACAGTTTATAGGTAGCAACTTATGTAAGAATTTCTACATCTTGATGTTTATTCCGCATATAGTGCCAATCGCAAAATTGTATATGTAAACAGTTGTTGGTGAGCAATGTTATTAATGTCCCGCCAGCTGAATCTTCTTGCTGTCACATTGTCTAATACCCATTTTAGAATAGGCCTACCGGAAAGGGGTCTGTCGTGGAATTTCTGTCCAGGAAATTCAAGTGTGCAGAGTAATGAACAGCCTGCTAAACTGGCCGCTGCCGTCCCTCTGGGCGGTGAGCTACTTTATTGTAAAGCGAACTTTGTGAATGCTCTCTGGGATCAAATGTACAGTGCAGTAAAAAGACATGGAATCCATACGTTGAAAAAATCATCCAAAAGGGTTGGGGGGGGGGGGGGGGTTGAATATAGCTTCTGGGAGATATTTAACACTGATGGGGAAACGGGGAGGATGGTTATTCAGGTTTCAACTAGTATTATTAGCATGTCGCCTTTTAGTTGGCTACTGTGGAAAGAGAGGGAGCACATATTGGAATGTCTCGAGTGCAATGATATCACTTCCTGATTCATTCGTTCATTCATTGATTCCTACGTGACAGCTTATGTCAGTTTCTAAATCGCTTCCGCAGGGATTCATATTGGATCAAAACCCAGTGCAATGAAGTCGGTTCTTTCGACTTGACCTTTAAAATTATACTAAATTTTATATGTTTAAACTGGCATGTTATGAATAAATTTACCTTGCACTGAAATGGCCAGGGTAAAAGTGCATCGTAATCTCCTCTCATAATAGCAAAGTATAATGACAGATGGGTGTCCTGAGCGATGCCATCACCATTCAGGTAGACTCTACCACACATTTTGTAGCCATGTTTGCTGGTGTAGAATGGCTGGCTGTATAACGATAGGGTTCGCCCTTCCATTGCATCCTTTATTTAAAAAAAACAACTCCAGGAATAAGTATCATAAACAAATGTCAGGTAGGTAGGTAGTTGTACTCCGCCAAGACGTCACACAAGCGATAAACACCTGGTGACACAAAGTCCACCATGCGGATGAGGATCAACCGTGGAGAGGTCACAGAAACCCCTTTCAGTCGTTAGGCCATATCTATGGTTAGGCCATATCTATGCCCCAGCTATATTCAGGGCGCCCGTCAGAAACCAGGGTGGGGCTTCAAACAAAAAGTTACATTCCAAAGGGGGGCGGCTTTTAAAGATCACATTACCACAATTATGGACCGTAAAATGAACGTTATGGCTAGAGAACCATTATCACCCTACAAAGTCCGACGATTAAGTAGAGACTAATTCGTTAAAACTTTAGAAAAATCAACAGTTTTGAGTGTCTCTGAAGCGGTCACAACTCCAAAGACAGTGACTGGAGTCTCTGACACGGTCACAACTCTAAAGACGGTGACTGGAGTGTCTGAAGCGGTCACAACTGACAAATATCAGTTTAACATTCACACCAAGGCATGCAGACGTGCAAGAAAATGGGCAAGCTTACAAGAAAAGCTACTCTGGAGGGTGGATGAGCCATGGACCAGGCTTATATTCTGAATCCTCTACGAGAAGTAAAACGTTTGCGAGAACTGAGTGATGACTGTGAATATGCAACCATGACTAGACTGCAAGAACATGTTTAAAAAAAAGGGTGTGGCCAGACACAAGCACTTTGCAGGAAGCCAAAGAAGAATGAGACACCACCACAGAACTGGTGTCATCGGCTGTTACAAGCTGCACGGATTTACTGAGGATTGGGATCTAAGCACTTATGGACTAAATGGTTCGATGTGCAGTAAGGATAATCTGTCGACCAAGTAATTAAGCTTAGAGTAACAGAGGAAGTGAAGAAACCTATGGTGCATGTAATGAATGTAATGTGTCTCCTCCACACTTGATCTTTCTAGTGCAGATTAAACACTGACTCTGTTGTCTAGATGGTAGGTCACAGTTCATTCTAACCAGACGGCACTTCTCTCCACGGCCACACAACTTCAAAAGACGGTCGACACCAGCTGACACATTTCACAGGTATATTGTCAAGACACAAATCAACAGATGAACTAAGTTACGCCATTTGGGCAATCTCGCCTTGCTTAAGCATTGAGTCTCCAGACATGCTTTAGACGATGGACACTGGCATGTACACGACTGGCTCAACAAACAAACCGTGTAACACAACGGCTGGCCTAAACGATCATTCAATAGCGCTGCCTGTCTTGACGTTCAGTACTAACATTCATTCGACTCTGATTCAGATCCACGTGCATTCTTCATTCTGGATTCACCTACACAGATTCACATCCTTCCAATCTGGGGCCCAGTCACCGAATGACCACCTCATTCTCAATCCCCCAGATCTCGCATTCACACGTGACTCACTCACTTTTGTCTTTTCACCATATCTCTGTGAAACCCATGCTATCAGGGACTTGCCCAATTATGCCAGTCATCCCCTGACGTTATCCCTATTTATAGCATCATTACAGTGCATATTTGGCTGGCACCTCTCCATCCTTCAAGACAAGCGTTATACTGTGCTATGGGGAGGCATAGGAATCATAGCCTATGGTGACGGTGAGTGTGACTAACAAGACCTGCATATGTTGAGAAAATGGAGAAAATGCAACCAAAATTAGACCATGGGATTTCAGGACCATTGTTACCATCACATGTATTTAGTATGCTTCTTTTCAGATGCTGAGCTCTTAATCTATCTGCAATCATGTTTTCCTTCATTGCCATTTCTTTTCTGATTTTCCACCTCGATACATGGCGCTTGGCACTTTGTTTCCATGAATCAACCTCAATACCTGTATCATTCATGTACTGCTTGCATAAATCTTTATATCGTAGGAGACACTGACCTCGACATCATCTACCCTCTGTAATTCACCACAGAGGATGTCTTTCGGGACCTGCCATCCTTCAGTCTTTGAGTGCGACCCAGCGACCTAAACCTTCATAGACTCAGCTTTAAGAAGGCTGTTATGATATTTGCTCTTTCCAGTAATTTAGTGTTTGTGATTTAATTTTGCCACTTAATGCCAAGCAATCTTTCAGGCATTGCATGTAAAAGTTAGTTAGCAGTTTCTCCTGGTATGAATAAGTTGACCAAATGTCACTGCAGTAAAGAAGAGTGCAGTTGTGTTTATAAAGTAATGAATAAACACAGGGTAAGATTCCTGGGACTAAAAGAGTTAAGACTGCCAGCAACATACAAGTAAAACCTACATAAACACATCCAGGTTACAAAGAATCACAAATATTTGATAAATTATGCAAACAATTTATTCATCACTAAAGGTTACAACTGGCAATGTCTGATTATCACAAGAATTACTAGAAAATCTTTAGCATGTAAAACAATTTCACTATATTATGTGAATATAAGTGGCCCAATGAAAATATAATGACATGAATTTTACGTTGACAGAAACAACTTCAACTTTATCAGTTGATGATAACTACTGAGGGGACAAGCCAAAGGTGCTGGCTGGATTCCATTCATGATAGCAAAGAGATTGCACAGGACAGAGCGGAATGGAGAAATATACTGTCAGCCCTATGTGACATATAATGGCACACAAGGACAATGAATGAATGATGATAACTAACGAATTGCCATTACATCAATATATTTTAACACATCAAATCCAATACATTAATTAACAGCATGATTGTATATTACAGTCAGTATTTGCTAATCAAGTAATGAGGCAAATATCTCCCCTGTTGACACACAAGCAGATACCTCGGAGTACTAAAGTGAATCTTATCACAACTATTTTTTGGCCAACACTATCAGTGCCAAACATGGACACTTACATCCTCCAATGAACATACAATTGTGACAAGAGAGATGAAATGTTTTAGAAGAGCTGCAGGAGTTTCAAGGAAAGACAGAATATGAAATCAAGAAACCAGACAAATGCAAGAAATAAAATCAGACTTACAAGTCATCAAGGAACAATAAATGAAGTGTTGTTGACACCTAAGAAGAATGACCTGGTACTATCTGCCACAGCGAGCCACGCTAAAATGTTACAACGGCTATAGAGCGAGAGGAAGACTTCAGAAAACATGGAGTGATGGCATTAAGAACAGCCTTACAGAAATGAACATCAGTCTTAATAGTGCTCTTGACAGAGCTCATCAACGAATGTTACATCTTCCCCCAACACTTCGATGTGGTACAAGGTGGAAGAGAAGAAGAAAAAGATTTGCATATTCATTCCTACTCTATGCCACTAGTGCCAAACATGGCCACTCACAACACACCAAAAATGAAAATCAAATGTCTGAGCAGGGATGTAGGAGTGACCAGGAGAGACAGAATCAGCAATGAAGTCGTAAGAGAAAAAGTTGACACAAAACCAATTCTAAATTACATACAAAGACAGCAAATCAAATGGTTTGCCCCCTTAGAAAGACAATGCCTTGTGATGTCATTCAACACAAGGCGTTCACAAAAACAAGGAGAATAATCTAGAGGACAATGTATACTAAGGAAAAAATGGATAGATAACATCAGATAAACTCTATAACAGCAGAATATGTCTATGGTCAAGATGACCAGAAGAAGAACCGTCTCTCTCTCTCTCGACATCCAACAGTAAAAGAGCAGAGAGGAAGAAGAAATGTCTTGTCTTACATTTCATCTATTATGAAGTCTCTCTGATAAAGTGATAACTTATAAAGTGGCATTTCACACAATATATTTTAACATACTGATAAAGTGAAAACTTATTAAGTGCCCTTTCTTACAATACATTTTAACACACACTCCTGAAGAGCATGATCGTATATTACAGCAGGCGTTTGTGTCTTGTGTTGCATATATGATGGGATGGAGATTTAATCAAACTGGTCCTTGTTCTTTAGTAAATATGCAGCAAGAAACTCCACTGGGTTTGGTGGTCTAAAATAAGAATAAAGAAAACATGGCTATATTTCACAAAACAATTATTTGTTTTCAATTCTTCTGCACTGACTCTTAAAATAGCAATTGACAAGACTGTTTTGCAGTTTACAGCTAGGTTGTGATATCTGCACCTTTCACTCAAAACATCAGATCTTAACAAATCTTTAATTAATCATCTTTTATGGCCCACATCTTCAGGATTTACCTTTCTCACATGCACCATATTGTCCATATTTACCTTTCTCACATGCACAACATTGTCCATAGTAACCTTTCCCACATGCACCACATCTTCCATATTTACCTTTCTCACATACACCACATCTTCTATAGTTACCTTTCCCACATGCACCACATTGTCCATATTTACCTTTCCAACATGCACCACATCTTCAGTATTTACCTTTCTCACATTGTCCATATTTACCTTTCCCACATGCACTACATCTTCCATGCTTACCCTTCTCACATGCACCACATCTTCCATATTTATCTTTCTCACATGCACCATATCTTTCATATTTACCTTTCTCACATGCACCACATTGTTCATATTTACCTTTTCCACATGCACCACACTGTCCATATTTACCTTACCCACATGCACCATATCTTCCATATTTACCTTTCTCACATACACAATATTGTCCATATTTACCCTTCTCAAATACACCACATTGTCCATATTTACCTTTCACACATGCACAACATCTTCAATATTCACCTTTCCAACAAGCAATACAGTTTCAATATTTACCTTTCTTACATGCATCACATCTTCAATATTTACCTTTCCGACATGCACCATGTTGTCCATATTTACCTTCCTCACATGCAACACACTTTCCATATTTACCTTTTTCAAATTCCCCACATTGTCCATATTTACCTTTATCACATGCACAACACTGTCTATATTTACATTTCTCACATGCACAACATTGTCTATATTTACCTTTCTTATATGCACCACATTGTCTATATTTACCTTTCCCACATGCAACATATTGTTCATATCTACCTTTCCCAATATGCACCACATCTTCTGTATTTCCCTTTCCTGCATTTACTACATTTGAGCTTCTTACCTCTCTCTTGCCAATACTGACATGCCTGCCAAGAGGATAGGCACAACAGTCTGGTCCAAGTAGGCTCTCGTCGGAAGTGACTGCAGATCTACTTTGGCTCTTTTACTTGGAATTTCAGAAGCCTCTTTTTCACTGTTGATAATTTTCTGTAAAAAAACCAAAAAAAACATTTGTTTTAACATTAATCAGTAAAATAGCAGTAAACTAGAATCTATAGATCACCCGTCAATCAAATACATTTAAAGAAAGCAACAGTTTCGCTGATTCGCTGACGTTTTCATACTTGGTTCTTAAATGGACCAGATTTAGACAAAAAAGACTGCCTAATTCTGCATAGTTTAGAAACAAAAAGTTATTAAAAAGAAACTTCCACAAAAAGTTGATGAGATTTCAGGACCACTGTTGCCAGTACATGTGTCTGACATATTTCTTCTCAGATTCTTAGCAGCTCTTTACCTGTCCACACCCATTATCGCCTTAAAACCCTGTTCCCCCTCCCTCCCCTACCACTGAAAATACAATCAATAGCATCCTGATCTCATGACTTCCCCTCAATACTTGTATTACTCATGTCCCTCTGCAGAAACAACAAAAGCTAGTCCATAAAAAGAACCTCACAAAGACAGCAGGCTATATTTCTTCATGCATTCTCTTCTTCTTAGCGTCCACCTTGTGTTAACTCAGGCAGAAAGTTCTGACTGTTCGGCCACGTCTAGACGTTGGTCTTGTTCCAGAAGCTGAATTTTGCTTGCACATCCGTTTTACAGATCTGGATTATTTGTATGCAAACCATTGGTTCTTTGCATTTCTGGCAGATGCATTCTGGCTTCAAAGGAAACATCCCTAATTAGTCGACTTACAACCTGCTTGTTGGGGGGCAGAGGGTCTATTTTTCCTCCACAATGGGGCCACAGAAGCCAGACAGGAATTTCACCGCATAAGAGAATACGTTTCCCAAAATTGTTTTTTTCAGTTAAAAATTGGGGGTCATCTTACACAAGTAGGAAAATGTATACAATATTTATGTCTTCATTTTCGGTTTTAAAAATATGGGAAATATCATACAAGGTGGTGTCCTCTACACAGAACAATACAGTACAAATATGGGTAATATCATACAAGGTGGTGTCCTCTACATGGAACAATACAGTAAAAATATGGGTAATATCATACAAGGTGGTGTCCTCTACATGGAACAATACAGTAAAAATATGGGTAATATCATACAAGGTGGTGTCCTCTACACAGAACAATACAGTACAAATATGGGTAATATCATACAAAGTGGTGTCCTCTACATGGAACAATACAGTAAAAATATGGGTAATATCATACAAAGTGGTGTCCTCTACATGGAAAAAATATGGTAAATAGCCTCAACCTAACTTCTAGATAATGTAAATATATACATCCCTGAAAACACATAAAACTATACAATGTGTTTTTAAAGTCAAAGAACAACATGAATAACTCTGTTAAATCACATCATACAGTGCAACAGTTTTAGTTATTCAAAAAAAATTCTTCTTGACAGCATAAGTATCATTATTATTGACCTTGGCTCACAGTCTATTTCTCCATTCAATTCTATCCTGTGCTGTCAATTCAATGTCACGGATGGAATCCGGTCTAGCAACTTTAGCCTCTTTCATCAATGTTCATTTTAGGGTTTCTTTTGGTGCGATCACGCCTGCTTAATAAGCATTATGCTGCGCCTTAATACACCACACAAGGCTCAGTCTACTCCTCTTGTGCAATCTTATCAATATTACAATGGAATCAGGTTTGACACCTTTGGCCTGTCTTGTCAATGTTCATCTTAGCGTTTCTCTTGGATGTCCTTGTTTCCTTGATCCATCTGTTTCCCATTTCAATGTCTGTTTAGTGATTCTATGTCTGCTTCCCCTCAATACAGTGCAGACATGATAAGAACTCATGAGGGACCCGAAAAATAGTTTTACATTTCATAAACTCCTCAAAAAAGTCAAAAGGATAAAGTCGAATTCATCGACTTCAATGCACCGGGTTTTATCCCATATACCTTGGTCTTTCACTGCAGTATAGCTTGCCACTTGCCCAGAGCGCCGCACACATCATGAACTCCGTCGCTCCGGCGATGATCCCCAGGGGTCTCGGTAAAAATTACGCTTGTAAACTGAAGGTTGCAGCCATGGAACAAGCACACGACCTTCAGACCGTGAGACAAATGACTTGACCTCTTTGCCACGAAGACCCCTGAATTCCTCTTATGCAGATAAGAGTTCAGGCATATGGTAATTGCTGGGAACGAACAAACTGTTCTTCATCAGCAGAAATTTGCCACATCCGAAATGACCTTAAGTCAGTGGCTCTCAACTTTCCTAATACCGCGACCCTTTAATACAGTTCCTCATGTTGTGGCGGCCCGGAAACATACAATTATTTTCGTTGCTACTACATAACTTCAATCAATATGTGTTTTGCAATGGTCTTTGGCGACCCTGGTGAAAGGGTTGTTTGACCCAAAAAAAAGGGTCGCCACCCACAAGTTGAGAACCGCTGACTTAAGCGGTATGCACTGTATATCACCACATTCCTTACTTTATAACTGTTAACACCAGGGTCTGTAAAGATGTTTCTCTGATATCTTCACTTTTCTTGGATACAACAAAGATTGATTTTTGGTGCAGTGGCATTACAGAAATGCAGTATGACATTAACACAAGCTGGGCACCAAGCAAAAGACAAGACACTACATTTAAGTCCTCTGTGCAATGCTTTACAGCATAAACAGCAGGACAAAAGAAGAAGAAGAAAATAAACAGAGAATGCAAGAAAGCTTTAAATCATTATCATCATCGTGTGCCCTGCCAACTGGCGTAGGCGCTCATGCTTCTCCTAAGATCACGATCCCTGGTTGCCTGCAACAGCTCTCCTGAGGATATCCCTTCATGCCATCATTTCAGCCCATCCAGCATCATCTCTCTTGGTCTTCATCTACCCCTTTTTCCACTGATCTTTCCAGTTGTCACGATAATTTACAATGTCTCTCTTCTCATTATGTGACCAAAGAACAGTGTCTGTCTATTTATTATTGTTGTATATAGAGATCTACTTTCATTAGCCTCTTTCAAGCAATCGTTATTAGTTACTCTAGCTGTCCAAGGTATTTGTAACATTCGTCTCAGAAACACTTATTTTTCTTTTTGTCCTTCTGTGGATTTAGTTGGGGGGTGACGAGAGGTTCTGGCAGACGCTCGAGGCTCAAAATAAATACAAGACGGACGTTTAATCAGAATGCTACTGGCACCATTAGTATCGGAACTCTTCGCTGGCTGCTGAAGATAGGAACGGAGCGCTTATGGGAATGCCCCGAGTGCTGTGATGTTGGTTGTTGAATCAAATCAAATCAAAATCAATTTGTTCTTCTCATTATAATTCAGTAATTTGGTGACATGATTTAGTTAGTTGATTTTAGGAAATTCTTCACATAGCTTTAAAAAAGATTTTTTAAATGTAGGCTGAATGCAATAATGCAACAAAAATACCTGTATATTGTCAGGAACATCCTGAGACTCTCCATCATTCAACTGAAGATCCACAGATATAGGTCGTGTTGAATCTGAAAGTACCACAAAAAAATGCTGAAATGATTGATGGCTTCACAAAAATAACTCAAATTCATAAATCAATACAAATCTGAATGTGTGACTGCAGTTTACTTAAACAAGACATGAGACAAAGACATTCCTATTATGTCTCCTTATTTTTTTATAGAAGAGGTAACATTAAAACTGAAACACAAATTAGAAGACTAGTACTGAAACCAGTAATACAGTTAGTTCAGAGCTGAGCTAACAACTGACATCACAGCATTCTGGACATTTCCATAAGTGCTTCATCCTCATCTTCAGTAGCCAGCAAAGAGTTCTAGTACAGATGGTACAAGCAGCACTCTGATTTTGTGTGAATCTTGCCTTCCCTATGAGTGTAGAATATCAGGCAGATTCCCTGCTGCACCATTCTCTCCAGACCATAATGATCTGATCGCACTTCCTCATGGTTCAATGGCTCTCAAAGGGCCATCAAAGGGCTCTCACCTCTAGCTTGTCAAGTATCAATTCAAAACCCGTCCAGTGGTGCAGAATTAGTCAATATGTCTGCCTGTTTGTTTTCCAACATACCTGCATCCATAGGGGAAAATATCCTAAAAATACTAACCACTGGAGACCTCTGAAATAATGCTTGCCACTCTGCATAGAGCATGTCTTTATGTAAAATGTAAATTATTAACATTATTTTACCGATGAATGAAGCCAGAATGTAAGATGGGCCTGTATGCCCAATTCTTAACCCCTTTAAAATACAGTTCATTTGTTTGTTGATTCTCTATATCTCCTTCTATTTGTATTGGTCACTAACTCTAGCTCACTCAACTTTAACCTAAGTACAGGGTTTTATAAGATCCTATTAATATGGCTGAAATAGTTCATGCTTCTATTTTATTTGTTTTCTTTGAACACCATGTTTTGTTTCATTCCTAGTCTCTTGAGAACCTTTGTATTTTAGTTTTAGTTTTCATGAAATGCAACATGTTCTTCTGCATATCTACATCCAAACAGCCTCAATTCCTGCTCGCTGAGTGGTCTCAAGGTATGACATCTGCCTCAAGTGCTGGAGCCCCGAATTCAAACCCCAGCGAAGGCCGGTTTTTTTTGTGTGCATGTGGACTTCTAGTAACTTCCCCTGGTCTCTGGGTAATAAGATTGGATGCCCGTGTGTATTCTTGCGCAAGTTTAAAAAAATATTTACAAAATTCCTTGGCAGTTGGAAATTAAAAAAGAGTAACCTAACGGCGCTGCCCAGGCAAAATATGGAGTTAAAAATCAACCCAAAGTATTTCAGGATCCTCAATGGTGTAACGGAGTTCATGCACTGCGCTGAGATACTTCTGGCTCAGGCTTGAGTTAGAAGTATTTATGGGGCACTTATGGGTAACACCCCCCTCTGTGCTGTTTATTCGTTGAATAAACCAAGCCTCAAATCCGGGACTTTTTTTAACTTTCTGATTTCTTACAGTGTCAGTTTTTCATCATATTATTAGGGATGATTATTATGCGAGTGCATGTGTGCGCGCGCATGTGTCATACAATTCTCATTTTCAATGTGTTGCTTATTTCTCTAGATAATCTGTTGTATGTTATTTACACGCCTTTCTAAGCTATAAATAGTCGGTCCAACTAATCATGTGAGATTTTGGCAGTGACTCCCTCGAAAAAATGGTTTTTGGAAGCCGTTTCCATGTGATGCATTGTGTGACATTTTAATGTGCTTACAAAGTTCTGTGTTCTGAATGTATTACAAATCAACAAGCAGATATTGTGAAGTGGATATACAAGATTTTCAAAATTTGCTGTTTGATAACATCAATTTAAATTCACAGGAGACAGTCATGTTGTGATTGTGTGTCACTATGTCTAGTCAGTAGTTTGAATTTTTTAGAACTGGCTGTTTATTATTTTTCTACTTTCAATGTGGAAATCTTACTTTTGGGGAAAATACAAACAGGTAATTTAGAAGCCAGTCTAGAGAATATCGACAGTTGTCAGGTGCAAACTATCTTGTGTTGGAAGAAAACTATTGCTTTCAATTTGACTGTGCATAAATGGTGCAACTACACAGCGCGGGGGATACTGTCGGCGGTGAGTGTAACTGCGTTTTGCGCATGCCGAAAAGTTTGATGACAACAACGACGCTAATCTGCATCGGCGTACGTGGTCTACCCGCCATGTCGCTTTTATCGTCAGTAATATTGTGTGTCTCGGAATTGTCAATGGTCGCTATTATCGTCTGCAGAAACGCTCAAAATTGTCAACGGTCGCTATTATTGTCTGCAATGTTGCGTCGCTTGAAATTGCCAAGTAATCCTAGTTTTGTATCGATTTGTTTCTTGGCAGAAAGTCCGCATTTTACATATGCCTGAGCCCTGTAAGGATATTTTATTGCCGCCATAATATTGGGTAGAAGTTCGGAGGAGAGCAGAAATTTCTTTAAAATTCTTATTCTGTAACAATTTTTACACAAAGTTGGGCAGTTTTGTTGAAAGCTGTACTGGACCAAGTTGAAAGTTCGAATAATATGTATGATGTAAATTAACATATTTAACAAATAATGATGTATTCTCTTAGGTCTTGTTGTCACGAACATAGTGACATACGCTATGGTTTCTAAGGTAATATGTCTAGCAAACAACATGTTACAGCTTACACTTACAGTAAACTAAATATGCATGTTTGAAAGTGCTGAAGAAGTCTCTTCCTCTAGTCTTCTAATCTATTATTTATATAATTTACCATATCTCAGCTAAGGACTGATGCAGAGGCTTGAATGATGTATCACTGGATTTCACACTCAGGGAAAAGGCCAGACGAGACGGATATACAATCAGATAGTTACTGGTACCATCGGAATTTTAACTCTTCGAAGTTCGCTTGCACTTGCTGCTTAAGATGGGGACGGAGCACTTATGAGCCTTATGGCTATGGGGGTGCTGTAATGTCGATTCTAAATTCAGCATTCACTGGATTTCATTTATTATTTATAAGTGGAATCAAATCGTATAATGGCAGTTGCATTTACATTTATTATTCGAAAATGTAAATACTAAGAAGTTAACTGAGAGTACTGAGAGTGAGAGTTGACTCTCTGAGAAGGGAAAAATGCATCGCTAAGGCTCGAATTCAATATTTACTGCAAGAAAAATGCACCATTCTCTGAATAATTTAAATTTACACTATTTAAATTATTATTACGTAAATAAATTATATGTACTCCTTAAATTTTAAGTTACATTATAAGAATAACATTAACAAAACTAAAAAACAAGCATACCATCGGCCATTGTTCTCGTTTCTAAGGGAAGTTCAAAAAAAATTACC
Organism: Candidula unifasciata; assembly: GCA_905116865.2. Taxonomy (NCBI): domain Eukaryota; kingdom Metazoa; phylum Mollusca; class Gastropoda; order Stylommatophora; family Geomitridae; genus Candidula; species Candidula unifasciata. The sequence continues at coordinate 98,319 of CAJHNH020001631.1, read as the reverse complement.
TTCCTTCGCATTTTATTAAGGTCTCTCGTTTTCGCACTTTTCCCATCGCATTTCTTTATAATTCAGAGATTTTTGCACTACATTGGACACATCTTTAGAAGAAACCAGCAGAGAATCACTAAACATACATCAACATTCAACACTGTAAATGAAGGGATTAACTCTTTTAGTCCCAGGTGATTTCAAAGTAGAAACCCAACTTAGCACAATGATCACAGTGAAAAAAGGACCAACCTCACTCTCAAAGAGTTTTGGAGAAAAATCACTTCCACATCATTGCCTGCCTCAAGATGATCGACAAGGCGGGAGAAGGGGTTACCAAGAGAATCCTAACTTCTGTTTGGAAGAAAATTTGGCCGGAGAGTGTTGTCTATTTGTGACTTTGAGGAGTTCGAGACAGTGAAACCTGTAGTCAACGAGATTGTGTCTTTGGCCACATTCGTTGGGTTGTAGGTGGATAACAATGATATCAAAGAGCTCGTGGAAGAGCACAGCCAAGAGCTGCGTTTTGGAGGAAGTTTGTCAGAGGAGGAGGAGGTAATAGAAAAACAATAATTTTCTGGCCAAATAAGAGAAATGCTGAAAGCATGGCAAACTGTTGTACCTTTCATTGAGAAGCATCGCAATAATAAGGAAGTGGGTATGCGCGTTGCAAATTTATTTAATGATAATGCTGTGTCGCATTTTCGCCAAATTTTGAAGCGTCGGCAAAAACAAATCTCTGGACATCTTTCTAGTTAAAAAATATATATATATATATATAATAATTAGCTATGTATCATAATTATTTCGACTTTTTTTTCTGCAAATCGAATTCGCATTCCAGGTGGGTTCGTTCCGCGTTTGATGACAAGATGAAGATGATCCGCTCTACTTAACAATATGTATATAATATTTTCTTTGAATAAACGTTACACATAGAATTTTGTGAGTATCTTTTTCGACATGGAACGAATTATCGCATTTTACATTAATTAATATGAGAAAAATTGTTTCACATAACGAGTGTTTCGCTTAACGAGTATGATTCTGAAACGAATAATGCTCGTTAAGCGAGGTTCCACTGTATACTCAGTGTCGCTTTCCTTCGCCTGGTACTGTGCCATGTTTACCTACAAGACTCTTGGCTTTTACAATTAATAATATTATATCTTTGATATGAAGGTTTAAGTTTTCCAGACGTCTAATTATTTTAATTGTTAATGTTTAACATTACCAAATGAGTTAGTAGAGTCAATGAATCACCGTGAGATTTCAATGATTTAAAATCAATCATTCTTTCTATAGGTATTCTCAAAATGTATGGTTAATTAGTTAGTTATGCTCAAGGCCTTTTTTTTTTTTCTCTCTGAAAAAAAAGAATACTACTATACTATTCACCGTCCTTTTTAGGATGAAATTTTTCGTTATTTGAAGCCCCACTCTGGCTCTTTCCGGTGGCCGCAATATAGCCAGGCCATAAATATGGCCTAATGGCTGAACGCGGTTTCTAGGACCTCTCCACGGTGATCCTCATCCACATGGTGGCACATTGTGTCATCGGGTGTTTATCGCTTGTGTCATGTCGTGGTGGGGTAAAAAGTCAGTTAGTCAAAAAGGTAAAAATATGTTATAATATATCAGTCGTCCCCATGCGGGAAGCAATTTTTCGTTACATTAAGCCCCACCCTGGCTTTTGCCGGGGGCCCTGAATATAGCCAGGCTATAAATATGTTTGTAGACTACCGACAGAAATAAAAAGGGTGCTTTCTTAATCCACAAACAGGAAAAATCCACAGGTCACGGTACAGACTATATTTCAAGGGGTGGTAGAAAGGCTGCATGCAGTCGTTGGACCCAGGCTGCATGCAGTCGTGGGACTTAGGCTGTACTCTCAAGTGGGATGTAGGTGGAATGGAGTTAGAGCCAGTTCTAGATGTTTTGTGGTTAACAGAATCAGAAAGCCGGGATACCCAGTCTCACCACCCTCTAAAATGTTGGACTGTTCTGTGACGTCATCTGGGGTAAGATATTACCCATAAAAAGCATTGATTATGAAAACTGTATGCTGTCTTGTCGATTCTTTAATCACTAATCAGTGGCTAGCCAGTTACTTGGTTAACTACTTTCTTACTTAGTCAGTTATTCAGTCGGTCAGTTAGTTAGTTAGTTAGTTAGTTAGTTAGTTAGTTAGTTAGTTAGTTAGTTAGTTAGTTAGTTAGTTAGTTAGTTAGTTAGTTAGTTAGTTAGTTAGTTAGTTAGTTAGTTAGTTAGTTAGTTAGTTAGTTAGTTAGTCACTTAGGTAGTTAGTTAATTAGTTATTTAGCTAGCTGGTTCGTTAAATTGTTTGTTAGTGAGTTATTTAGCTAGCTGGTTCGTTAAATTGTTAGTTAGTTAGTTAGTCAGTTAGTCAGTCAGTCAGTCAGTCGGCCAGTCAGTTGGTCAGTAAGTCAGTCAATCAGTCAGTAAGTCAGTCAGTCAGTTGGTCGGTCGGTCGGTCAGTCAGTCAGTCTGTCAGTCAGTCAGTTAGTAAATTAGTTAGCTAGTTAGATAGCTAGTTAGTTAGTTAGTTAGTTAGTTAGTTAGTTAGTTAGTTAGTTAGTTAGTTAGTTAGTTAGTTAGTTAGTTAGTTAGTTAGTTAGTTAGTTAGTTAGTTAGTTAGTTAGTTAGTTAGTTAGTTAGTTAGTTAGTTAGTTAGTCACTTAGCTAGTTTCTTAATAAGTTTTTTAGCTAGCTGGTTAGTTAAATTGTTAGTTAGTTAGTCAGTCAGGCAGTTAGTCAGTCGGTTAGTCAGTTAGTTGGTTAGTTAGTTAGTTAGTCACTTAGCTAGTTAGTTAATTAGTTTTTTAGCTAGCTGGTTAGTTAAATGGTTATTCAGTCAGTCAGTCAGTCAGGCAGTCAGTAAATTAGTTAGTTAGTCAAACAGTCAGTCCATGTAGATATTTTGGAGCTCTGGGTAATTGAAAAAAAAAATATTTACTAACTAACCTCTCACAGCAAATCACTCTTTGCCTCTTTACTAATTGTTGACTAACAGTATAATTATATGTTGTAAAAGTACACTAATATTAATTCTCAGCCATTTGTGTTCTTTTTTGTGAATTGTCTTCGGCTTCGCAATAACTTGCTGTAAACTCTTGAAAAATTTTTTGTTTGTTCATCTACTTCTTATGCATATTTGCATTTGTACAGTCTCTGTTCATTTTTGTGAATCGTCTTCTGCCTCGCGAACACTGACTGTAATCTCTGGGAGAAAATTCTGGTTGTTCATCTACTTCTTATGCATATTTGCAGTTGTACGGTCTGTGTTCATTTTTTGTGAATCGTCTTCTGCCTCGCGAACACTGACTGTAATCTCTGGGAGAAACTTCTGGTTGTTCATCTACTTCTTATGCATATTTGAAGTTGTGTGGTCTGTGATCACTGGCTGTAAACTCTGGCAGAAACTTCTGGTTGTTCATCCACTTCTGGGCTTTGGTCTTGTTCCAGACACTGTTTTGAACAACGATACCCGGTATCTTTATGGGGAATTTGTGTGTTTGATATGTGTTTGTTGCACAGCATTTGCAGTTATATGGTATGTATTAATGTGCTTCACTTACCTTTAAAATAATATACCATTCATGATACTTATACGCGTTGTTGCATGCAGTATTCAGAAATATGTGTGAGTTATTTTTAAACAGTTACCAGAAAGTTCACAATGATAAAGAACTGATTTCACTCAACAAGATGAAACTGGACAAATTTGTTTGTGCTGTTTGCACCTTGATGATAAATATTTAGTAGTGCTATAAGAACTGTGAAGAAAACTGCTCTAGGTGAAAAATTATTGCACATATCAATTTCATATTGACTGTGCTTGTTTACTTATTATTAAATAACAGTATAATTATATGTGGTAGTAGTCTACTAAAAGTAATAATAACTATCAATCATTTATATTTGTGGTGTTGGCGGCTAGACGCCAGCCTGCGGATCAGAAGGTCGTTGGCTCGCGTCCTGACAAAGCCGGACTTTTTTTTTTTTTTTTGCTTTCAGAAATGACCTTGACTCCTAGGTTGACCCAATCTTGAGTGGGTACCAGGTGCAGTCCTGGGAAGTAAAGGCGGCCGGAGTGATGCTGACGGCATCACCCACCAAGTGCTGATTGATCTATTACAATATTGGTCTAGCCCTATATTCCCTATTCTCCTAAAGGCTTGGAAAAGCGACCTTTACTTACACATCAAAGTTACGGTTAGTAAAGTTTAAAGATTTGTGGATAAAGTTCCAGGGTTGTCATCAGTTTTCATTTTTGTTTAAATTCCAGACCTTGAGAGGTATCATGCATTTCCCGACCTTTTCCCCGGTTTTAAGGCCCTCTGCGAACCCTGTACAGTAATGGCAAGAAGAACAGCTAAGCATCTCAGAGATCATCTCTTAGTTTTTGAGGCTGTATACCCTATGCGGCCGTTAAAGCCGCCATTTTTATATGTTAATTAGGTCACGTCAACTTACATTTATATGATCCTTATATTCGCCTTATCAGGGCACAGAATATGATGTGCATTTTGTCAGGCTCATTGGCAGACAACCATAAATGTATAAGGTTTTTGCTGAAAAATTGTCTGCCTGCGACCATTTTCATATGCTAATTGGGCGCATATTGAAGTGTGTGTATTTTAGACATGCATATACAGTTAGGTCTCGCTGTCCCGATTCCAGTAATATATAGTTGCTAAGAGATTCGTTCAGAAACAAAATAGTTATGGCCGTAAAATGCAAACACTGAGTCATTTCATCTTATTGGGTCGCAGCCTGGAATCAATGTTTTGTCCATTTCCACTATAATTTGTCTGTGGTGGTATCCGCCTTAAAAACCTTAAAAGTCTATGATTAAGCACCAGCAAGGAGATAAAAATTAGAATTTTGAGAGCATGCATCTTCCCTGTGGCTACATACGGATGTGAGTCGTAGACTATCTCTTAGTCCTTAAGAAAGAGAATAGGGGCTTTTGAGCTGAAGTGCTATAGAAAGATTCTCAGAATATCTTGGACAAAGAAGAGGAGAAATATTGACATCTTAAAGGATTTGAACATCAAGGAAGATTGGCTAATAAACAGCATCCTTTCTCGGAAGCTGAAATATTTTGGTCATATCAAGAGCCACGATTGGAAAAAAAATATGGCAGAAGGCATAGTACCAGGAAGGAGGGGCAGAGGCCGACCGACACGAAGATGGGCACAGGATATAAGTGACTCCTTGAGTATGAAAGTACATGAGTCGGGAGAACTGGCGAAAGACCGAGTTTCTTTCAGGCAGACTGTGATGAGAGCGACGTTCTGCAAAGGACCTGCTACATGATGATGATAATGGTATCCGTCACTAAAATGTTAATATCTCCGCTTAGAATCAACTTACAGGCTTAAATGGGGTACCACTGGATTTGTAATTTTAATCTCTATCTAGCTGTCACCCAAAACATAAAACTTCACCAGCATCCCTACCTAGTGTCGGTCATTCCCTAGGGATGGTCAAATCCCTTTCAAGGGAAGAGAAAGCAACATGCACTATGTCAACCTTTGCGAATAAAAGACGCACATAACTGTTCAAAGAATGCATGGTACGCTTAACCACAAACAGAACAAGATAAATTCTGCTCATAGTTGGTTGAGAGATGTGCAGCATAGCACCCTAACATTTTAGGAAATTGGGGTGGGGGACGGGGCTGAAGGGGCTTGAGCTCCCAGGTTCGGCTAATATAGGTGGAGATCCACTGCAACCAACCTTCTATATCATTACAGGATAAGATTTCTCAGTGTGTGTCGCATAGACCTGGTTATTTATGCAGACACGAGAACTGATACGACAGCATGTCTAATAAAATTACCCCATATAAAATGTCCTTGCCTTACCCTGTGTCTGATACAGGTTTTGTCAGACTGTCATGCGGTTACAGTGGGCAAATAGAAGTTAAAAGTAAAGTAGCTTAAGCAAAAGTATAATTTCTGTGCATTTGTCTTTGTCAGTTGCGGCTGAAAACGCCTTAATAGCTATATAAAGCCGATCTTCGTGTACGGAAGTGAATATTGGAGAGTCGACTATTAGAAAGAATAATGTGGAAGCAAGAGAGATGATATACTTGAATTAGTATCAAATGTGTAAACGAATACTTTTATAGATCATATCTATACATTTCTAAAGGGTGCCTCTTAGTCCCCTTATTAAATAATGGACTAGAGCCTCAGACACCCCCCACCCACCCCGCCCCTAAACAAATGGCAGCGAGGACGACTACAGGGACCTGATCTTCAGGCCCCCACCCCTTTGATTTATGAACATAATTATATTCTCCAGCCAAACAAGAGTAAGCCGTGTCCCCGATGTTCTTTTTTTAGCAGCTTATGAACTATTTACTTTGCTTTGCATCAAATATAAACCATTTTATGTTACATTAATAATTACACGGAAATGTTCCACGCTTCAAATGTTTCGCAATGATTCCCCGTCCACATGTAGGACGAACTTTTCATTATTTCGAAGCCCAACCCTGGCTGTTGCCGGTGCTTTAATATAACCTAACGATTAAACGGGGTTTTTGTGACCTCTTCACGGGTGATCCTTATCCGAATGGTGGCATTTTGTGTCATAGGGTGTTTAACGCTCAGTGGATGTCCTAGTGAAGTAAAAAGTCACTCACTCACTCACTCACTCACTCACTCACTCACTCACTCACTCACTCACTCACTCACTCACTCACTCACTCACTCACTCACTCACTCACTCACTCACTCACTCACTCACTCACTCACTCACTTACTCAAATGTTTCGAGACTGTATGCTGTAATTGAATTATAATAAGAATAAAACAGACGTGAATGTTTGCTCTAAATATAACTGATGTGCGATAGTTGGATTGTTTTGTGCTCATACCAGGATATTAAAGTGAATTGCAATAATTTAGATACATCAAGCTGTGAAAAAAAAAAGCTTTTATGATTAAATGAAAAAACAATATTGCAATAATTATAGGCACCATGTCTAGAAAAGAAAACCTGTGTACACAAGAAAACTAAGTGGTCGTAGACCACGTGGCTGACCAAGAAAACGATAGAGAGATAGTGTCCAGACAGACCTACAAACTCTTGGTGTCACCAACTGGAAAAAAAATGCCAACTCGGGAGATGAACTGGGGCGAGTGATATCTTTGGCAATGAACATCAAAGACTCAGAATGCTGAAGAAGAAAAAGAATTTTCTGGAAAAGGAGAATACAGGATTAAGGATTAAATGATTCACAAAATTGATAGATATTGTAATATGAAAAAGAAAAGAAAGGACTGAAGTAAAATACCACAGCAATGTCACCACGAGATGAGAAACACCAGAACGAACATTGATAGCAGAGGAGATTATACTGAAACCAGTTATTCGGGAAAAATATAGGACGATTTGTAAATAAAATTATAATATCCAGGTAACATTTAGAACCAAGGAAATCCACTGTGTCAGACTAAGAAACAGAATGCCAATAGGAACGTGGAATGTGAGAAGTCTGTATGAAGGAAAGCTTAAAGTAGTATGTGATGAGATTGAAAGATTAAATATTCAGATCTTAGGAATTTGTGAACATCGTTGGAGTGGCAAGGGACATTTTATCAATGAATATGGAAGCTTTTTCGTATATTCTGGTAGAGATGTAAGAGGCCAGAGCGGAGTGGCATTTTGTTTAGATAAAACAACAGCAAAAGCTATTATGGGATATAATCCAGTTAGTGATAGAATCCTAATTATCAGACTTAAAGGCCGTCCAAAAAACATAACTTTCATGCAGGTGTATGCACCAACTTCAACAGCAGAGGAGGGCGAAATTGAAGATTTTTATGCCATACTGCAAGACACATTAAATAAAATTAATCAGAATGATATAATAATAATAATGGGAGATTTTAATGCTAAAGTAGGTACAGGCAGAGCTGAAAATGAGAGACACGTTTTAGGAAAATTTGGATTGGGTAATAGAAATGAAACAGGAGAAAAATTGATTGAATTTTGCATAGAAAATTAATTAACAATAGCTAACACACTTTATAAACAACACCCTAGAAGGCTTTTCACATGGACATCCCCTGACGGTGTTACCAAAAATCAGATAGATTACATTTTAATACAAAGAAGATGGAGATCGAGCATAACATCTGCAAAAACCCCGCGAAGTGCAGATTGCGATACAGATCATCAGTTACTAGAAGCAGATCTGAAATTAAAACTCAAAAAGCTTACCCGAGGACCAAGGCCATTTCGATTTGATCTCACAAAAATACCAGATGCATACAACGTAGAAGTGAAGAACCGTTTTGAGGTCTTGATGTCTGTACAAGAGGAAATGACACCTGATGAATTGGCGGTACAAGCTAGGGATATCTTGATAACAGCAGCTAAAGACTTAATACCCACCAGGACTAAGCAACATAAACCATGGATCACACCATACACGTTAGAACTAATAAAACAACGAAGGGAACTGAAAAAGAAAGGAGAAACCAATGACAGTAGGATGAAGTATAAATTTTTAACACGAGAAATAAGAAAGTACACAAGAAAGGATAAAAATCAGTATGTACAAGATTGCTGTATTAAAATAGAGCAGCATCATAAAAATGGAAGAGATTACGAAATGTTCAAGGAAATGAAGTTATTGACAAGAAATTTTCAACCTCAGTTAAATGTTATTTGTGACAGGTTGGGAAATACTTTAACAGAATCTAGACAAATTCTAGGAAGATGGCAGGAATACTGCAGCGGAATGTATGATATGAATGACAGTGAGGATATGAATGATATACATGAACCAGTAACAGTAGAGGCAGAACCTGAACCTTCATTAGATGAAATTTCATGGGCAATAAGGAGCCTGAAAAATGGTAAATCACCTGGATGTGATGAGATACCAGCTGAATTGATTAAAGCGGGAGGAGAAGAAAGCATAAAAATCTATCATGCATTATGTGAAAAGATATGGAAATATGGTATTTGGCCAAAAGACTGGAAGAGAACTATCTTCATTCCAATACCAAAAAAGGGTGACCTGAAATTATGTACAAACTATCGAACTATTGCCCTGATCAGTCATGCAAGTAAAATTCTACTAAAAATTATAATGAGAAGACTGCATAAGAAAATGGAAGAAGAGATTAATGTAGCTCAGGCTGGATTTAGACAGGGAAGAGGAACAAGAGATCATATATTCAACATGCGTTTAATAATAGAGAAGTGTAGAGAATTTAATGTAAATCTGTTCTTATGTTTTGTGGATTATTCAAAAGCATTTGACTGTGTACAACATCAGAAGCTTTGGGAAATCATGAGGAATATGGGCTTTCCATCACATATAGTGCAGCTCATTAAAATGCTCTATCAAGACCAACAAGCAGCAGTCAGAATAGATGGAGAGACATCAGACTGGTTTGGCATCAAGCAAGGAGTCCGTCAGGGATGTGTGCTGTCACCGTATTTGTTCAACCTGTACGCCGAAAATATAATGAGAAATGTAAGAGATGATATAAACAAGGAACAATATGATGCCCTAAACATCGGTGGTCATGAAATACCAGAAATTCGTTATGCTGATGATACAGTATTACTATCAACATCACAAAATGGTTTAGAAAACTTATTAACCTCACTCCAAAGAAATAGTGAAAATCATAACTTATTTCTTAACATAGCAAAAACAAAGATAATGCATACAAACAAAACTGCCATGGAGAAGGAAATATATGTTAATGAGGAAAGATTGGAAGTGGTGGAAAATTTCGAATATCTTGGGTCACTGGTTACCAACAATGGTGACACAATAAAAGAAATTAAACGGCGACTATCAATTGCTCTTCAAAGACTAAAACAACTGAATAAATTATGGAATTGTACAGATAGAATTACAAAGGTCAGATTTTTAAGAGCATGCATCTTTCCCATTGCAACATACGCCTGTGAGACCTGGACACTTACTAAACAAGCGGAACAGCGCATAAATGCATTTGAATATAAATGTTACAGACAGGTTCTAAGAATATCTTGGGTGAAGAAAAGAACAAATGCATCCATACTTCAAGAGCTGAATATTGAAGAGGGTTGGCTAGTAAAGACAATAAAACAAAGAAAATTGAAATATTTTGGTCACTTGAAACGTCATGGAAGTCTAGAGAGAACAATAATGGAGGGGTATATGCCTGGGAAGAGAGGAAGAGGAAGACCAAGGAGAAGATGGGTGCAGGATGTGGCAGATGATCTCCAGATGGGTTATCAGACGCAGGACATCTTGCTCAGGATAGGAAGGTTTTCCGGAGGGTTGTTATGGCAGCGAGGTTCCGCGAGGGACATGCTACTGAATGAATGAATGAACATTTAGAATAATCCAAGCAAACGTATTATTGCGTCATCTGCATAAAATCTTGCACGCTTCGAAAAAGATGATCTCAAAACTTGGAAGACTGGCTCATGTTCACGTGACTTCAGCGCCGAACAGATTCATTTAACTGGCTGGTTTCTCTCTCCACCATTCTCATTTCTTTTTTTGTATACTGCTTCCCCCCCCCCTCCCCCTTTGCTTCCCGTCAGACATATTAGGTGTTCCTTATGGACAATGACTACCTGAAACCTCTGATTCTAACAGTAGATATCACATCAAACCCACATATTGAGATTCCACATCAGATACTGTAGACTAAAAGCTATCCTTGATTTGGACAGCTGGACAGACCAGGGTGGTACCAAGTACAGCCATAATAGATGCTCTATTTACAACTTTTCATGAGGTTAAACAAAGTATAGGGGATTTCTCTTTTTTGGTTTGCCTTCCGGAACGGGACTCTTTTAGACACTTGTGATGAAACCTCTAGACAGAGGAGAAATAACCCTCTGTTATTCAGCCACAAAGTGAAAGACGCCAAAACTGACCAGTATACCTTCCAAAAGCTTTTTAAAACCCAAGAACACCTTGTATTTGTTCTGACTTTGTGCCGACTAGAGGACTAAAATAGGATCCACACGACAATCTCCAGCTAATGCTTTAACATATCTCGTTATTCAAATTCTGGCCAGCTGGCGCTGCAGAATCAGAAGTTCAACAAATGATTCATGACAATTCCCGCAAAAGTGATGTGATTATACAGATGGCTCTGTGCTGAGGGACAGACGAAGTGCATGGTGCTTTATAGCAAAGACGAATGGATGTCGCTTAGTGCAACAAAGAATGAGATATGATATCACAACGTCTAGTTTGAGAATTGAGGTGGAGGCAGACACTGCTGCCTTCCGCTGGCTTAAGAATCATTTGTACACACATGCCGTGATTGTCACTGATTCACAGAGCATGTTGAGAAAGGTGAAGACAGGTATGCTCCGTTCAGAGTGGCAAGCATCACTGGGTGGTTAGTATCCATTTGATATTTTCTCCAGGTTATGCCGGTGTGTTGGCAGGCAGATAGGGTTCTTTATTTTCACTTAAGAAAGGACAGAGAACGAAGGAGTGGGAAAAGGGTTCATTATTTTCACCTAAGAAAGGACACAGAACAATAGGAGACATGCTGTTTTGCCAGCTTGGCGTTAAAGAGCCGGGCCGAACTCCAGTCGGGGTAAAAGCCCATACTTTTGTATGAAATTGGCACATATGTCACTAACTCGGAACAGAGCAATGTGACAGCTGCAGGAGCCTCTATCGCATTTCAAGCTAAGAAGAAGATGAAGATAAGGACACGTATAGAGCTGCGACCGCACTGTTCTCTTGTGCCTTTATAACCTCCAGTGGAGCATAGGCCCTGAACTAACTCCCGCTAAGTCGCTATATCCTTCGCTATGGCATGCAGCTCTTCCCTCTCCTCCCCACATAGTTAACCTTCCTCTCTAGCTCCCTTATACATGTGTGTGTGTGTGTGTGTGTGTGTGTGTGTGTGTGAATGTGTTTGTCTTCCATCATTTATATGCCCCTGTGGGTTCCAGCACAGAAACATTCTAGCTGTATTGTACTCAGGTTTTTTTCAGCGTGTGTCCTATTCAACACCGGCGTCTTTTCTTCACCTCTTGGTCCTCTGGAACTTATTTAGTTCTCCCCTCTTAAGCTCTACAATAGTGATTTTACCATACCATTTAATTCCCTCGATTTTTCGCGGTCACTAGTTAATGAATGTTTGTGAGGCAGCACTATAGCTAGAAAATAGATGATTTTCTGCCGACAACTAGAATTACTGATTACTGATTAAATCGGCCACATTGCACACCGGGAATACCCACAGATGCATTCTTTTCTGCAACAAATGATTTTAGTGTAGATGTTAACTGTTCCCGCACCACCATTCCCAACTTGTGTGTGTGTGTGTCAGTGTGTGTATGTATGTTCTGGAGGTACTTCAGTAAATTTTACGCTGGTCTCCCCATTCGCACCGCTACACACTAGCTCGTTTCTGATTGGAGGACCTACTGACCACCTCACTTCCGATAGTGTGAGCGATCTGACTTTCACACAAGGTCACGGGGATATTGCGCACTCGCGCTCAAACCGCGTGTTGCATATTTCACTATGCTAAAGCTTTTAACACTTCTAAAACATTTAGATAATGGGTCTAACAAACAAACTCTTTAGAGAGTGACAAAACCTATGTCATAGGCAGTCTCTTTCTCGGAAACAAAAACGTAAATTCTAGACAACAACAGACTGCGAAACCCATAACCTTACCACGGTAGACTAGTCCAGCCAACTTATCGATGGGGTGGACATACAACCGGTGGTGTGTTAATGGGGAGACCATAGTATAAATAATCGCCACTTCTAAATCAACGTTCACTTATTCTTACACAGGTCATTTCCTTAAATCTCGTGTCCTCTATCAGCTTTATTTCAAAATAGGTCATCAGAATGTGTGTGTGTGTGTGTGTGTGTGTGTGTTTTGTGTGTGTGTATGTGTGTGTGTGTGTGTCTAGTTCGAATGTTATTGTAGCTATTGCTTTTTGCAATATGTATTTTAGTAATACAACAAATTATATAACTATAGTTCGTTCAACAATAGATAAACACACTTGCAAGCAATTTTCTAGAAAACTGCCTGTTAGATCGCAATGATTTTTTTATATAGTGGTATTCTTTAGTCCATAGATGTCGAGGATGCTCAATAGTAACCAATTCCTTTGATATGTTCCAACCAGTGTAAATAGGTATACTTGTAGATTTTACAGTAAACATCGAAATTTCCGTTTTTATTTTTTTTATTTTTTACTCAGGGGCGTGTCTTCATAATACATTGATATGTGAAGTAAATTTATGTGGTGTCGTTTATGTTCAGTTGGGTTGAGTTGAGCTGTCAAGAAAGACATTACGGCACTAAGGGCAGTTGCTCCCTCCCCATCTTCAGAGTCCAGCGCAGAGTTACAATACTAATGGTAATGAACGGTCTGATTATATTTATATTTTGCCACTCCTTTGAGTGTGGTGGGCCGGCGTGGCCCTCTGGTCACACCCCAGGTGTATCATTCTCCCCATGCCATGATTTTCTATTTTCTCTTTTGACTTCGTTACTTGTTTCCAGAGGACCTTGACCACATCTGCCTTGTCATGTATCGATTTATCGCCCAGTGGTGCAGATCCAGCCAATCTGTCTGCCTTGGTCAATTGCAAACTTGCCCCAATACGCAACAGATAGTATTCCCCTTCGGTCGCCATTAGCCCCTTAACTGCACAGTAGATTGTATTATGATTGACACATTTTGATATTGAGATGTATTTGTTTCGATTGTATATCTACCTAACGGAAGATCATTCTCCATCCGGTGCCTGAAAATATGTCTATTCATTTTAGTGTGGTAGTCCCTACTAACCGTTCTTTCTGATTAGAAAATAAGCCCAGCATCATGGATAAGACCCTTTTCACTGCATGTTTCTTTTCTGTTGAACGTTCACTGATTGGCATTCTTTAGCATAGTTATGGTGAGCATTAACCCAAGATTCATCCAAATATACAATATCATAGCCTTGCCTCCGTCGCTAACGGATCTGCCTCAGGTATTGGCTTTGACTACCAATCAAATGTGTCTTTCCACAAATAATATTCCTTTTACCTACAATTTTCCCGAAAGTGAACCCGGTTGCTCTTACAATTTTCCACAGACTACTTTTTGAAATGTCAGTACTGAATTGTGATTTCAATGTTAATTTCAGGTTTCGGAGAGTAACAAGTTGATTTGTCTCCAACATTTTTAAGATCCCACATCTAATGACATCTACATCAAAGTCGTAAACTTTCCTTTTTCTTCCTTGCTTGGTATCCTGTCTAATCCAACGGTTAAATGATGCTCTATCCAGACCAAGGACAAATCGTGTCCGTTTCTCCTGGTAATAAATGTCACAATATAAATGGCTTATCTTAGATTCCCTAAGGAAGTGCTGGTAGAGTAAAACGGTAACCCTTTGCGTAGTTATAAATGTGCATCTCAAATTCATTTTGAAACTGATGTCTATGTCAGCTTTTATAGGCTACCTGTATGACACAGTAACTCAACACTGATTTGTGGATGCACCTTTGACTAAATAAACTTGACCGACGTCTTATTCTGGCTTCAGGTCAGCGCGATTTTGCAAGAGAAAATAATGAAATTATGTAAGGTTTTCGTCGACCACCTGTTAATGCACAGTGTGCAATACTTCCTAAAACTAATGAAAGTAAACCTCCCAAAAAGTCTACCAAGACGGTTTCATGATCAAAATATATATCGTAAAAAGGGGGGAAAAGCTACATTTGATATTCTTCTTTAGTAAAAAGTATATTTCCTTAATATCATTTACATTCTATAGCTGCAGGCAAATAATCACTGCGATCTAACAGTTTGCAAAAAAATTCCTTGCATGTGTGTTTATAAATTGTTGAACGAACTAGCACGGATATACAATGAGACAGTTACTAGTGCCATCGGAATTGGAACGCTTCGCTTGCTGTTAAAGATGGGGATGAGGCGCTTTTGGAGTGTCCCGAGTTTTATAATGTCGATTCCTAATTCAACATTTAACATGAAACTACTCATAACAATACTAATTTCACACAAATAATACAGAGCTAGTCGATACATAAATCTTGATATTCGTATTTTGTTCCCGTGAACTGTCATAATCTTCAGTTGATTAATTTTTCACAATACACATGCGACAGGAGAAACTGACTTGATTTTGACCTCTACAAATGTCAAGGCAACCCAGTAGCAGATATAACTGGGCGTGAATTGTTACCTTTTCGTAAAAACTGGGTCATAGCCACACGCTGTGAGGTTGCCTGCACTACATACTTTCCCGAGAATTCCCATGAGATAAAATTCAAAAGTATACATTCTATAGTGCGGGGTGTATCCCTGATATCAACGAACCGGATATAATAAGTTCATTGCAGACAGCAGGAGCATTACAAACGGCAGATCATAGATACTCCATTCAACTTCCAACCAAGTTATAATTAGGTCACCCATAACGGTTACATCGGCCAGGTGTCACCTGCAGTTCTATACTGTCGAGGCCTCATCAGCATACACTCCTTCCCAAAATGGGATACTCTTTTTTTCAGTTTTAAAACCTCAACCTGGCTGTCGTGGTGGACTCTAATGCAATCAATCTAACAGTAAACGGGGTTTCTTGGACTTGCGCCTGGGTGATTCTCACCTGAAGGATGGCACTTTATGACACCTGGTGTTTATTCCTCGTCGTGGGGTCCTAGTGGGGTTGACGTCACTCACTTGTGTGGACTGATCTGTGTCATGTATCTGTCGTTTTCAACGCTAAGTCATGACTATATTGTGCTTTGTAAATGCATCGTCATATGCTTGAACTACTATCTGGATACGAGGAATCTCTCATAACAAGAACTATTTTGGGTCCCCACAACATCAAGCTTATAATTGGGGTGGAGGATGTCACAAAAGCTTTCCAACGACTTCAGAACGATCTCCACATGCATGTCGAGATAGCAACAGCGTCACAGAGCACTCTGATAAAGATTGAAACCGGCGTTCTCAGCCTAGAGTGGCAAGCATCCCTTCAGATTCCTCGGTAGTTAGCGTTCTGTGAATCTTTTCTCCGGGGCCCACCTGTGTGTTGAGAAATGAACATGCAGCCAGACTAGTTAGTTCTGTATCATCAACTAGTGGTGAGCTGAGAACTAACTAGTTAGATGTAGTCAAATATCATTTGGAGCACATCAACAAGTGTGCGGTTCCATGGCCTAGAGACAAGAAATGCCAGACTAGTTAGTTCTGTATCAACTGGGGGTGAACTGAGAACTGACAAGCTAGATGTAGTCAAGTATCATTTGGAGCGTTTGGAGCACATCAACGAGTTTGCGGTTCTATGGCTTAGAGACTAGAAATGCCAGACTAGTTAGTTCTGTATCAACTGGGGGTGAACTGAGAACTGACAAGCTAGATGTAGTCAAGTATCATTTGGAGCACGTCAACACGTGTGCGGCTCCGTGGCTTAGAGACTAGAAATGAACATGCAGCCAGACTTGTTAGTTCTGCATCAGTAGGTGGTAAAAGTAGAACTGTCAAGTCAGGTATAGTGAAGGACTTTTTTTGGGAGCACGTCAACAAGTGTGCGGCACCGTGGCTAAGAGACCAGAAATGACTAGTTAATTCTGTATCAATAGGTGGTGAACTGACAAGTTAGATGTATTCAAGTATCATTTGGAATCAACAAGTGTGCGGCCCCGTAGCCTAGAGACTAGAGAATGTGGTTAACAATTCCATGATCCTCAAGTACTATGGTTCGTTCCTCGTGGACGGTTAAAAAAAAAAAAAAGCTTTTCTTGTTTTTTTTTAGGACAGTAGTACAAGATTCACCCGGCGTGATGCTCACCACATCACTAACCAAGTGCCGATTGATCTATAAAATATAGGTCCAGCCCTATTTGCCCTGTCCACCTGAAGACGTGGAAAGGCCCCTTCACTTGCAAGAGTCTCACTGTAGAGAGATTAGGACCTTGCCAGGCCATGTTCCCAAGACGACAATGGTACACTATAGCCAACTTTCATTGTGGCGACGGTACATAATTTAGAAGAAAAAACACACACTCATACATAGATCAATACGGCCCATAGAGGATGGTGGGTGGGCGATCCAGACTCCTTTCGGCTTTTCCCGCACCGTGTCATCATTCTTCTACAAGAATAATACAACTCCCCTCCCCCACCTCTAACATGTTGCTCGCTGGATTTTATTTCTTACTTTTTAAAAGACTTGTCCACATGTTTGGCTAACCTTTTACGGCTGTAGTGTTTGAAGTGATGTGTGATATAAATTAAGAGCAGAACTGACCAGGCAAAGGCAGTATTTCATAGGATGAACAATCTCTTATGTAATAAATCACTTTGATTAGACATCAGAAAACGAGTACTGAAGTATTGAGCCTGTTCTGTTGTATAGCAGTGAATCTTGGATTATGAGCAAACAAATTAAGAAGACTGGAGGTAACTGAGATGTGGTTCTTCAGCAGAATACCTTGGACTGCCAGAATAACTAACAATTATTACCTGGAAATGGCTAACATTATAAACAACCACGAGAAGGAGACAAACACAATTCTTCGGCTTTGTGATCAGAAAAGGAGCACTGGAAAATATCGTGCCGATTAGAAAGATCACTGGTGGAAGAGGTAGAGGTAGACCAAGAGAAATGATGGTGGATGGCTTAAGACAGTAGCATGAGGAATATCATGAGTGGAATTGATCCCGAACAATACAGACCGAGATCTGTGGAGATGCATGAACGCCTAAGCCACCTTGCAATACGCTTGATGATGATGTTAAGTGTTTTACGATGTGATATTTTACGATATATGAATCCTAAGCCCAATCCCACCATCAGTCGCATCTTACGACATGCATGGTATGGGACAGTGTTACAGTTCTTTGCTTTCCTTGTGGATCCCGATAATACACGGCCTCTTTCTTCATCAAGCCGCTGAACAACGGAACCAGAAGCTTGATACCTTCACCCAACTCGTCTTTCACTGAGAGTTGAAAGAAACGCATAGAGAATTCACAACCAAAACGCCCAGAGTAAATAAATCCTGTAGTTACACCTATAAAGTGCCCGTCAAAGAACCACATACGTTTTTTCACAGTATTGAAATATTTATTACACATAGCCATGTGCTGTGTAATTTTAAACTACAAGGAGTTGTTCAGCCTCATAAACCTACACACCTAGGGATGCAGGTAACTTCGCAACGGCAGAGTAAGTAAAGTAATGCAAAGGACCCTTTTCCACGCCTTTAGGCGCATAGGGCATATAGGGCTAGACCTATATTTTATAGACCAATCGGCACAAGATGGGTGATGTGGTCAGCATCACGCAGGTCACCTTTACTTCCCGGGACTGCACCCAGTACCCACTCAAAGCTGGGTCGACCTGGGAGCCGAGGTCATTTTTTTTTAAAGTCCGGCTCTGCTAGGGAGCGAACCCACGACCTTCCGATCCGCGGCGAGCGTCTAGTCACTCCGACACGGCGACTCCCTTAATGCTCTAGTGTTATACTTAAAAATATTTGGGAGGGGTGGTCTTTAAGATGCATGAGCTCCCAGGCTCCTACTCCTATGTCAAAAAGTTGGATCTAGTATGGGACTGACTGCCTGTATATTAATGCGTGTGTTATTACGAGGTATGTCTGGCTGCTTGTCTTTCGCGTTCTGCTAAACTCTCAATGCGTGTGCAAATACGAAATATGACCTGCTGCTTGTTTTTCATATTATGCTAACTTTTAATGAGTGCGTAATTATGGGATATGTCTTGCTGCTTGTCTTTCATGCGCTTCTAATCTCTGACTGCGTGTCTGAATACTAGATTAGTCTTGCCGCTTGTCTTTCATGCGCTTCTAATCTCTGACTGCGTGTCTGAATACTAGATTAGTCTTGCCGCTTGTCTTTCATGCGCTTCTAATCTCTGACTGCGTGTCTGAATACTAGATTAGTCTTGCTGCTTGTCTTTCATGCGCTTCTAATCTCTGACTGCGTGTCTGAATACTAGATTAGTCTTGCTGCTTGTCTGTTCATGCGCTTCTAATCCTGGCTGACTGGGCGTGTCTGAATACTAGATTAGTCTTGCCGCTTGTCTTTCATGCGCTTCTAATCTCTGACTGGCGTGTCTGAATACTAGATTAGTCCTTGCTGCTTGTCTTTCATGCGCTTCTAATCTCTGACTGCGTGTCTGAATTACTAGATCTAGTCTTGCTGCTTGTCTTTCATGCGCTTCTAATCTCTGACTTGCGTGTCTGAATACTAGATTAGTCTTGCCGCTTGTCTTTCATGCGCTTCTAAAATCTCTGACTGCGTGTCTGAATATACTAGATTAGTCTTCTCCGCTTGTCCTTCATCATGCGCTTCTAATCTCTGACTGCGTGTCTGAATACTAGGATTAGTCTTGCCGCTTGTCTTTCATGCGCTTCTAATCTCTGACTGCGTGTCTGAATACTAGAATTAGTCTTGCCGCTTTTCTTTCGATGCGCTTTCTAATCTCTGACTGCGTGTCTGAATACTAGATTAGTCTTGCTGCTTGTCTTTGCATGCGCTTCTAATCCTGACCGCGTGTCCTGAATACTAGAATAGTCTTGCCGCTTGTGTCTTTCATGCGTGCTTCTAATCTCTGACTGCGTGTCTGAATACTAGATTAGTCTTGCGCTTGTCTTTCATGCGCTTCTAATCTCTGACTGCGTGTCTGAATACTAGATTAGTCTTGCTGCTTGTCTTTCATGCGCTTCTAATCTCTGACTGCGTGTCTGAATACTAGATTAGTCTTGCTGCTTGTCTTTCATGCGCTTCTAATCTCTGACTGCGTGTCTGAATACTAGATTAGTCTTGCTGCTTGTCTTTCAGGTTTTGTTAAACTCTTCACACCTCCAAGTGTCCTTGTCGTCTTTAAATAAAACTGTGTAAAAGAAAAGAATCATTTCCCACGCCTTCATGGTATATAGGGTTATACCTGTTTTTTAAATACAAATCGGCACTCGGTGGGTGATATAATCAACGTAGCGTCAGCCACCTTTACTTCCCAGGAATTTACTTGGTACCTATTTAAAGTTGGGTCAGCCTGGGAGACCAAGACTTTTTTCTGGCTCGGTCAAGACTTGAACCCAAGACAGTCAGATCCGCAACGAGCCTGTGTGTACGTAGATTAAAAGCTTTTTTTTTTCTTTTTCTTCAAATAACCGCGGGATTGCAGCCTGGGAGACTGACACCCGATGACTCAAGCTGAAGTCACTATTCGGCTGCCAATCCACGAGACATAATTCCAGGAAACCCCGTTCAGTCTTATAAAAAAAGTTGTTCTTCTCTTTTTCTTCTTAGCGTCCACCTACTGTAAACTCCGGCGGAAAGTCGTGGTTGTTCGTCAGCCGCTGGACTTTAGTCTTGTTCCAGAACCAGAGTGTTGCGTGCACATCCATTTTACATATCTCTTATATTGTATGCAGACTGTTAATTCCTTGCCTCTCAGGCAGATGCACTCCGACTTCGAAGGAAGCCGCCCACATAGTGGACTCTACGACATGCTTGTCGGGGAGATAGTGGGTTTATTCTACCCCCCCCCCCCCACACCCCTTCCCTCCCCCGAATAGGAGTCGAGAACCAACAAGGGAAAAACAGTTATTACATTATTGGGCTCTCAACTACCTTGTGTACATGTGTGTGAGTGCGCGCGCGGCGCGCGTGTGTGTGCGTGAGTGTGTGTGGGAAAATGGAATATTGTTTCTCACTGGGTGAACTCTCTCTCTCTCTCTCTCTCTCTCTCTCTCTCTCTCTCTCTCTCTCTCTCTCTCTCTCTCTCTCTCTCTCTGTGTGGGGGGGGGAGGGGGGGGGGGTTTATATAAATATTGTTACTCACTGGGTGAACTCCTTCTCTGTTGTGTGTGTGTGGGAAAATAGAATATTGTTACTCACTGGGTGAAATCCTTCTGTGTGTGTGCGCGCGCGTACGCGCTTGCGTGCGTGCGTACATTTGAAAATAATGAACCACTAAGCTAATACAGTGGAACCTCGCTTAACGAGCATAATTCGTTCCAGAATCATACTCGTTAAGCGAAACACTCGTTATGCGAAGCAGTTCTTCTCATATAAATTAATGTAAAATACGATAATGCGTTCCATGTCGAGAAAATATTCACAAAATGCTATGTATAAGTTATACTATAACATTTGTTCATTTATATACATATTTAAGAAGAGTGAATCATCTTCATCTTTTCTTCAAACGCGGAACGAACCCACATGGAATGCGAATTCGATTTGCAGAAAAAAAAGTCGAAATAATTATGATATATAGCTAATTATTTTTTACTAGAAAGATGTCCAGAGACATTTGTTTTTGTCGACTCTTCAAAATTTTGCTAAAATGCGACACAACATTATTATTAAATTTGCAGCGCGCATAGCCACTTCCTTATTAGGGTGATGATTCTCAATGTGAGAAGTGACAGTTTCCCATGCTTTCAGCATTTTTCTTTTTTTCGCCAGAAGATTGTTGCTTTTCTGCTATCTTCTCCTCCTCCTCTGACAAACTTTCCTCCAAAACGTCTTGCTGTGAAACACAATGCAACTCCATAAGCTCTTCGATGGCCAGCTCTTGGCTGTGTTCTCTCACAAGCTCTTCGATATCACTGTTATCCACCTACAATCCTATGATAGTGGCCAAAGACACAATCTCGTTGACTGCAGGTTCCACGGGTACTGTTTCGAACACCTCGAAGTCACAAATTGACAACACTCTCCGGCCAAAGCTTCCTCCAAGAAGAAGTTAGGGTTCTCTTGGTAACCCCTTCCCCAGCCTTGTCGGTCATCTTGAGGCAGGCAACGATGTGGAATTGATTTTTCCAAAACTCTTTGAGAGTGAGGTTGGTCCCTTCAGTCACCTGAAAACAATGCTCGAAAAATGCTTTAGTGTAGAGCTTCTTAAAGTTAGAAATAACTTGCTGGTCCATTGGCTGGAGTAACAGAGTGGTGTTGGGAGGTAGAAACTGGATCTTGATTAACTTAAATTCATCATAGAGGTCACCCTGTAGGCCTGGAGGATTCATGTACATATATCACAATATAACACAAGTTTGAGAAAATGTGTGATCACAAGCGACACTACGATGCTACTGGAACGAGTGCAACCCTGATGTAACATGCGCTAAATCCCCTCTCCTCGTTAAGCGAGTCATTCTTTTACAATTTATTTTGCTCGTTATGCGAATTACTCGTTATGAGAGGTGCTCGTTAAACAAGGTTCTACTGTAGTGTCAGCTCCCAATGGGGGAAGCCTGTATCTAAATCAGGAAAACTATCACCTCATGCAAAGCTTACACATGAGTTATCTCTTGCTACCCACATTATTATTTTTTTTTTTTAATTTACAGCGAGTTTCCATATTGTTTAGTAGGTAAGTCAGTTCGAAACTTTATTTATCGTTAACTAAACATATTAACTGTTTGTTCACACAAATCCAGTGACATATTCCAGCTACAATTGAAGACACTTATATAAAACTAAGGGGAAAAGGTGAAAGCAGGAGAGCAAGAGGTAGACATTGTTAGAAGTAGGAGGATGCCATCGATAGACAGACAAACAGTAGTATACAAGTATACAAACACGTTGTATAAGAGTATCTTGGTCCCCTGGGACGAACCATAACTGTGGAGACAGCACCTGATTGATTGAATTACAGAACTCCACAGTTCGGATTCCCTTAGTAGCTAGACCTAATGGCCCAAAGGTCAGGGTTCAAATCTGCGTTGAGGCCAATTTTGTCTTCTTCAAATATTGGCCCTAGCTGAGATGTAAACCCCGCCTAAAATGGGTACTAGGTCATGTTTAGAGCGTAAAGGCGACCGGTATAATGTTGACCATATCTCCGACTAAGTGCCTTTTTGGATTATAAATAAAATTTAAAAACCTAGTTCCCGTTCCAGAAATCGTGCCTAGTGTTAACAATCTATAAATCAGTAACAGTTGGCTGCCAGTTGTTCAAAGTACCTTGCGGCCTGGTAATAATAATGTCTTTGCAAGATTTTTGTTGTTGTTTGTTGTATGCGAACAAACACACTTCCTTATTTGATGCTTATGAAAACACATATGCATCCTCTACTTATGTGTTTTCACACGTACGTGTGAGCCATTTGTCCTAACGGGAAGAAAGAAAAGGGAAAACACAGAAGTAGAGGAGATTAAAGAAAATTGTGATTAGGACAACAAGTTATAGTTTCCCGATGAACAGCAAAAACAGGAAAGTAAAGAAAAGACAAGGGGTTTTTCTGTGCAGGGATCTTATAATATTCCACTAGAACCCAGACAAAGAAT
>CAJHNH020001631.1:5000-72500 GCA_905116865.2 Candidula unifasciata | reverse complement strand
CCCTGTCGCAAATAGGTATTGCTGAGGTGAGATGGGAGACGGCAGGTAGGGATAACGAGTAAACTCTTTTCATTTCTAGATCAATTTTACTTCTATACATATAGCGCTATATAAATATAATTTGTAATCTGAATATCAGCTTCATTTCAGCTTTTACTAATAACAAATTGTTCTGTATTTTACGACAATAGCTTTTACGATAACGGAGCATGAGTTATTGTAACGGTAAAGATATACCTAGATGTTATTGTAAACGACCGAAGCAAAGGACACAGTTGTGAAAGTTACTTTTAGTTTAAGTATTATTGCGTGATTTGTTTTTGTGTCTAAATTAAGATGTATAGGTGCTGTAGAGGTACACGCCGCCGTATGCAGTGTCGGAATGGAAAAGTTGGATACACGTTCTGACTGTCGTCAACCGAGGATCGGTCGAGGGTTAAAGTTAGTACTCGCATCTGCGTCAAGTCCCGGCCACCAGCAACAACATGATCGACTAGAACTCAGACACGCTCTCTTGTGTCGATAAGGTTAGACCCAGGTTGCCAGCTCAATACTTCTGATTGTTGTTGTTGTTTGCTTGGACTCGGCTGGGTTTCTTCTGTTAGGAAAGTGCCGTGCCATCTGTGTTGTGCTAGCAGAAGTGTCAAAGTGTCGTGTCGCATACGAGTGTTCCCGCGGTAAAATGGAACCAGAGACTTTTAGTGCTTTTGCTCTGGGACGAGGACGGATGAGTTTTTTCATGCAGATCGGCTTAATGAGGGAGCCAGTTTATGTCGATACAGATTTGAACATGTCTTTGTTACATGAGCTGGTCTGTGCTTTTGTCGACAGAAAGGTAAGTGGACTTGTATGTGGGCATTTAA
Organism: Candidula unifasciata; assembly: GCA_905116865.2. NCBI lineage: Eukaryota > Metazoa > Mollusca > Gastropoda > Stylommatophora > Geomitridae > Candidula > Candidula unifasciata. The sequence goes on along the minus strand of CAJHNH020001631.1, from coordinate 71,637 downwards.
TTAACGACTCCCTTGTTTGTCCCACGGCTGTGACAGTGTGTTGGTGATATTTTTTGGCCACGCCCATTTGCTTTCTTTTAGTTGCATGAAAACATCTTCTTTTCTTCATTGTTAAAAGATTGCCGTTTATTTGATTGCCAACATCTTCTTTTCTTCATTGTTAAAAGATTTCCGTTTATTTGATTGCCTGTAATTATTACTTAGCCATTTATAAGGAGTTTAATCGTAGTTTCACTATTAGTCATTCTCTATGTTATTGTTTTCATTTCACCTTTTTTTTTTGCACTGCTTATTTAAACCAGTTTAGTTTTCGGTATCCGTATTGCTGAGGAGGTTTGCAATTTTAAATGTAATTATTGACAGTTCCAAGTATTTACTGGTAACTGGACCCGTTATAAGTTATAAACCCTTAATATTTCACAGTATTAACTCTTTCAGGACGGGTTTTTTGTGTGTGTGTTACTGCAACATGACAAAGCTAAAACCTTCCTGAAAGAAAAATATTGGCTGTATAGTGGCATATAATATATATCAAATAAAAGAGAAATTAATACAGAATATATCTTAACTATCCAAGTATCAAAAATGACCTTGACTCCTAAGTCGACCCAGCCTTGAATGGATACCAGGTGCAGTCCTGAGAAGTAAAGGTGGCCGGTGTGATGCTGACCACATCACCCACCAGGTGCTGATTGGTCTGTAACAATTTTCTCAATATGCATAAAGGCGGGAAAAAGGGGGTCTTTACTTTGATTGACTTTATCTAAGTATTACTATTGCAGCAAAAAAATATTAAAATGGCACAATATTAAACGCTGCTAGATACACTTGAAATTTTGTACTTATCTTACTTATCTATTGACCTTTCCAGACCTTTTATCATTTGGTCTGGAGAATTATAAAAAATTATATCCTGCGGAATTAATTAAAATCAAATGTGTGTGTTTTGGGGCTAAACTAGATGGCTGGGACTCACGAGCAGCAGCTTCCGCATATCCTGCAGCTTTGCTCAAGAGTCCAAGTCATCTAGTTTAGCCCCAATCCACGCCGCTTGCGCGGCGTGTGGGATACTCTTAGTAGTGGCGGTAGTCGCCGCAAAACCGCAAATTAGGCCGCCGGAAGTGCGCAATTGACACGTGACTGAGGCCCTGTTTTTCGCCACCATAATATGTGCCAGTTATTCGAAGGATAGCCAATTTTGGTTGCCTGCATAAAACTAACAACACTACTGATGTGTCATTCAAGCTCCAAAAATTTAAATGTAGCACCTGGCTTTCCAGTGCATGAATAAATAAAGGACCATTTTCCATACCTTCAGGCGTATTGGGTATATAGGGCTAGACCTACATTTTATAGACCAAACAACGCTTGGTGGGTGATGTGGTCAGCATCAAGCCAGTTGCCTGTACTCCTCAGGACTGTACCTAGTACCCACTCAAGGCTGGGTCCACCTGGGAGCCAAGGTTATTTTTTGGAAAAAAATCCGCCCCTGTCAGAAGCCGAACACACAAGCTTCCACAGGCGAGCATCTGGTCGCTATACAGTAGCAGCTCTATGATGCATCAGAGCTATCTGAAGATGGCTTTACTTGCGGTGTTTTGGTATCCTTTATGCATCCTGGCATATATATCTATAAGATGAGCTTGATCAATTACAGATAAGATTGTGTACAAATTTGGGGTATATAATTTTGAGAAGAATGTTCCTTCTTCTTTTTTCATCCAAGGATGTAACTGCATTGAGCCTGTTTGCACCATGCCTGCAATATTTGCACCTTTTGGCCAGCACATCTAACTTTTTCAAGCATTTGTTGCCTTGACTAGCCTTCCTGGGAAGAATTTCTTCTTCTTCTTAGCGTTTACCAGCTGTAAACTCCAACGGAAAGTTCTGGTTGTTTATCCACTTTTGGACTGTAGCCCTGTTTCAAAACCTGGGAATTGCAAAAGCATCCGTTTGACAAATTTGACTTATCTGTTCGTTCTTTGCCACTCAGGCAGATGCACTCTGACTTCGAAGGAATGGGGAGAATTTATATTTTGTGAGAGTCAGTCTTGTCATATTACGATCAGTTCAAGATGATATTCTGTTTTGGAACAACTCACAAAGTCAGGTCCAGAAAGAGAGTGAGTTCCCTTGACATTAATCTCTGGTTGTATCGTAGGGCCTGTCCTATGTTGTGGGTAAGTCACAGTCAGTAAGCTTCCAACAACAAAACATATTTTACGCATTGTTGGCTCAAGCCAGTTTCACATGTTTTGCAACCGTTAAAAGCGCTCAGATCGTGTCATGTAGACCACATGATATCACTGGGCGGTGATAACATCGGATAAAATTTGTTTGTGTTGCTGGACGCTCACTAAGCCTGACACCCCCGCAACATAGGACAGACAGGCTCTACAACACGGTCAGGGATGAATGGCAAGAGAAGTCACTCTCTTTCTAGACCCAAATTTGTGAGTTGTACCTCTGTTGATATATCTGGTAATGCCGGGCAGTTTTCATGTCAACTTGTTGTTGATTAATGAGCTTATTAACATCCTTATGGGGAAGAAGTAAAGCCTTTTACCTCACCCTTTCAGGGCTAAGAGTTAACAAGTGGAATTTTCCCTAAGATTCTTCCATTTTGTTGCTGGAACTTCATGGCACTTGCTCTGCATGAGACTGTCTACCAGTGGTTGCATAACATCCCTAATTTCTCTGTAGGTTCTGATGTCCATTTGGGGGGGGGGGGGATAAATCCATTGCCCTAAACAAGCAAATAATATAAGGTCACTAAAAAAGGGTATTTTGTGTGAATTTTGAGTGTATCATCATGGGAGATGAGCAACGAACAGTCTGCATGCAAATAAGCCAGATCTGTAAAACTGATTTGCACTTCAAACTGAAATTCTAGTACAAAACCAAAGTCCAGAATTGGATGAACAACTAGAAATTTCTGTTTACAGCCGGTGAGATTATGGATCTATCACCACTTATTTAATATGTCTCCAGTCATTGAAAAGGGTCTTTTACTGCACAACTGTTTTGCTGTGGGGTGTAGAGTAGGGCTTCTCATCTAAGTTTACTCAGTGGCCAAAATCTTGAAAATGAGCATCATCACAAGATACAGGCCCAAACAAAAAAAGCTCATAATACAATACAGCTGGCAGTGATCCATGGGCCAAATTTGACCAGCTGAATGGCCTTAGAGGGCCCTGGAGTTTTATCTTCTTCTTCGCTTCTTCTTGTACCACTTGAGGTTTTTTGATAGTTATAAAGTTCTACTTTTTGCTCTCCTGGCCATCTTGACCATACACACATCGTACTGTTGTAGAGTTTCTCTGATGCTATGTTCCTGTCTTGTTCTGTCTGCCATGTGCTCTTTGTCATTCTCCTCTTTTATTGTATGCCTTGTATGGTGTAGATTCACAAAGCATTCTCTCTGAGTGGGCAAACCATTTGATTTTCTATGTTTTTACGTAATTTAGAATTGGCTCTTTGCTGACTTTTTCTCGTGTGACCTCTTTCCTGATTTTATCTCTTCTGGTCACCCCTGTAGCCCTGCTCAGATCTCAGGAGCCTGTTATATTTTATTACAAAGGAACACTCAAGGCGAGTATGTAGAATTCCAATTTAAAAAATAAATAAAAAAGAAGCAACTAACCAAATATAATCATGGGTATCATGAATAGTCTTGGGAAGTAAAGGTGGCTGGCAGGATGTTGATCTGATACCCATCAAGTGCTGATTGATCTAGACAAATATGTCTGGTTTAAACAAATGTGCCCTATTGACAAAAATTAGTTTTTACATAGTTTCTTTTTTTTAATTTTTTTAATTTAATGACATATTGTGTTTGTACATGTGCACATGGTTTAAAAAATGAATAATTTTGTATTATTATTGCAGACATGTGTGTATCTCTCGTGTTTACTTGCTTCTAGCTTTCCCTTTTGTATGGCTATTATAAGAATGCTATATTTTTTTTTTTGATTTAGAAGAAATTTGGAGGTAAACCCCTTTTTCATTTATGTTAACAACTCTGTTCATTCCCAGTTGCTTTGACTCGTTTGTTTTTGATTGTTTTTGTTTCCATAAAATAGGACCTGCTCGTCTGTGTATCCATATCTTCCAGGCCTCAGTTTAGTGTTTTAAATGCTTGTTTATTGTTCAGTTTTCTTGGACTCCAGATTATCATTTTTCTCTTGATGTTATCCTCTTGCTTGTATTGGTGTTGACCCTTTGCCTATCTGCTTACATTTTTTCATTCCTAAATGGTTATTATAATAGTATTATATCTTTTACTGTGACCGCAATGTTGTGCTGATTAATTTTTGAAATAAGTTTCTTTCAACAACTGCCTTTTCATTCATTATCACTAACTTAAGAACCTCTGTATTTGATTTTGTTTTCCTTTCCCTTGAACAACAACCTGTCCTGTAAATCAACATCTTCATGGCCACAGTTTGACATTCTACTTGCTTGATCATATTGCCTTCTAGGTTCCAGGACCCTTTCTTGGAGAAAATAAACAAGAATAAACCCCATGCCCATTAACAAATGTGTTGTTAGAAGTGATTAATTAAGGGCTTGTTTAAAATTGGACTGAAATGTGCCAATGTCATAACCTAGCTTTGAACTACAGTACACCAGCTGTCCTATTTAGGGTCTGCAGAAGTAGAAGAAGAAGAAGAAATGAACATATTTTATTTCCAAAGGGTTACAAATTGTCCTCGCAGGCCCATCTTACATTCGGCTCTTCCAGGCACTCATCTTTCATACGCCAGAATACAGTATTTTATATTTCACGTATATTATGTTCAGATTTCAGAATAAATAGTATAAGTGTAAATCTGAAGAAGAAGAAGAAGCTTGTTAAATCTTCTGGTATTTGCCATTATAAGTAGGGGTACTTACCATAGCTACCGTAACGCTTTTCAACCCAGACAGTTTTAACTATAACCACATGTTATGTGAAAAAAGGATCGAAAGTATGCAGTATCTAGAGTAGTCATTAAACTTATAGAGCATTACTTGGAAGAAAAAGGGTTAACTAAGACATAATGATTTAGAGAATTATCGAATGAGAAGGACTTAGTTTATGGAAAGAATGAAATGAAAATGAAGGTACTTATGTATTCCTGTTTTGTGAATGTAACCTTTAGCATTGTCTGTCTCCTTGTATGCATTGATTTTTCAGAAGAATACATATTAGTTTGCCTTCCTCAAATACTTATTGCTAAAATAACCTAGTATCATCAAAGTCTGTAGAAGCATTGTCTGTTGAGGCTCTGTGGCGAAATCGTCAAGCCGTTTGCCTCATGCTGTTAAGGTTGTAGGTTCATTTCATGGCTGCATCGTTCAATTCGTGCATGTCATTTTTACAGAAACCCCTAGAGATCATTGCAGCAGCTGCAGAGTTGGTGCTCTGTGCAGTGCTCTTAGCAGGTAGCTGGCCATTCTGCAGAGAGAGGGAGAGAGAGAGAGAGAGAGAGAACAAACTGTATGGGATTAAGCCTGATGCAATGAAGTCGATCCTCTCAACTCTAACTTTTAACTATAATCTTTAGAATTGCTCCAGGTAACTTTTTTTTAAAACCAGGGAGAAGAAAAAGCAGTTTCAGCAATCTAAGTATCTTGTTAAAAATATATTTTATGTACCTTCTCCATATGTTGGCTACAGTGTACCAGCTGTTTGCTGTCTTTGAGAGTGTGTTACGTGGTGAGACTCCAATCTCTTCTACTATGTGACTCTTGTGCTGCATTCTCAAAACTACAAGAATTATTTGATAAATCATCCACTTTCCAGGTACTTAACTTCTTAAGCACCAGAACGTATAGCTGGACAACTCCACGGTAGCGATACACTCAGTTAAAATGAACAGGCATACGTGTCACACATGCAGCAGTGCAAATACCAGGGGATATTAGAGTAACTAGATAGGTTTTTTTAAGCATTATTAAGCTAATCACTATTTTAATCTTTTGTGGTTTGGTACTTGAAGGCAGTACCTGATCACACATGGCCCATTGATTGGGAATGAAATAGTTAAGGATCATAACATTGTTGAACACATTCACTAACCTTTGAGTCAAAGAGCTGCACCTAAACCACAGAGCTAGAATATGCACAGTCTGTATAATGATATCAACTCATTCAGCCCTGGAAAGTTGTAAAATGCTTTTAATTGAATCCACTATGAAACATGACATGTGCATGCCTTTCAGAGAGATTAAATGCTCAGTGTAAATGACCACTGGGAAAGCCATATTTCTTTAATCTGCTCAGACTAAATATAAATTATTAAAGGAACATTTTTGCTGGTGTTTGGAATTCTAAGTAAAGAGTCAATTATACACTAGACTTGCTTGGGACTGAGAGTTTTAACTATGATATTTTAATTTCCGACTAGAAACTCCTACCTTCCTAAATTTTATTATCTTTTCACTAGTCATTACTTACACTAATTCTAAAGGCATTTTTCATGCCTTTATTGAATTATCCATATAGTGCTTGTCATATTTATAATGACCAAACAGCACTTGACGGGTGATGCAGTCAACATTACGCTGGCCTCCTTTACTTCTCAGGACACTGCCTTGTACATATTTGAAGTTAGCTCAGCCTGGGTGGCAAAGTCAATTTTATTGAATTTAAAAAAAAAGTCTGTTTCAATAAAGATTTTAACACTAAATCTTCAAACTGGCAAGGCGAGTATTTAGCCACTACTCTACAGCTAAATATAATTCTATGATTTTGTGAGAAAAAAATGCCAACTTTGTCCAACGTGCTGTTTTCAGCTTTAGTTACTTATATGATTTTCTGAGAAAAAAAATGGCAACCTTGTTCACTCAGTCTGCTGTTAATTCATTTTAACTCTGTATAGCAGGTGAGGCCTACTTAGAATCTTTTTACCACCCCAGTCAGTGAGGTATTTCATGGATGCAGTTTCTGCTGTTATCAATTTCCTTGGAGTTTTCCAGCTGATAGTCTTGAAAAGAACTAGTCCTTGTAAGGACGTATTGGAGGTTTTTTCTGCCTGCTTGCTTCTAAAGAAATGATTAAAGCGGATCTACTTAATTGCACCAGGTTCTAGCCTTTTTGCTTGTCCTCTGATCACAGAATGGCTAGCCACCTGACAAGAAGTGTTGGACAAAGTGCAACGTTGTAGCTGCAGTGACGATCCCAGGAATCTAAAAATTGCACTCATGAACAAAATAATACAGTCTATGAAATGACCTTCAACCTTGAGTCTGTGAAGCAAATGGCTTAACCACTTTGCCACAGAGTCCCTTGCTGCTAATTGTTTAAATGTGCCACTAAATTACAACCTGCAGTCTATTCCATTAGCAAAGCAGGGATATTTCTTTTCATTTCTCTTTTTAGTACATTTTTTTAAAAATCTTATCGTCATATCAATGTTAAAACATTGGGCATCCACAAATAATCTCCATTGATGTCAGTGTGTTGCTTTTCTGCCCATGGTATTTTGTGCCGTTAACACTCCAATATTTTTGTTTTGTTCTTACTGTCCTTCTCCATATTTCTGTAGGTTATCCACATCCCCCACTAAATGCTTGTTGGTCTGTAAACAATATTTGAGTAGCACTGTGTACTCGAGATACCTTCAGGTGTGATTTCAAAAGGTTTCTTTCCCTGTATGTATACACACTTTTAGGGCTGTCATTACTGCATTAACCACTCTTACGGTGGGTTGTCCTGAAGATTTAGGACCTCTTGGCTTTTGCTGTCGCTATGAACTGCATATTAGAATTTTATTTTTGCCTTAGACATATAAAAAACAAATAACTGTACTGAGGATTTGGATCTTGGTTTTTTGCAGGAGATCTACGTTCTGAACCGTTCCTATGTACATTAGTAGTGGAGGCAGGGTAGTTAAATGTCCCTGTCAGCCCAAAAGGTGATGTTAGGTTTTAACTCTGCTAGTAGCCTGATTATCTTTTTTCCTAAACTGTGTATATCTAGAGTTTAGCCAGCGTTGTAAAATGTCTACCTTATAATTTTCACAATTTTCTGGTAAGAAAAGATGAAAACAAAAATGTCGGTACAATAATTTTTGTAAATCAATTTTTGATAAAAAGCTAAGAGATGAACAGGTAGATTGTGAAAAGAGTTGTCTTATACTTAAAGTTTAACTCATGTTCTGTCTTATAAGTGTGGTTGACATGTTTTGGTTTACAGCTAGACTGCTACATCTGTGTCTTTTGCTGAGCACGTCAGTTGTCAGTAAACCCTAAATTAGTTGCCTCCTGCGAATGCTTTTTATTGAGCAGCTAGTACCCTCACCCCTCCCCCACCCGCTACCCTCACACGGGGCTTAGAAATCCAGATATTTTTCACGGCTAAAATGATCGTAGTTGTCTAAGTGGTTAAGTAATTTCAGTTTATGGTTGAAGAAATATTAACAACAACGAAAGCAGGAGAAATTTGAATAAGAACTTCTTAAGGCAGACAACGTTAGGGTAATAATAGTTGTCTAAGGCTGAAAGGGTTTAGCAATCACGGTTTCAGGGTGAAAGCATTAAAGTAGCAACTAAGACAGAAAACGGTTGGGTAACAGCTGTCCAAGTTATGGGTTGGGTATCCTCTGTTAATGTGAGGAGAGTGTAAAAAAGTTGTCCAAGGCCAAAGAGGGTCGACTTATTATAGTTTAAGCTCAGAGAATTTAAACAGCAACCAAGGCAGAAAAGGGTTGGCTAACATGTGTCCAAGATAGGGGTTGGGTAGCCACTGTCAGAGTGAGAAGGAGAGTGTGAAATAGTTGTCCAAGGCTAAAGAGGGTAGACTTAATATAGTTTCAGCTCAGAGAATTTAAGTAGCTACTAAGAAAGAAGAAGGTTGAATAGTTACCAATGAGTAACTGGTGTCCAAGATAGGGGTTGGATATCAACTGTCAAAGTGAGAAGGAGAGTGTAAAATAGTTTTCCAAGGCTAAAGAGGGTTGACTAATTACAGTTTAAGGCTGAAGGAAGATGAATAACTATGAAGAAAAGTTGGACAACAACTTGAGTTTGCTTATCGGCTAAGACGAAGGGTTGGGTAACAGCCATGTAAAACATTTGGTTGGATGACAACTTAAAGAAAATGGTATTTCACTGCAACTTTCTAAAACACACTGATGTTGGTTAGTAACTATCTAAGAGAGAATGCAATTGACTGACAGCTAAGGCAGAGGAAAATTGGGTAATAGTTGTATACTCTAAAGAAAGAATGGTAATAATTGTCCAACCTTAAGGATAATATTTGTCTGAATATTAAGGGGATTAGGTAATTTCATGATTTTGTAATAATTTTTTTAATTTTTGCAGTACCAAGGAACTCATTACCAAAGGTTCCTCCATTCCGATATAAATGGCAGGAAAGGCTTGGCCGAATGTTTAGCTTGGACGTTATTTTTGCTTCCGACAGCGCTTTGCTACTGCAGTTTCCACACAAGGACGGTAGTCTACGCGTTCACTGCCTGAGCTACTGAGTTTGGTGCTTAGTTGTGGCCCAGTGAGCTGTGTTTTTTTCCTATGGAATGCCTTTCATTAGTGCAGCGGCTGGGTCGCGGTTCATGACCGGTAGCCGGTTTACGTGTAAGCTGGTGAAATACCTTATATAATAATTATACGTTTGTACAGTAACAAACTTATCGTGCCCGACTGCTTTCATCAACGACAAACTGCATTTCTGGTGTTGATTGTTGGCTCTTGCGCCTCCGGCAACTGAAATACGCATTTACTGCGTGCGCATTTTTTCTGGATTGTTCCAGGACTAGTTGTTTGTTCACCAGTTTTTCATTGGCAACAATGAGGGACATTTCATTTGATTTGCACTGCCACAGAAACGGAAAAAGTATTGGGAAAACCCTGATTATTGTGATAATGAAACCTCGACCAAGACCACAATTTAAATGGTGTACATTTTCCAACTCCAAAATTTCTATTATATTACCGCATTATACCCTAAATACAGAAGTTTCCTGAAAATTTGACCTAAAAAAAAAAAAGCCTAAACAATTTTAGAATGCTTTTAATATAAGTCCTACCCCCCAAAAAAAGCCCTAGATAAAATCGTCAGCTAGAATCAGAGACTTGTTGTCGAATGGCCAGTCGGAATACAGACGCTACTGGTGCTAGTCTGGGATTTAGCCAGGACTCCCCCTGCTAAAGACAAAGAACTTTCTTTCAGAAAGAAGAATAGTACAAATAAAGATTCCCACAGGAATGACTTCTTATCTGAAGCCTCTTGCATTTGTAGTAAACAAGACATTCGGTGAGCATTTGCGCATGGAAATCACAGACTACATTGAAATTGAATGAAGAGAAATCAGCGTGGAAACTTTGTGAAGCCTAGTTTGCAGTAAGTCGTGACTTGGGTGAAGAATTCATGGGATAAAATTCACTGACAGATGTGTTAACAATGAAATACGAGCTGGTTACAGGAAATGTTCATTGTAGGAAAGCGTTACTGCTGGACATGAGAGACTGGAGCCAGTGATTTTTACCGGAAAAGAATCAATTCATTATCTTGCTGTGCCATTTTATGTCACACAGGGCTCGAGGTCTATACCTCTTTTCTGTTCTGTCCTGTACGATTAGTTCAGTATCATGGCTGGAATCCGAACCATCAACGTTCGTTTTAAAAACAAAAGTAAAGGACCCGTTTCCACGCCTTTAGGCGCATAGGGCTATACCTATATTGTATAGACCAATCGGCAAAAGATGGGTGATGTCGTCAGCATCACATCGACCGCCTTTACTTCCCGGGACTGCACCTGATACCCACTCAAGACTGTGTCGACCTGGGAGCCAAGAACATTTTTGAAAAAATCCTGCTCCGCCAGGGAGCGAACCCACGACCTTCCGATCCGCCACGGCGACTCCTGCGTTCGATTTAGTGGTTTATTTTGTGTGTCCTCGCTTCCTTAATCCTTTTATTTTTCAATTGACTGCCCGTTTTGTGATTCTTTGCTGGTTTCTTCTTAGGATATGTCCAATGTAGCGCCATCTTCTGTGTCTTCTAACTGTTGATACTTATGGTTGCCCAGATATTTCTCTGTTTTCTTCACTACTTTTGAATTCATCCCATTTTATGTTCATCATTACCGGAAATGGAGTCGCAAGAAATGGAGGCCGGAATTCGGAATTTGAAGAGTTAGGACGATCTTCCAGAGGAAGATGCCGTGACTGTATTTGAAAAAGTTTAGAATAATGTACATGAATACACGTGTGTGTTTGTGTGTGTCTGAAAAAAAAAAACATAACTCGAAAATATGCCTGGATGCATTTTTTTAAGCAAAAATTATTAGAAGACCCGGTCTTACACGTTATTACTTGAAACCCTTCCAGCTCGCAAGTTTTAATTTGAATTCATAAAGACTCAAAAAAAATTGCGTGGTGTAGAGTGCACACATTGGGGGATAGACAGTATTGTAATACCCACTGTTTGCAGTTGAAAAGGTTCATAAATTATAATAGCTGGACGACTGATTAAAAAACATAACTTGGAGAAAAAAATTAGGGAGCAGGGTGTTCGTTTTTGAGCCCAGGGATTTAGGGTTGCATGGCTGATGCAGGTGACATCAACTGTACCGATTAGGATTTTTATTTTTCGTAATCTCTAAGCTTCAGGCACTGCGAAAGATACTTTCGGCAGATTAACACAAATAATGGAAAGACGTTAAAGGAATCCTGCACATGAAAAGAACTATTACTGGTAAAAAATAAACAAATAACTTTTTAAAAAGATTTCCTGAGACATCATAAACTAGAAAATATGACAACAGAAAGGTTTATACATAAAAGAAAAAGGGGGAAGCCTAAAGACAAGATTGTAGACAGCTTGGATAGGGAGAAAGCTCTATGTTAGAAATGTATGGCAAGACATAAGAACAGATGTTCCACAAATAACGGGTATTGTTGCTAAATAGACATCTGTGTCATGACGTCTTGTCCTGCCTGCCAGACAGCCTATAATTTGTTATGATTTTATCGATTGTCATGTCTTGTTGGTTGAATTTAAGCAGAAATACCCCCCCCCCCCTTTTTTTTTTTCCCCAAGGAGAAAAGAAAAAGCAAAAATTAAAAATAAAACTTCCTGAAGTCATAACATAAACGAAAACTGTCACGGCTTGCTGGCGTCCAAAGGCATGCTGAAACACCAATGAGGAAAACCACTAGGTCTGTAGGACAAGAAACATGGAGTAGAGCAGTGGTTCCCAGCCTACCTAATGCCGCGACCTTTAATACAGTTCCTCGTGCTGTAGCGACCCCTACACATACAATATTTTTTAAGTTACAACTTCATAACTTCAATGTATATGTGTTTTCCGATGGTCTTAGGCGACCCCTGTCAAAGGGTTAGACCCCCCCCCCCCCCAATGGGGTTGCGACTCACATGTTGAGAACCACAGGAGTAGAGGAAGAACATCTATGAACTAGACAAGCGTAGATCCAGTGTCGCCTCAACAGCAGTCTGTGCCACCGGGTGAAGCAGTGCTTCAGCATGCCTTATTAACACAGCCACTCACAGGAATAATTATACACTTTTGTCTGTGCATAGATTGGCGTAGGCCTCCTAGGCATATGAGATCTCCGGATCAAACTATTCATGTGTTGCAACATGGCTAACAGAGTTGTTAAAACCGACATAGAAACATCTGGGAATCACCTTTGACAGAAGTTTGTCTTTCAGGGATCACATAAAGGGGGTTGTGACAAGGGCTGAAAAAAGGTCTAAATGCACTAAAGATTATGGCAGCGATGTACATGGAGCAGAGAATGCTGTTCACACTTTACCAGCACTTAATCATCGCAGTGATTGATTATGGATCGGGGTTACTCACTGCCTTGAAGAGTCAGCTAGAGAAACTGGAGCGCTAACAGAATGAAGCTATGCGGCTGATCCTGGGATGTACAAGAGAGACCCCGATTGTGTGCATGCGGTACATCCTTGCATTGCAGACTATTGCAGATAGGCTAAAGGTGCTGCAGGTTAAGTCATACCTCAGAGTAGCTGCTGACAAAGAACACCCTCTGTATGATGCTTTGGCTGCAGGCAAGGGTCAGAGGCTGAAAAAGGAAAAATCGTGGATGGCTCAAGCAGAGGACACAATAAGACAAGTATGCATGCTGGAGAACATTGGGCAAGGAGAGGAGTGGGTCAGAGTACCAGCGGAAAAGTCTGACCTGTGTAGGGTTATGATAACAATGGACCGGGTGTGCAGAGAGTGGCCAGCGGGTGCTACGGAGGTTGAAGTCCAACAGTTGATTCACGACAATTCACGCCCAGGTGATCGAATTATCTATACAGATGGTTCAGTGTTGAGAGGAAAGAGAAGTGCCTGGGGGTTCGTAGCGAAAGCCAATGGAACATCTTTAGTGCAAGACAGCCTAGCATATGACACCACAACATCTAGCATGAGAATAGAGGTGGAGGCGGTAACTGCAGCTCTCCAGTGGCCAGAGAACAAGATGCTTACACATGACGTAATTGTAACAGACTCTGAAAGCATGCTGAAAAAGGTGATGACAAGGATGCTTCGAGCAGAGTGGCAATCTTCACTGGAAAGGTCACGAATAGTGAGCATACTTTGGATCTTTTCTCCAGGCTATGCCGGCGTGGTGGGTTATGAACAGGCAGACAGATTGGCTGGATCTGCACCACTGGGTGGTGAATCGATACATTACAAGGCAGATGTGGTTAAGGCCCTTTGGGAACAAGCAACGGAATCAGTAGAGAAAGAAGATTATTATGGTCTGGAGAGAATGCGGCACCTTTTTGTAACCAGAAGGTCTGGCCGGCTTAGTACACTCAGAGGAAAGTAAGACGGACTTTTCACCAGATTGTGACCGTACCATCAGTATTGGAACTCTGCGCTGGCTGCTGAACATGAGGAAGGAGCATGCATGGGAATACCCCCAAGTTCTGTGATTTCAATTCTTGACTCAACTCAACTCTACCGACAGTGGAGTTGAATAGAGCCACACAAGGGACTTATTCAATCAGTCCACTGTCAGAACTTCAAGTTTACGGGGAAGATTAAGATCCGTTATGTGATATCTTTCATGTATTTTCTTCGAAAATGATGTGGGAAGTCAGTTCACATATTTTAATTAGCACTGTTTATATCGTAAAATCAGAACACAAAAGAAAGCCTAACTGATAAGTAAGTAAAGTAAAGATCCCTTTTTATGCCCTTTAAGCGCATCGGGCATGTGGGAAGAACACCCATATTTTTACAGACCAATCGGCACTAGGTGGGTAATGTGGTCAGCATTACACCGACAGTCTTTACTTTCGCAGGACATACATCCTGGTACCTATTTTAGACTGGGTTGACCTGCGACGCTCCATACCACGAAAAAAATCCACGCAGCCAGCAGTGGGTTTCGATCGCGGTACGTTGGAATTACAAGTCGGACTCGCAATGCCTAAGCCACGGACGCCGAACGCATACCTGAGATGGCGCCTGCAACTTTTTCACATGCGACACATATTGATTAGACCAGATGTTTCGGCTTTCTGCTATCAAACAGCAAGGACTATATATATGACAGTAAAAGTAGTTCCCTTAACAGATATAATGCCGCTAGACCAAGTTATATGATGAGGGGGTGACTATAGCCTGGCTAACTATTTGAGTAAATAAATGCATGATTTTTATGTTCGTGTTTTCAGTTGACCTACGCTGGGTGAGTATTGGGGACAGGAGATCGGTGCACATATGGAAATGGTTACATTCAGGGGGCCGGAAGCTGCAGGATTTGAAACGTTGATCACCCCCCCCCCCCCCCTTCCCGAATTACGGTAAAACCTTGCTATCACGAATTCCAAGGTACTGAGAAGTGTAACTTTGGCAGTTTAAAAAAAAAAAACGCGCTAAACGGGGACAAATAGCCATGTTATAAATGTTTATATATCCCCGCTAGAAACTTTTTTTTTGCTTTCACATTAACTGAGTGTTCGTCCTCAGAGAATTCTTGTTAACAAGGTTATACTGTATTTTTTTTATTATTACCACTATTTATAGTACTATTATTATTAATAAGCACTTTCACAGTGCTTAAACTAGAAAATGCGGACTGCGCCCCATGTTTTATTTGTGTCGGCTCCGCTGGTTCCATGTCTGTTCAGGACTGTCCTAACAACTGACAGCTAACAGACTAACATATTGACTGTCTGACTGTTGTCTATGTTTACGCTGTGCTGAAGGTCGCTACAGGCTGAGAGGATTCGGGAATATATAGAATAGCTCGATGGGCAGCGAGGAAAGTGGCCGCATTAGCGCAGTCGGTAGGAGACTCGCTTTAGCCCACGGCCGGTGTTCAAAACCGGACGGTTCCCGGGGTTCACCCAGCCTCAAGGAAATACGTACCACTCTGGAGTAAATTGAGGAACGTCGCTGTAGCTACGGAGTTGTGTGCGGACGGCGACACAGGCGGACTGTTTCTTATCAGCTGTGAGTACTAGTGGCAGAAAACTTATGGTTTATAACCTTATGCAATGACGCTGGTTCACATCTCCCGACTTCACTTGACTTGATGAAACTATCCAGCTGTCTGACTGTTATTTATGTTCACACCATGTTGAGAGTCGCTACGGACTGAGTTGATCCGGGTAAATATTAGAATGGTTCGGTGTGCTACAAAGATTGTTTATAGTCTGACCAGCTGATATTTATGTTTAAGCCGAGGGATACACTGTGGAGGGGACCTTATCGCTTATGGAACCAATTTTTTTTTAATGTTTAGTGGAGGTGATCTGACCTGCTGATTCAGTAAAGGTCCGTTAACGCAGCAGTGGCACATCAGGCATGGGAGGCTGGACTTATATCTTTAATGACCGAACTGCCCTTACTTCCCGTGATTTTATCAGGTGCTTATTTAAGGCTTACTGACTCTATAAGAACCATTTAACACACACATACACACACACACACACACACATATATATATATATATATATATATATATATATATATATTAGACATTGCGATTGGGCGCCTTGCGTTGGTTTCGACAATAGTACCGTGAGCTGACGGCCATTAAGAAAGCAACTGAAAACTACTGATCATAAGACTTGCCTAGAAAAACCACAACTACCAGAAATGCTGTGGTTGGTTCTGCAACGTCCTGTAAAGAATACGCAACTAACTTACACACACACACGCAGGCACGGTATCTTTCCGTTCATGTGAAGTTTTTCCCTGTTCCTGACAGACAGTCTCATTAGCACAACCAAGTTTGACTCCGCACGTCAGGGTGTTAGGAACATTTAGTTATTCATGGATTTCCATTGATGTCCTGATGGTTTCCCTGTTAGCCCGTTGTGATGTGATTACCTGAGATCTTTTTTCTGTCTGTCTGACCGTCTGTCTGTCTGTCTGTCTGTCTGTATCTGATCTGGTTGTCTACCCGTCTATTACTGACTACTGATTTAATAACTATCATCAAAGCACACCCGGCATAGCCATGGAAACTCCATCTGCCGCAGCAAATGTTTAAGAAGTAGATGCTCACAGTTCCCATGGCACCACACAGATTATACACATCCCTTACTCTATTTCTCAAACGACCCTCTTTAGCGGATCCATTCCTAATTCCACATTCATCAACATTCACACATGCTGACAGAGGAATTTAATTCAACCTCGCTCCTCCTATCAGCATTTGTTAAAAAATTGGTTTTCAGAATGTCTTCTTTGTCCAGTATGTGAATTCTTTAGCTATCGCTTTTGTAGCCAACAAATCCGCAATTTTATTCACCCCTACTGTCCTTTATATTCTGGACAGTATATCCACGTAAGTCCCTCTAGTGTTAACGTGCTGACTGCTTGGTATCCATTCATGCCGCATTTGTCCAGTTTGAACCTTCCACAGTATCGACTGAGAATAAGACACTAATTCCTCTGGTAAACCCCCATCCTCATACTTGAAGTTGTAGATTAAAATGCACCATTTTGCGACGATATTTCCCTCAACTATAGCATCAATCCCTCAGCCACATCTTTCATCTCAATGAACAGAACATTAGGTGTACACTGTGGTGTCATTTTAACAAAACGTTGCGTATCCTTTACATGATATTGCAGAACCAATCCCAGCGTGTTTTTGCTGTTGTGTTTGTCTGGTCAAATAAACGCACTAAACGGTTGGCTTCTCGATACTACCGTCGAAACCAACACCAGGTGCAAGGTCCGCAGCTACGATCAAAATGGTGTCATTTAGTCTAGCTTTTTCATCAGTCAGAAGTCTTACCTATAATTCTGCCATACCTTGATCTTTTCTTTAAAGGTTAGGAGAAGAATTCTCGCATCCTAAATAGAACCAGTGTTAACATACGGCTGCGAATCCTGGACAATTACTAAATAAGCCAAACAATATCTCGAGTCCTCGGAGATGTGGAAGAATTCCTTAGACAGCTATGAAGGGCAGCCAAGATGTTTTGAAAGAGGCGAGTGCTCAAAGATAACACAGTAAACCACAGAAAGAGACAGGCATAATTTTTTGGGGTCCTGTAATAAGAAGAGGTAAAGGGGAACATGTTGTGACCACTGGAAAGATCTGTGGAAAGAGAGACAAGAGGAAGACATCGCGAGAAGATTCTTGACAGCCTTGTGTCATGGCACCTAGGGACGAATTGATACACGCAGTTGCGGTTCGCAGATTGTTGAGAGGCATGATCGCCCACGCCAATCGACAAGGCACTTGATGATGTTAATGAGTGACGATGGAAATTGCTCTTTTATGTGTTGATGTTGACCTATTCCTGCCCTCTATAGTTGCTCGACTGAGGCCTCCAGCGCGATGGTACCTTAAGCTAGGGCCATCCACGAGGTTTTTTTTTTCCCCGGCCTGTTCTAAAACTATTCAGATTACCATGCAGAGGCTGTCTTTCATCATTGGGCAGCTCGCATTTAATCCTTGGTCTGTGGCCATTCTGGGCTTACGAATGGCAGTCGGAGCATGTACGGGTGTGTGCAAGGAAATGAGCAAGCGGGGATCGACTTTCAGATAAAGCTACTGTGGAGGGCAGACGAGCAATGGACCGTGCTGATATTCTGAATGCTCTTCTATACGAGAACCAAGTGATGATTGTGAATCTGCAACCATGACCAGACTTCAAGAACAAGATGTTAGAGGGCTGTAGGTTATTCAGGAAGCCAGAGACGAATAGAAAATCAACACAGAACTGGTGTCGTGAGCCGCTACACCCTACGGGATTTATTAAGGAGTGAATCCGAGCACTTATAGACTGAACGGTTGATGTGCAATGAGCATAATCTGTCGACTAACTAACTAACATATACACACTGTTCTGATTGAGGTATCTCGTGTGCACCTCAAGACATTTCGCATTTCTCCATTTTGAATCCGTTCAAGTTGTGCACTGTGAAGTAGATGGTGTTAAAATTTCCGGGCTGTAATCGATTAACGAAAGTACCAGATGGTTGAACAGCCAGAGCAATAGTCTCTGTTCCCTGTTTGTCGCCAATTGCCGCCAGACCACGCTTGTATTTGATCAGTCTGCTGTACGTGATATCTGTGCACTAGCCGCAATCAAATTGAAACTAAGTATTTTAACCTATCTCTTCTTTCACCATTTATACACTTTCTGGATATGCTAGGCAGGTTCTCGCTGCTAATGCTGTTATTTTAGAATCACCACATAACACTGGCCTTCTCATGGTTCCCTCTTGAATGGAGGGGGCTGCGTGGTCTTGAAGCATGGTGTCCGCCTTGAGAGCTAGGAGTTCAAGGTTCAATCCCCGGTAAGGGCTGAGATTTTTTCACGTTGACTTGGACTTTTAGTTATCCCCCCCCCCTCCTGGGTCTCTAGGTAGTGAGATCAGACGCCCGTGTGCATTGTTGCACACGTTTGGTCTTACTACCCAGAAATCAGGGAAAATTACTAGACGTGACAATATCCCAGTCCTCACCGGGGCTTGAACCCGGGACCTCCAGCACTCCAGGCGAACACCTTGCCTCGAGACCACACAGACCTGTAAACGTTGTACAGAATGATCGGCAAACAGATGTATGGTTTTGCAAACCTGTGGTTTGCTAGTAGACTGAAGTAATATGCGACGAATTTATGTTTGTCTAAAAAATGTGTCATCCAGCATGAAGAGTTTGGGAAGCTCTGGTCTAGCAACTGTCGCGGCTCCCAGCTTGTGGTAGATGTGGACACGGTGCTGTCAGGTTATATTTCCTGTGTATGTTTTGGAGCCTTGATTGGGTGTGACAGGAGGGGCGTGGGAGGGGGGGGGGGTTGGCAATAGACCCACTGCCCGACCCCTTTTTTATAAACATGTCGTAATTATGAGTTTTGGTTAAATCGCCTAGTTTTGTGTGGAAAGGCACCGATATCTCAGCCTAGCCGTAACCACGCTACAGCGTGAGCGTGCCATGGTAAGCGTAGAAATGGAACAAAAAAAAAGTAAAATGAAGATGAAGCACTCTATAATTTTTCTTCTTCTTCTTCTTCTTCTTCTTCTTCTTCTTCTTTTTTCGTTTGCTTGAAATAATTGATCTATATCTGCAATGTTGTCTCTAGTATGAACTTCACTGTCTTTCATAGACCCGTAAAGTTTGACTTGCACCGATGTTTCTCTTGGCCAAAAGTTCTGCCTTGATAAGTTTTATTTGAGACAGTCTTTTAGGACATGATCTGTTGTCTCAGGTGCCAATTCACCTGTACACATGGCTGATTCGCCGATTCTAAATTTTGTGTACGTGTGGCTGCGAAGTCGATTGTGTCCTGTTCTAAGGCGTAGAATAATAACTTGCTCTGGTCTGTCCGTCCATAAAGTATGGTATAATGCCTGTACTGTTTCTTATTTCCCCCACGACGTGCGAACGATCGTAATCAGTCATAGAAACCAGATATGAAATTGTTATGGGGTGTGCAGTCGGAGCGCTAACCGTGTAATCACATTCCAGCCGGTGAATCGAGCCTGGCACTCGTCGGTATTTTCTCGGTTTAGTTATAGTATTTACATCCCAGACGGAAACAGCGGGAAGGAAGAAGAGGAGGAACGGATTGGCAGGAGCAGACAAAAGGAAGGAAATGAGTGAGAGAGAGAGAGAGAGAGAGAGAGAGAGAGAGAGAGAGAGAGAGATTGGTGGCTTGATATTCCGCACTAGCGGGGCATAAGACTAGAAAAATCAATTACTTCCTTCAGCTTGTTTCATTCTATTTAATTAACTTTTCTTGTTCGCGTTTTTGATGTAATGTTTTCTGGAAATATGTTCATTTAAGTTAGTGTCTGTCTGCCTGGTTTCTGTCGACCAGGCTAGCTGTCTGGCTGTAGTTATACACATTTATGAATGTGTTTATTTATCTTTAAATAACATATGTAGAGTTATGTGTGTATATGTGAGTGTTTGTTTATATGGTATTTTTATTTATGTTGAAAATTATTTAGGTCCTTTCAGTTTTTTCAAATACCATTGTTGACATACTGATAGCAGAATGCAGGTTCTGGGGTCACATTATAGGGGAACAAAAGAATAGACACATTGACCCGCTAACAAGCATGTCGTAAAAGTTGATTAATTATGAGTGTTTCCTTCAGAGTCGGAGTGCATCTACCTGAGGTGCGAGAAACTAACAGTCTGCATAGAAATTAGCCAGATCTGTAAAATCAAGTTCTAGAACAAGACCAAAGTCCAGAGGTGGACGAACAGCCAGACCTTTCCACGGGAGTGTGCAACCAGTGGACGCGAAGAAGAAGAATAAGAAGAAGAAGAAGAAGAAGAAGAAGAAGAAGAGAAGAAAAAGAAATAGAGGACTGGAGGCAAGACACCAGAAGAGTCAATCACCAACACAGTGTGTCTGTCTCATGCCTTGGTTGTCAGCTTATTTATGTGCACCCATTTCTTGTTGTTATCTTCCTGCTTGTATCATTGTCTGCCTTTTGACCGCTAGGTGATGGGTATGCTGACAGTTGCCGATGCATTATCGTCATCATGTAGCATATAGAATGTCGTTCTAATCGTGGCACGCCGGAAAGCCACTTTCCCAACTCTTGCTCATGATGTCATTTATGTACAGCGTCCATGTCGTCATACTCATCATTACTGTTCCCTCCAAACTGTTATTCTACTTCTTATTCTCCTCCTCCTTCTCCAGCCATGTTCCGCCTTTCAGCCTCGCGTTTTTGAAGAGGCATCGGGTGTGAGCCTTGGTATGTACAACGTAGATATTCGTGTTTACGGCCTCGGGTTTGACATCTATCCATCGCATGCATGATCGACCTCTGGATCTGTTTCCATTATGTCTAAGTGGCAAGGCTCTCTGTGGCGCACTGTCTGGTTCCAAACAATTATGGCGTTTAATATGGCCGAAATATTTCAGTTGTCAAGAAGTGATACTAACAGTGTCCCAGCTCCCTTCTCCTCATCCCCCCCCTCCATATTCAGATCATTTAAAATGTCAATATTTTTCCTCTTCGAGGTCCATAATACTCTAAGAATTTCCCTGTAACATTTAACTAGGATGAGTTTTGTTGATGACTGATGTAGTAATTTCCCAATACCTTCTACATCCACATGGTTTTATACAATGCCCTGAGCCTTTAAGAACATTTTGAGTTGCCATTGTGAAGGCGTCCCCTGCTGTATACATTGTTAATATTTCTTAACTTATTTTGTGCCGTTGTCTTAATTCTTTTATTATACTTATATTTAGCATCACACAGTTCAGTTGACTTAATTCTGTCAGTAGTAGTCAACTTGTTACACGCTTTTTGATTACTGTACACAGCGTATACATTTCTTAACTTATTTTATCCTCTTGACTTAATTCTTTCAGTACTAGTGAACGTTTTACACGCTGTTTAATATGTACACCGTATAAATTTCTTTACTGATTTTGACCCGTTGACCTAATTTTCTCAGTACTAGTCAACTTGTTACACGTTCTTTGATTACTATGTACACCGAATACATTTCTTATTTTGTCCTCTTGACTTCATCCTTTCAGTACATGTCAACTTGTTACAAGTTCTTTGATTACGGTTATACCTTATACATTTCTTATTTTGTCCTCTTGACTTCATCCTTTCAGTACTAGTGAACGTGTTACACGTTCTTTGATTACTATTTCTTAACTAATTTTGTCTTGTTGCCTAAACGTCTTGGAACCAGCAGCACACTAACATACCCACAGATTATACATCGTATACATCTATCACCTGGTTTATCATGATGGTTTAACTCTTTCTGTACTAGTCCACTCACTAAAATTCGTTCGTTCGTTTCTTCCTTGATTACACTATACATCATATCGATTTTCTAACTTATTTTGGCCCGTTTTTCTGTAGCTTTAACCGATTATAACCGAGTTATATAACTAATTGGGTTTGATAATTGTATTGCTTTAGCATATGAAGACTCAACAAATAGTATGTACATACTTGTTGGATTGTTAAAGCTAGTTGCTTATCCTTTACAGGACGTTGTGGAACAAACCTCAGCATTTTTTTCTCTGTGATTTTAATAGGCAATTTGCGATATAGTTTGCCATTGCTTTCGAAACAGTCGGCTCTTGATATCAGTGGTCGTCTGCTGCCAGATCGCTTGCAGCTGGGATCGAACCCGGCACCTCGGCATTGCGAAGTCACAGACGCCGACTTGTTCGATCGAAATGTAGTAATTTCTTGGGACTTGAAAGAGTTAAGGGACACGAGTGAGACTTGCTCAGGTAGAAAGACACTGGGGTCAATCATGTAGTTACTGGTCTTAAAGCCTTTGTTAGGTTAGTTGCTATTCCTTTACAGGACGTTGCAGAACCAACCCCAAAAGCCCGTGGCTGTTGTGTGGTTTTTCTAGGCAAATTTACGTCCAGTAGTTTGTCATTGTCCCCTGGACGGTCGGCCCCCTAATACCACTGTCGAAACCAACGCAAGTCGCATGGCCCGCAGCTGGGATCGAACCCTGCACCCCGGCATACTTGAACAACACCGACCAGTTGTGATTCATTGCCATAAACAGATAAACAGTTAGGGGTCGGGATCTGTGATCCAAGCACACATGAGCTTATCCAGTGTGCAATAATAATAGTCCCGCTAGATTTATTGATAGTTTCGGAAGATTTTCAACACATCTTCAAGTTAGGCGTCTGTGGTTGTGAACGCAGTTTCATAACAAAGTCCGATATTAGCTGCAGGCGATGAGTCAGGAGACCGCTTTGCGTTGATATCGAAAGCTTTATGAGAGTCGGACATTCGGGAAAACACTGATAAAACTACTGAACTTAAAATCGTTGGATCGAACTATGTAAACAGCTAAAAAATAAGATTGGCCAGTGACTTCATTTTAAAAAAAAAATTATTTAATAAAACTTTCCTCATAATCATGCGAAATAACGCTCCAGCGACGCATTTTCTAAAGTCTGATCAATCAGTTGTGTACCGTCTCCCCAAATGAAGGTTGTCACGGTGGATCTCCAACATTGTCCGTCTCTTGTTCTTACATCTCTTGATGTTGTCCCATCACTTGTTCTGTAGTGTATCTTTCTCTTTTGCTTTCGATCTTTCCCTCCGGTACGGTTAAAATATTGCCATGTCTTGTAATTTGACCGAAATAGCGATATGTCCAGATATTTAATTCAGTTTTCTAGTTGCCTGTTTATTGTCCTGTCTTCTGCACTAGACAGCAGCGTTGAATATATATATATACACATATATATAACATTAGACGATTCTTATTTGTTATGTGTCGATGTCAGTAGTTTCCCCATCTTATTTAAGATTAGCCATTCCTGTTCTCTTTTTGATTTCTCTTTCACTCCTGTCGTCATCTATTATTACACATACAAGATAGGAGAATATTAGTCAGTATGATGTTGTAGGGTCTGTTCTTGTTAGTGTACCAGACATTGATATCTGCTAAAAAAGATGTTCATTGATTCCTTCAGTGTTCGTATCTACCTCCTGTTTTATTATACCGATATATGTAAGGAAGAGCAATTTACTGTACATAAATAAGTGAAGATGGGTCTTATGTACATTTGTTGTTGGGTTAGTCGTAAGCAATACAAGGGGAAACCCACACACACACAAACACACACAATTTATAACAATGCCCTTTAAATGTATTGCAAGGTTCAAACACCCCGTAGAGTCCACGCATGTAATGTAGCATAATGTAGACATAACTGTCTTGTAATCAGTAATCTCAGACGAATCAATATCACTGTTTGAATCCATTGTTCTTTATAATTTTCATCACCAAAAAAAAAAAAAACATGGCCCGACTCAAGCACAACCAGTCCTGTAGTATACAGTTGTCTATAGGCACTTGCGTGTATGTAATTTAGACGATTCTGTCGGCTACGCATACTTGTAACTGTTATGTTCCTTATCGAACCCGTGCTGTTAGATCAACCTGTCATTTAAAACTGAGACTAACGTTTACAAGAAACGTAATTATTGTAAGCACAACCTGGCATATGAAGATCGTATCTTAAAACTAACGCAACCACATAGTTAGCATTTATAATTTAACGGCTTAGCTATACACAATACAAGCTGTTGTTCTGTACTATGCTGAGACAAAGCACCACAGGAAGCAATAACTCTTTCACTTCCACAGGAGATATCAATGGGCATAAATAATTAGTATTAAAAACTCATGTGAGTGTTAACTTATTAGTTTTCAAAGAAACGTAACACTGGGTATGCCAGATTTCTGTATTTTGCTACGACCAGATGTTAAAAGTATGAGAAAACTTTACACTTTTCCAATTCCACTTCCTTTTAAGAAAAAAATCAAAAATAACCACATTTAACCTGCTGCTAGCTAGCCGAAGCTTCCAACAGTCTACGGCTATACTTTACACTTTGTGTCGGATTCACAGAAAAGCTTGTTATAAAGACTGATTAGAGGACTTAAAGAGCGAACTACAGGCTTCTTGACACAATCTTACCCATCTTCGATAATAAGTTACTTCATAAAACTAACGTGCCCTATTGTAACTGTTTTATGCGGTTGAACGGTGGGTATAAGATTTGTTTCTTTTGGATTCGCATCCAAACTGACGCTTTGAGTCATAATGTATCAGTCTTTCAGACTGCAATCAAGGAGAGGGAAAATTACTATTTAAACATTAAATAATCAGTCTATAGAGAGTGGTGCAGCCAGAAGTCACCAAGTGGTCTGCTCGCCAGTCACCACGCAGATGATGTATAGTCAAAATGCTCCTAGTAAAATCGGCGCTGGCTGCAGTTTGGTATCTGGAATCTTATTATGGGAACGTCCTAAATGGTATAATGGTCGTCAACTCAGCTGACGCGACAGGTTGTTTGTATAAAGCGATTCAGAATTATGGTTACAGGTTAAATTGTATATGTCTTATCACAATACGTCGGCTTTGTGGCTAAGTCGATGCGAACGCTTCGTAATGCCGGGTTCGATCCCAGCTGCGGGCCATGCGCCCTGCGTTGGTTTCGACAGTAGTATCAAGAAAGCCGACAGTCCAGAAAGCAACGGCAAACTACTGGACGTAAATTTGCCTAGAAAAACCACAGTACAGCCAGTGGCTGTTGGGTTTGGTTCTGCAACGTCCTGTGGAGGATACGCAACTAACCTAACCTTTCACAATACAGGGTTATGGCCACGGAAATGAGACCACTGGAAAGTCGGCAGCTGTTTGTATAAAGCGAGACAGATTAAATTGCATGTCTTATCACATTACATTACATTAATGCAAAGACTGAACAGCCTTAAAAGTCTATGGTTAAGCACCAGCAAGGAGATAAAAATTATAATTTTGAGATCATGCATCTTCCTGTGGCTACATACGGAGGTGAGTCGTGGACTATCTCTCAGTCCTTGAGAAAGAGAATAGGGGCTTTTGAGCTGAAATGCTATAGAAAGATTCTCAAAATATCGTGGACAAAGAAGATAAGAAATATTGACATCTTAAAAGATCTGAACATCAAGGAAGATTGGCTAATAAACAGCATCCTTTCTCGAAGGCTGAAATATTTTGGTCATATCAAGCGCCTCGACGGATTGGACAAAATTATAGCAGAAGGCATGGTACCAGGAAGGAGTGGCAGGGGCCGACCAACACAAAGATGGGCACAGAATATAAGTGACTCCTTGAGTGTGAAAGTGCATGAGGCAGGAGAACTGGCGAGAGACCGACTTTCTTTCAGGCAGACTGTGATGAGAGCGACGTTCTGCAAAGGACCTGTTACATGAAGATGATGATCACATTACAGAGTTACGAACACGGAAATGAGACCACTGGAAACGCGAGTCTGTAAAGGAAGAATACGCAACAAATTAACAAATCCGAATCCCTTATCCATTATTTACCGCCTTTTCTGCTTGTAGAATAACAAACTTCATTCTTCTTCTTCATTCTCTTCATGTCCACTGGCTGTAAACTCCGGCGGAAAGTTTTAGTTGTTCGTCCACCTCGGGGGCTTTAGTCTCGTTCCAGAACCTGAGTGTTGCCTGCACACCCGTTTGTACAGATCTGGCTTATTTGTATGCAGACTGTTGGTTCCTTGCCTCTCAAGCTGATGCACTTCGACTTTGAAGGAATTGCCACCAATTAGTCGACTCTTACGACGTGCTTGTTGGGGAGGCACTGGATCTGTTTTTGTTTCCCCCACAGTGTGGCCCTGGAACCCACACGAGATATTCTGCATTCATTGTTATACGCGTAGCCGTTATTTCTGATTCACTATTTATTTCACATAATACGAGTTGGCTGGAAGATCTTAAGAGTTCAGCCAGGCTGATCGGACGACAGGCAGAGGGCACACAGATCCAGCCTGCCCTTGGGGATAATTATGTAGGTTACCGCCGACATCGGGAGCCATGGTATCATGGTGGCCAGATGATCGCTTGACCTCCCGATTGTCCTGGGTTTAGATCTTCATTGTGACGGATTTTTGTTGCTTCATAATTGACCTTGGCTCCCAGGTTGACACAGCTAAAATGGATTCCACGTAATGACAGAGGAAGTAAAGGCGTTCAGTGTGCTGCCGATTCTTTTTCTTCTGCCTTTTAACCCCTAGTGGAGCGTAGGCCCTCAACCAACACACGCCAGGTCGTTCTGTCCTTCGCTATCGCATGCAGCTCTGCCCATGTACTCCCTATCTTTTTTAGGTCACCATCTAGCTCCCTTTTCCGTGTGTTTTTCGGTCTTCCCTTATTTCTACACCCCTGTGTGTTTCCAGTGGCAAAGACATTCTAGTTATATTGTTCTCAGATTTTCTCACTGTTTGTCCTATCAAACGCCAGCGTCTTGTCTTTACCTCTTAGTCCAATGAAAATCATTTAGTTCTATCTCAGAGCTTTACATTAGTGATTCTATCATACCATTCAATTCAATCTACTCTGCGCAGGTACCATTAATGAATGTCTATAGTTTATTAGTGGTTGCCTTAGTTGTTCTCCGTATTACTGCTCCATACGGCATTACTGATTTGACATTAGAATTGAGCATTTCAAGTTTTTTATTAGTTTTAATTTCTTTAGACTTCCACAAATTTCCTAGTGCTATGGAAGCTCCTCTTGCCTTTTGTATTCCTTATTAATATCTCTGCCATTTCAACCATCTTTATCTACATTACTAGCCGAGCGGTTACAACGTCGGACACACGCGGGAGATTCGGGTTCGACCCCCGGTAAGGTGATGAAGTTTTTTTGTCGGGGGGCAACAATTAAATATCCTAACCTGCACATTCTGTGGCGACAGCACTAGCCATGCGGTCCTAAATCCTCAGGCTCACGACCCCTTGTCAACACCGTCCTTTAAAAGTGGTAAAAGCAGACAGCAGTGGCAGTAAGTGAATGTCCAAATACATGTCCGTCTCCGCATCTTGAAGTAGGATACCATTTTTGAAGAAAAAAACATTACTATTTTCCTGATTTAATGTAATATCTTTTTCTTTCCCTTATTTATTTTGATACCTAGCTGTTTGGGATCTCGCATCAAATATATTTAATTTATCTTGCATCTGATTCTGTCAAAGGGAAGTATCATTAGCGAAGTCCAAATCAACACGCGGTTTTGTACGGGTCCACTGAATTCCATTCCTGGTGTAACACTTGCTGCCTTCATAATCGAGTCTATCGCAGGTACACATAGGAAAGGCGCAAAAGCGCAGCCACATAATAGAATCTACTATTTGAATTCAGTTCAGTTCTAGCGACGATCGCTGATGTTACTGTTCTGTGTTACGCAGTCGTAATTATACAAAGAGTCTGCCACTGAAAACCCCAGTCAGTATCTAAATGGAAGCGTCCGCTGTCTAAGTTGATCACTGTGCCGTTATAGCGACTTTTAGCCTGTCACCTTAACACAGATTCTTTTTAACCAACGTCTTCGGAATGAGTAAGTCCAGAAAGCAATGACAAACTACTGGAGGTAAATTTTCTTAGAAAAACCACACAGAAGCTAGGGGCTGTTGAGGTTGGTTCTGCAACGTCCTGTAAAGGATACGCTACTAACCTACGGAATAAACGCCAAGGGTTGTAATCGCGTAGCAAGTGTCTCCTTTACATAAACCACACTCCATTATAAAACTAAAGCCTATCATTGAAAACCCAAGTAAAGGACCCGATTGCAAGCCTTCAGGCGTATCGGGCTATACATATATTTTATAAACCTCAGTGGGTTATGTGGTCACCATCACGCCAGCCGTCTTTACTTCCCAGGACTATACCTGGTACTCATTTAAGGCTGGGTCGACCTGGGAGCCAAGGTCATTTAAAATAAAAGGTATTTTCCGTCAGGACTGAAACCCCGACCTTCCGATCCGCAGGCGTGCATCTAGCCGCTACACCACAGCGGTTCCCATGTAAAACTCTTATCTTTCTTCTTCTTCTTCTTAGAGTCCATGCCGTGTGGCGATGGTAGTCATGTCTATCCAACATCTTTTGTCTCGAGTACTCTCAGTAAACTCTGACACAGAAGATCTTCCATGTCATGATGTCAAACTGTCCAACATCTTTTGTCTCGAGTACTCTCAGTAAACTCTGACACAGAAGATCTTCCATGTCATGATGTCAAACTGTCCAACATCTGTTCTTCCAGCACAGACATGACTTCTCTTTGCAAAATTCTTACAGTAGGTTGCAATGTCTTTCTGTGACAGCAGTGCCCACACTGGGCGGGTTGTCCTAGTTATTGTGCCAGTGAAGGCATCCTCTGCCTAGCACAGTTAGCGTGACGAACCGGTACTGAAAACTGCTCAGCAGCTCACCACGTTGATCTATCACCTGCCAGCCATGACTTCACTTAACCCTGATCGGGGGGCTAAGCGGGTACTCTACCCCTGCCTTTTGTCCTTACCTAGATAGAAAAAAGCCCTGTCCGAATGCGTCAGTGCGCGCTTTGTTATGTCACCCGTCCTAAGATTTCAATCCAGGTGTCTCCTGAATTATACAGCGCTCTAATATTTCAGCCGGATGCTCCTCTGTAGAAGGTATTATTCCTTATAAGACAATCATGCAATTCAAAAACCCGGTCAATACATAAATGGAGAAACATGCGCTGTACAAGTGCGTCAGTGCAGCATGCCGTCAGAGCGCGCTTTGTTCTGTCAGGCTGAGCATTTAATTCACAACTCCACTTAGCCTCTGTTTGAAAGCTTGCCCGCAGCTACGGTGGGGGGGGGGGGGGGGGGGGGGGTGT
The DNA here is from genome assembly GCA_905116865.2 of Candidula unifasciata. Lineage (NCBI taxonomy): Eukaryota > Metazoa > Mollusca > Gastropoda > Stylommatophora > Geomitridae > Candidula > Candidula unifasciata. The sequence goes on along the minus strand of CAJHNH020001631.1, from coordinate 41,987 downwards.
TGTGTTACGTATCGTACAAAAAGCTGTCACAAAGAGAAGAAGATCTCTGCTTAGCTGAAAGGTAGCATCGCATGGCGAGAGGATGATGTAAGAAACTTGCGTGTGAGACGAAAGTGAGAGTAAGAGAGAAAGAAAAAAAGAAAGACATAAAGAAAGAAAGAAAGAAAGAAGAAAGAAAGAAAGAAAAGAAAGAAAGAAGAGAAAGAAAGAAAGAAAGAAAAAGAAAAGAAAGAAAGAAAGAAAGAAACAGAAGAAAGAAAGAAAGAAAGAAAGAAAGAAAAAGGGGAGGGGAAGGACAGAAAGAGAGAGAGAGAGAGAAATAAATACAGGTGAGAAAGAAAGAAAGAAGGGAAGACTACCACAGCAAACTAACAGATGACTAAAACAAAGACAGAAGGCAAATATGTCTGTCGTACATTGTCACAGCGAGTACAGTTACTAGTGCCATCGAAACTGAAACTCTTGCTGCTGCTGATGGAGACGGAGAAAGAAAGAAAGAAAAAAGAAAGAAAGAAAGAAAGAGAGAGAGAGAAAGAAAGAAAGAAAGAAAGAAAGAAAGAAAGAAAGAAAGAAAGAAAGAAAGAAAGAAAGAAAGAAAGAAAGAAAGAAAGAAAGGGGAGGGGAAGGACAGAAAGAGAGAGAGAAATAAATACAGGTGAGAAAGAAGGGAAGAACGAAAAAGAAAAAGAAAGAAAGGGGGAAGGGACGGACCGAAAGACAGAGAGAGAGAGAGAGAGAAATAATTAAAAGAGAGAAATAAATAAAAGAGAGAAAGCAAGAAAGAGAGGGATAAAGAGAGAAAGAAAGAGACAGACAGAGAGAAAGAAAGAAAGAGAGAGAGCGAGAGAGAAATAAAGTGATGAACAGAGAGAGAGAGAGAGGAGAGAGAGAGAGAGAGAGAGAGAGAGAGGCCACCAACTTACTTATGGAAAACCGTAAGCTGTAACGAATTATCGACTAGGAAACTCTCAGCCATGCTATGCCAGTCTTGAAGGGGAGAAAACATAATTGCGGATCTATAAGTTCAGATGCGCTTTTAATCGTCTCAAGCATGTGCAGCCAGCGTTTTCGACAGCTCACATCATGTTCCAGAATTGCCCTTGTCCGGTACTCGCTGTGACAATGTATGACAGACATCTTTGCCTTCTGTCTTTGTTTTAGGCATCTGTTAGTTTGCTGTGGTAGTCTTCAGAATCATCGATTTTTGTAGTAGGTAATTCCATAATATAACAGCGGTTAACAAAGTGTGGGAAAGGCCCGCGTTGATTATTAAATCTAGAACTATGCCAGTGCTACGTTGTAGATCGTAGGAACATCCATTTTGTCGTTTGCAATCGTTTTCTTCCGCGACTGCTCCTTTTACGTGTCTCGTACTTTCTCAGTTACCTTCATACTAAATCTCTCCCAACGACCAACTCTTCTTTTGTCGGTCCTGCACTATTTGGTGGTAACTTGATATGTGATAAGCTAGATGTTGTGAGGACACGTTGAAAGCCAGTGAACAATGCGAAAGGCACTAATAGATCATTACTGTCTGGGAAGAATGGCGTTGCGAGGAGTTACCAGGGAATCCGGCTAACGTTCAACATTTAAGGGAAGGGCGAGATGGATATACAATCAGACAGTTACTAGTGCCATCGAAACTGAAACTCTTGCTGCTGCTGATGGAGACAGAGCGCTTATGGGAGTGTCCCGAGTGCTGTGGTGTCGATTCTTAATTCAACATTCACTAAATTTTCGGTCACTTTATTCTATCTTTGTGTTGGGTTGAAGATCAGATATTACAGATCTCGGACGTTTCGCATAAGCGCTTCGTCGCCATTGTTATCAGCTAGCTGAGAGTTCCATTTCTCTTGGCATCTGTAGCACTGATTAAGTGTCCCTCTTGCCTCTCCTCTGACTGTTAAATTTCGGCCAGATCCCCTAATGACTCTTCACTCGACAGTTCTCCACTACAACATTATTGTCTACACGTGAATTAAAGTTACTAGTTAGCGACAGTTTCAGTTATGTCTTGGTCTCCAAACTTTGTTTAACTTTCCGCATTGTCCAGCAGCTTCCTTTATATCTTCAATTCCAACACCTAGCACTTACTTGTTCACTCTTCTTTCATCCAATGCTTTAAAATGTCAATTTCCCGTTTACAATATTTCAGAATTCCCACATCATTTACATTTTCACAAACTCGTTCTAATATTGCAATGTCTGAAACCTTTCACCTTTCCACACACTATTCCAGCGACTCAAACCCTTTCACCTTCATTCATACTGTTCCAGTGTCTCAAAGTCACACTTTCTCACACACTATATTTCAGTGTCTCCAAGTCTTCCACATTATCACACACTATATTATGTCTCAAACCCTCACAAATTTTCACACACTATATTCCAATGTCGCATACCCTCCCAGCTTCTTACACACTGTATTCCAATATCTCAACCCCTTCCAACCTCTCACACGCTATATTCCAATGTCTCACCCCTCCCCACCTCTCATACACTATATTCAATAAACTCAAGATCGCCATTTTCTCTTTCTAACACCCTCTACAACTTTCCCATTTGCATCCCTGAAGTATTACTCTCACACTTGCTCTAATTAAACAGTCTAAATGTCTCATTCTCGGACCTGACTTACTGATTGTCTTCAAATGTCTGATATTTTCAGATCACAAGTCAGACATGCAACCTGTAAACTGATCTCTCCCCCCCCCCCTTTTTTTTTTTTTCATCGTTTTCAATATTAGTTGATGGCGCCATTTTATGCAACGTAGATATCGCGGTCTATTCTTTCATTCTGCACAATCCGGTGCAATCCGTTCGAAATCAGAAATGGAATCCCGCACTTTTGTCCTTTCGTCAACGTTTCTTTCAGGGTTTCTCTCATTTATCGTCAGTCCATTTATCTTTTGCATCTCTCCACGTCTTCAGAATTGCCCAATTAGGTCCATGTCACCATGCCTGTCACGGTGATTCATAAATGATGCTCACGTCTGCTACAGAATAGACCCATATAGGATCGACGATAACATATGTCGACCATGATAGACTGATACGACAATACATAATAGATGAGACGGTAACACAAGTCGACCATGATACTTATAGACTGACACGACAATACATAATAGATGAGACGATAACACAGATCGACCATGATACTTATAGACTGACACGATTAATACAGTGAACGGGGGGGGGGCACATGATGGACTGAATACGACAATACAGGGTCGATGAACGATAAAAGGGTCGGCCATGAGACCTATGTACTGGAGAGTCGACAATACACGGGGGGGGGGGGAATAGATTCAGACGAGGGACGGGGTCTGACCATGAGCTTATAGAGACCTGACACAACAATGGGGAATAGGGTGAGTACGATACACAAAGGGGTTTTTTTTCCGGGGGGATGGGGGGGCACCCCCCATTATACTTATAGACTGGGGCACACGACATACAGAATAGATCAACGTATAACACGAGGATTGACCATGATACTTTAGACTGACTGACAATACAGAATCATGAGACATTAACATGCCGAGGGGCTCGGAGATATACAGAATAGATGAGACATTAACACAAGTCGGCCATGATACTTATAGAATGACACAACAATACAGAATAGATGAGACGATAACACAAGTCGGCCATGATACTTATAGACTGACAAAAAATACAGAATAGATGAGACGGTAACACAAGTCGACCATGATACTTATAGACTGACACGACGACGTAGACAATTTGGGATATCAACTCAAGTTAAAGGTGAAACATATCGACACACAAGACGCAATAGCCGTACTGACATTTACGCTTTAAAATATCATCTTACGATCCCAGGCCAACTGTCGAACAATGACGCCAGAAGTTTTCCCGCATGATTGTGACAGTGCTTACAGTCTTTTAATTCTATCAACGTGGGAGTTCGGGATTAAAGAAAACGGGTTTTGTCCCGTTTAGGTACGGCTGTCTTGTAAGTTTTAAGTAAATGCCCTTTATGTGTGTGCACAAACCCTGTCACAGCAAGCAGGTCAGGAAGATGGACCCTCAAAACTGAAACCCCCACACGAGTACCTAAGACTAACAGAAAGGACCCGGACATGTTTATACAAGACTTCATAAACAGTTAGGGACAATAAGATACAAGCACTGGCGTAGTAAACCATTTTAGCCAGTGATCTGGGGCCAAAATAAAGTCAGACCGTAATTATAATCTAAGCTGTCTTCAGCAGCGTCGAAAGGGGACAAGGGGATGGATCTGCCTTGCTTAGTTATCAGCATTTACTTCTTCTTTTTTTTTTCTTCTTTTTCTTCTTCTTCTTCTTCTTCTTCTTCTTCTTCTTCTTCTTTTTCTTCTTCTTCTTCTTCTTCTTCTTGATTTTCTTCTTCCTTTACTTCTTCTTTATCTTCTTCTTCTCTTCTTCTTCTTTTTCTTCTTCTTCTCTTCTTCTTCCCTTCTTCTTCTTCTTCTTCTTTCTCTTCTTCTTCTTCTTCTTCTTTCTTCTTCTTCTTCTCTTCTTCTTCTTCTTCTTCTTCTTTTTTCGTCTTCTTCTCTCCTCTCTTCTTCTGCCTCTTCTTCTTCTTCTTCTTCTTCTTCTTCTTCTTTTTCTTCTTCTTCTTCTTCTTCATCTTCTTCTCTTCTTCTTCTTCTTCTTCTTCTTCTTCTTCTTCTTCTTTCTTCTTCTTATTATTCTTCTTCCTCTTCTTTCTTCTTCTTCTTCTTCTTCTTCTTTCTTCTTCTTCTTTGCGTTCACCGGCTGTAAGCTCCAGGGGAAAATTCTGTTTGTTCGTCAACTTCTGAACTCTAATCCTGTTCTAGAATATAAGGAGTGCATACACATCCGTTTTACAAATCTGACTCATTTGTATGCACACAGATGGTTCATTTTCTCTTAGGCAGATGCACTCCGACTTCGAAGGAAGCTCACAATTAGTCGACTCTTACGACATTCTTTTTAGGTAGGTAGTGGGCCTGTTCTTTTTTCCTGATCCTGGGATCCCGGAACCCACACTGGAGATTGGCACAGGACCAACAGAGTTAGTGCTTTGTGCGACATTCTCGTCACACCGCTAACCGTTCTGTGGTGGTGTTAGGTAAAACCCGATGATCTCAACTTTAAACTTTAAATGATGATTTTGTAGCAGCTTTTCGTATATCCAAGACCTTCCTTCCTTCCTTCCCTTTCCTGTTTCCTTTCCTACTTCCTTCCTGTTTAAATGGGTATGTTCATAACTAATCTACTAATTTTCTTTCATTTAATTCTCATCTCCAACAACAATGTAGATGTTTGACTAAATAACTAATAATCAATGGGACGCTAATCATATTCTATAAGTTCGCCATCCTTGGAGACAGACCGTCTATTCTCACACGTCCCTGTTTGGCATGCTCATTTCTGCCTTGGTACTCAGTTTGCGGGGAAAAACTAGTGGCTTAGCGTCCTAAAGCAGTAGAATACAGAATCAATTATTTAAACCAATGGATTGGATCGTGAAAACCCCCTAGAAGTGGCTAACGCCTTTTTTTTTTAAAATGTGACTGCGGTCATTATAAGTGTAACTATGAAATTAAGGAGGTAAAGTAAATGGCCCTCTGTCACGCCTTTCAGACATATTGGGTATATAGGGCTATATAGGTTAGTTGCGTATCCTTTACAGGACGTTGCAGAACCAACCCCAGCCTCTGGCTGTGTGGTTTTTCTAGGCAAATTTACGTCCACTAGTTTGCCATTGCTTCTGGACGGTCGGCTTGATACCACTGTCGAAACCAACGCAAGGCGCATGGCCCGCAGCTGGGATCGAACCCAGCATTACGGAGCGTTCGCATCGACCTAGCCACAGAACCGACTATATAGGGCTAGACCTATATATTTTATAGACCAAACGGCACTTGGTAGGTTATGTGGTCAGCATTACACTGGCCGCCTTTACTTCCCAGGACTGTAGCTGGTACCCACTCAAGGCTGGGTCGACCTGGGAGCCAATGTCATTTTTGAAAAATAAAATCCGGCTGTCGTCAGAATCCGAACCCACGACCTTCCGATCCGCAGCCGAGGGTTTAGCCGTTAGACCACGGCTGTTCCCATAAGTTTAACTGTAATTATTAAAACTTGTAAAAACAACAAAATGTTAGATTAATTTTCCTACAAATTATATTTGAATATTTTATTTTGTCATTGAAGTAACATTACTTCACGATTGGCGTCATTTATAAAGCTGACAAGTTCATATCTCACGCGGTCACTATAGCTGTTGATTTTTATATGATTAGTGTGTCTTGTACCATGTTCTGTAAATCTGCTTCCTAGATATTTGAATTTCTGTACCTGATTGATTGTAGTGCCATTGACATTGATTGACGTGCATGTTATTATGTTTACGGATTCTTTTCTCTATGTTTGTGAAAGTTGAAAAGCATCAGTAGCTATTGATAAAAAAATTCAACAATTTTGAGAACAAATGTCTTAGAAGAATACTGAACCTCCAATGGACAGATTTCAGATCCAATACGCAAATAAGACAAGAGACCAAGCAAGATAATGTAACCAGTTTTAAAAGAAAGCGCCGCTGAAATTACTCTGGCCATGCATTCAGAATGGATAAGACAAGACTCCCCCATCAAGCCCTCATATGGACACTGAAAGCAAAAGAAAACAGGGGGACTTTTTCTTTGTTTTACGGGACATAATTTAACAACTGACTATATAATGTGTGTTAAATATAGTTAATTCCCTTGTTTCAAACCATCAAAATGTGGCCTTTAAAAACATTGTCTGTTGAAAGTGGCGACATTTTTTTCTTAATTAAATCAGTCAGTTAGTCACATGGAAGGGTCGAGGTTGACATCTACCCACATATATATGTCTGTCTTTCTCTCCTCTGCTGCCATTACTGGGTTTTCCGGTTGTCACAATGTTTTCCACTGTCCTTCTAAGACCAAAACATGATCTTTGCCTCTTTCTATTTGTTTGTTTGTTAATTAGTCAACAGATTATCCTCATAGCATTTCAAACCATTCAGTCCATAAGTGCTCGGATACCCTCCTTTGTAAACCCCGCAGCGTTTAGCGGCTGACGACGCAAGTTCTATGTTGGTTTCTTCTTCTTTGGCTTCCTGCATAATGCTCTTGTCTGGCAACACCCTTTTAACATGCAGTTCGGTTATTGTTGCAGATTCAGAGCCATCACTTGGTTTTCGCAAACGTTTCACTTCTCGTAGAGCATTCATAATATCACCATGGCCCATGGCTTGTCCGCCTTCGACAGTTGCCTTACCTGCAAGCCGATCAGCTTGCTCATTTCCTGTCACGCTCGCGAGCTCTGGCACAAATATGAAACTGATATGTGTCAGCCCCGAACGGTTTAGAGACTCCAGCCACTGTTATTGGATCCAGCCCTTCTCTATCTTCATGCGCGTACTCACTGAGTCACTGAGCAAGCATGCGCAGGAAAAAGTCTGTGTCTCCATGCATGTTATTGCTTTGGTCACTGCCGTGACCTGCCTCTTTCTATTGGTTGCATGCAATGTCTTACTCCCATAAACGACTGTCCTTGCAAATTGTTGCCAGATGCTTTTAACAGCGATAAAATCTTCACCTGCCCATTTTCACATGTAGCCGCTACTGATGCCTTAGTTATAACTTGTTTGATGGTTGAACTGGGCATCTTGCGTTTGTCTTGTTGCTCTGCCATTCGGGCTCACATTTTTGTAGTTTCAGCGGATGGTGAAACATTCGAGATGGGAAGAGGAAGAGCAACCCGTTGATTACTATGGCAAATATATGTCTATGGCCGTCTAAAATATTCGCAACATTTTACTATAGACATCCACAGTATTCCCAACATGTTACTATAGACGTTTAAAGTATTCGCAACATGTTACTATAGACGTCCAAAGTATTCGCAACATGTTACTATAGACATCCAAAGTATTCGCAACATTTTACTATAGACGTCCAAAGTATTCGCAACATGTTACTATAGACGTCCAAACTATTCGCAACATGTGTCTCAGCTACTTGGTCGTCCAAAGTATTCACAACATGTCTCAGAAACCACTATTCCGTTTACCTGCTGCTTCTTGCTAATGTTTTCCGTTTGCATTTTAAGATTTTTTTTCCATACAGCAAAACTTGGATATAACATTTCACTGCTCTCGTTTTATCTGAAATTGATCTGTTACTTGTACGTTCTACTTCTGAATCCTAATCATGCATCTACCGTCGGATGTTATGATTGTTCACACAATGTTGAGTGTTATTGGCCTGGTTATTAAAAAAATTGGGTGGGGGTGGGGGGTGGGTGGGGGGAGTGTGGATTGTAGACAAAGGAGAAAATGACTACAGACAGGTCAAGAGCTCATCGTCTAAGAAGAAGCAGGTTACATACAAGCGATGGCAGCAGTAGTCCTTCCCATGCTCGGATTGTGGAAGACTTCTCCTAACGCCAGCAGGTCTTGCTAGAGACACTCGCTGTCGCCATGGAATGTGATTCCCTTGCCTCCCAGACCAACAGTGAAACTCTGTCGTCTGGAAAGACGGAAGGATGTCAGCTACCCCCACCATTAATTTGGTTAAACATTTGTCCTTTTATTGCACACAAAATATTTTCATGGAATTAATGTTATTGTTTCAGATTTTATATATGTATACTCCCACCTTTCTTACTGTTCATTCAGTCATTGTCACTACTGTTCATATTTACCACTTCTTAGGGTGGTGTAGACTAAAAAGTCTGGTGGAAGGGAGGTCCAAAGCCTAAGGATTCACTGCCGCATGGCCAGTGCTGTCGCCATGCACTGTGGTAGGCTGAGATCTTTAATTCTGACCTCGACAGAAAAACTCCCATCACCCTTACTGGGGATCCAACTCAGGTCTCCGGTATGATATCCATAATACCGAGCCTAAGGTTTAACAACTCATGGCTTCTGGATACTGAAATTGAAAAAAATAAAAATAAAAAAAGAGCTCCGCGCTGTAACCGCTCGGCCAGCCGCTTATCCTAGGTATTCAGTGAATATCTACTTCTGCTGCCAATTACTACCTTTTTTGTAAAATGTGTGTGTAGGCGGGGAGGGAGGGGGGAGGTGAGCCTGAGGAATTACGGCGGCGTGGCTAGTGCTGTCGCCACGACTGTGCAGGTGTAGGCGGGGAGGGGGGTGAGCCTGAGGATTTACGGCTGCGTGGCTAGTGCTGTCACCACGACTGTGCAGGTGAGGGTTTTATTTTGCCCCCGACAACAACAAAAAAAAAAAAAAAAAAAGAAACCAAGTCTGACCACGGTTTCGAACCTGGGTCTCCCGCTTGAAAGCCCAGCGTTCCAACCGTTCGGCCAGATCTACTTCTTCAAATGTCTGTTATTACCTAACTTACCTTATTACTACTTCTTGTTGCAGAACTGTTCCGTTTTTAGGTAATGAGTAACTTAGCTAATTTGAATCTAATGTTATACGTGATTTCATCTGTTTTCCTGTTTTCAAATGTTTGATATGATCAGCTATTTCTTTATTTATAAAATGGCGGGCTCACCGAGTTATTTTATTTTTCAGGTCTTTCTGATCTCTCTCCATCCAATGAACTATTTTATATATTCATTCAACCTGGTTATCAGGTCATCTTCTACCTTTAATACTTTCTTTGTTTTTGATTTCCAAAAATCCTGTATTTAATCTTTTTTTCCCCCCACGGTCAGATTAAATATTTCTCTGCGTATATTATCTCTTTATGTATATTTTTGAATGAAATTTTCTTGCTGTGTTTATTTAATAAGTTAGCTTTTGCTTTTTTTTTTTTTTTTTTTTTTCTATTTATTATTCATTATTCTCTGTAATTATATGTTTTTATTTAGCTTTAAGATTTCTTTAGTCTTCCTTTCTATTTGGCTGTTTGTGTTTTTTTCTTTTCTTGTTAAATGGATGACGTTTTTCTGCATCTCTCATTGTTCCGTAATTCTTTATTTTTAAGTTCTGCATGCTATCAGTGTCTCAGGATAATTGTGTATCGTCCTTGAAAATATGGGATCTCAAAAAATCTTTGCTGAGTCTGAGTTTTTTTTTTTAACCTTTTCAATTTCATCTCTTAAGTTCACAGTTACTTGTATCTGTCAACAAATTCGAACTTGCCAACAGTTGCGGCCAGCGCTATGCATTTTATTCATGTGCGTCAATCAGTTCTTTTAACATCTGTTATCAATCCTTGCGCCTTGCGTTGGGTTGGACAGTGGTATCAAGAAAGCCGTCCGCCCAGAAAGTAATGGCAAACCACTGGACGTAAATTTGCCTAGAAAAACCACACTACAGCCAGGGGCTGTTGGGGTTGGTTCTGCAACGTCCTGTAAAGGATACGAAACTAACCTATCAATCCTTTGTAGTCATTTTAATTAATTAAGTTTTTAGTGTCAGGAATTTTCTGTATGAACGTTTGACTGTTTATCTTGTTTAAACCATGTGTATTCAACAAACACTACATAATGTTTTTGCGCTATCAGTTTTTCTCCTCTTTCGTTTCTTTTTTATTTCTAAACCACGATCAGCACTAACATCTTCTGTTACTTTCCGTTTCATTTCCTACTTTTAATCTCCAGGAATTGTTTTGACCTTTTGAATTTGCGTTGACGGGTGGCAATTTCGGTTTCATCATAAAATCTCTTTGCCATTACATTAAAAATGTTGTCGACTTGAGAGAGGAAAAAATATAATTACTTACCTGACGGTCTGCAGCAATAATCCCTTTCAAACGTCTTCTTAAAATTGTCTCTCAACTTCCTCTCTCCGTCTATCTCTTTTTTGGCCTCTTCTTTCATCTTTCTCTTCATCTCCTTTTCTTTCCTGACTTCTATCATTGATACTCTTACAGCTCTCTCGCTCTCTCTCTCTCTCTCTCTCTCTCTCTCTCTCTCTCTCTCTCTCTCTCTGTGTGTGTGTGTGTGTGTATGTGTTCTACGTCCATTCGCTCTCTCGCTAACTTTCCTTCTCTTTTTTGCTTTCTCTCTCTCCCCTCTCTCTGTATGTGTTCTTCGTCCATTCGCTCTCTCGCTAACTTTTTTCTCTTTTCGCTTTCTCTCTCTCTCTCTCTCTCTCTCTCTCTCTCTCTCTCTCTCTCTCTCTCTCTCTCTCTCTCTCTCTCTCTCTCTTTCTTTCTTATTATCTTTCTCTCTTGGCCCTTATCACATACTTCCTATCATGCTCCTCATGCATGCCTTTTTGCCTTCCCTCTGCCCCACTACTGCCGAAACCCTAAGACCCGAGATTTTCCTCTAGTTAAGAAGCGCTGAGCAGGACTGTAACTGCATGATGGCATCCATTACCAGACCTATTGCCTTCTTAGAGCACAAGCGGGAATCTCTCTTTATCTCTCTCTCTCCCTCTCTCTCTCTCTCTTTCTCTCTCTCTCTCTCTCTCTCTCACACACACACACAAACAACTCATAACAGCCTCACATCTTACCATCTCTCTCCCCCTCCTTTTCCTCCCTTCTCCCCTTATTGCTTTTTTTTACCACTGTAATTGGTTATATCTGCGACTAACACAAGCTTTCACATGGTATGTCACCCCCCCCCCCTCCCCCCGCCTATCTCTTTCTTTCGCTCTCCCTCGCCCTTTCCTCTGTTTGTCTCCTGTTCTCCATCTGTTGCTGACTCCGCCCCTTCCTCTTTCTTTCCCAGTACCTCCTCCCGAACTCTCAATTGTCTGCCTTTTAAGAACCGCTGAGCGCGGCCCACCATGATGACGTCACTACTAGGCTAATCACCATCTAAAGCATTGTTTCTCAAACTGTTTTCGCCATGGCACCCTTGTTGGGCAGATTTTTTTTTCGTGGCACATGATCTCCTAAAGCGGCTTGAATACTTAGGAAAAGAATGGGAAAAAGTGCAAATTTAATGCTCGTCTGTTCTAATGCGATGAATGAAACTGATCTGTTTTTTGGTTCTTAATTTATAACGTACCCCAAACAGGAAATCCCTGTGGGAAATCCACAGCTGACCTGACAGTCCATTTTTTCAAGGGGTGCAAGTGTGCTGTTTTTTTTTTTTTTTTTTTTTTTTTTTGGAGTGTTCATCTAGTGTCTTCTAATACTAACCCTAACTTTAAACTTAGCTGTAGAAAAATCGCGAAAAACTACAACCTGAACACCCTAGAATTTATTGGGAATGTCTCCCGTGACGTCAGGGGTAAGTTATAAATTAAGTACCTGTTTTTTTTTCTTAGCGGACCTGAGACTGCACTGCAGCCTTGTCAGTATAATTGTTTATCTAAAAATACCTGTGTCCAGAACTCTTCTTGGCTTCCTTCATAGTATTTCTGTTTTAAACTGCTGTCTTTGCTGATTTAAAGCAGATGTTGAAAACATTCTTGATTGTTGCCGCAGCACCCCTGGGCCCCGCGTCACCTAGTGTAAGAATCGCTGATCTAGAGCACTAACTGTAGAATTCACCCACAATTCAACCACTAACTGTCTGTCTATCCAGAAATCATCACATCCCCGCTACTCCCCCACTCACTGAACTACCATAATGGTTTATGTCTGCGACCTTCACAAGGTCTCTCACCTGGAGTTTTGTTCTGCCCCAGCCGCCATGACATCTCAAGAGAACCACATCCCGTGTCAGTTTGTCCTGCCCACTTCTAGCTTCAGTTATAACCAGATGTGTTATATAATAACCAGAAGCCGACCGACCTCACACATCAACCCCGTGAGTGTAAAGCGCTGTTCGTTTCGACATTTCACAGTCGCACTGTTTCGATGACATTTAGATATTCAGGACAGTCAATCCATCAGCTCCAAAGAGCCACTGGGCACAGTTAATGCTTTTCTTGTAATGGTTTTATTATGGGCTTTTAATCGAACGGTTAGCACGCTGGCTGTCAAGCGGGAGACCCAGGTTCAAATGCTCGGTAAGGCTGGGATTTTGTTGTTGTTGTTGGTGGTGGTGAGGGTCGAACAAAAAAATTATTACCTGCAAAGTCGTGGCGACAGCACTAGCCATGCGGCCGTAGATTCCCAGGCTCAAAGACCCGCCTCCTCCCCCCCGCCTGCACCGCAAAAGTGGTAAAATAAAGGCGATAATTGGCAGTTTATACTTTTTAATCATGAGCATTGCAGCTTGGAAATATGTTAAATTTCAAAGAAATTTTCATTTGTAATAGGTTTTTTTTCCGCGGAAAAAGGGTAAAAATGGGGCGGGAAAAGGGTAAATTCTTCCATTCTGTTTAATTGTTGTTTTTTTGTTAATATAATAAAAAGTAATGGTCTCTTGTCCTTGCTTTGAGGCCTGTTGTGAAGATAGGGCTAGACGACCTATTTTTATAGACCAATCGGCACTTGATGGTTGATGTAGTCACCGTTACGCTGGCCGCCTTTACTTCCCGGGACTGCACCCGGTACGCACTCAAGTCTGGGTCAATCTTGGAGTCAAGGTCATTTTTGAAAAAAAGGTCCGGCTCCGTCAGGACGCGAACCCACGAGCTTCCGATCCGCAGGCCAGCGTCAAGCCCCTACGCCACGGCGTCTCCCATTCTGTTTTATACCAGTAATGTATTTGATTATCTTGCGCAAACGTAGATCATAATTTTGTATGGGGGTGTTGTTAATTCTTCCTATTCCTTGTACAGTAGTCGTCAATTTCATTCTTTCTATCCCTGAAAGTCGTCATGATAATTATTACCTGAGTTAATTCTACCTTGATAGTCACCACGTGAGGTAATTCTACCCTCGTTGTCGTCCTGATAATTACCACGTGAGATAATTCTACCCTCATAGTCGTCCTGATAATTACCACGTGAGATAATTCTACCCTCATAGTCGTCCTGATAATTACCACGTGAGATAATTCTACCCTCATAGTCGTTCTGATAATTACCACGTGATATAATTATATCCTTGTAGTCGTCCTAACTACTACGTGAAGTAATTCTAGCCTAGTGGTCGTCCTGATAATTACCACATGAGGTAATTCTGCCCAGGTGGTCGTTCTGATAATTACCACGTGAGGTAATTCTGCCCAGGTGGTTATTCTGATAATTACCACGTGAGGTAATTCTACCCTCGTAGTCGTCCTGATAATTACCACGTGAGATAATTATATCTTCGTAGTCCTCATAACTACCACGTGAAGTAATTCTACCCTGGTGGTCGTCCTAATAATTACCACGTGAGATAATTCTACCCTCGTAGTCGTCCTAACTACCACGTGAAGTAATTCTACCCTGGTGGTCGTCCTGATAATTACCACGTGAGGTAATTCTGCCCAGGTGGTCGTCCTGATAATTACCACGTGAGGTAATTCTGCCCTGGTTTGACACTGCTAACACAGTAATCAGCATGTTATGTTCTCCAACCAACCTAGTGATCAGTATGGCATGTTTTTCTACTTACCCATTGGTTAGCATGTCATGTTCTTCTACCACTGACCCAGTGACCAGCTTGTTATGTTCTTCAATTACTGACCCAGTGACCTGACCAGGTTGTTATGTTCTTCTACCATTGACTCAGTGACCAGCTTTTCGTGTTCTTCTACCAATGACCCAGTGATCAGCTTATGTTCTTCTACCACTGACCCAGTGACCAGATTGTTATGTTCTTCTATCACTGATCCGGTGACCAGATTTTTATGTTCTTCTACTACTGACCCAGTGACCATCTTGTTCTCTATTAAGTTCTTCTACTACTGACCAGTGACCAGCTTGTTATGTTCTTCTACCATTCACCAGTGACCAGCTTTTGTTCTTCTATCACTGACCCAGTGACCAGATTGTTATGTTCTTCTACTACTGAACCAGTGACCAGCTTGTTATGTTCTTCTACCATTCACCAGTGACCAGCTTTTCGTGTTCTTCTATCACTGACCAGCTTGTCATGTTCTTCTACCATTGACACAGTGACCAGCTTGTCGTGTTCTTCTACCACTGACCCAGTGACCAGCTTGTCGTGTTCTTCTACCATTGACCCAGTGACCAGCTTGTCGTGTTCTTCTACCACTGACCCAGTGACCAGCTTTTCGTGTTCTTCTACCATTGACCCAGTGACCAGCTTGTCGTGTTCTTCTACCATTGACCAGCTTGTCGTGTTCTTCTACCATTGACCCAGTGACTAAATTGTTATGTTTGTCTACAACTTACACAGTGACCAGCTTGTCATGCCCTTCTACTAATAAGCCACCAGCTTGAATGTTCTACTAACTCAGTGATCATGTTTAATGTTTTACTGACTCACTGATAATCTTGAATGTTCTAAAGACCAGTTTTCGGCTTGAATGTTTTAATGACTCAGTGATCTTCTTGACTGTACTACGGACTCAGTGATCCTCTTGAAAGTACTACCTACTGACTCAGTGATCTTCTTGACTGTACTACTGACTCAGTGATCAGCTTGAATTTTACCGAAAATGCTCATGTGTATAAATAACTAGTAAGTCATAAGCAAACAAATATTATCACAGCACTCCAGACAGATCCATACGTGCTCCGATCGCCTCCTGAAAAGCTTCAGAAGTGTGAGAAACGACTGACGACGCTTGTTGTGTGTTGATTAACGAAACGTTTTGTGCCTTTAGTCAATTGTTCATTTCTGCTCCCTCCCCCTTCCTTTCCCCACCCCACCCGATGTCCATCAGCCTAGACAGCGATACAGAAATATACTTTTTATGTATACTTAGATAACCAAAGAGAAAACCACTAGTGCTTTACTTTCAAAGACACTACATACTTGGGAAGCCAGATTTCTTGAGTGTGCTCTGACCAACAGTAATAACGACTAGAACATTTAACTCGTAGGATGAGATTCACAGAACTGCTAATCACACATAACACGTTGTTTGGCACTGGATGTGTTAATAATAGGTGCAGGCTAGTTTTACTATTCAAACCCAAATAGAATTAATTGTGAAAGAAAGGAGATGGAGAAATGTAATACAGGCGATGGGGACATGAACTGGCAACCCCGCATTGTAAATCCTGGCACCACGTAAGAAGTTGGCAGGGGACCAGTGTTGCCACTATTCTTTGACAAGAAACATCCAAACATCCAAAACGGAGTTAAAAAATATCTAAAGACATCTAAATTTGCGTGGAAAACATCTAGAAAAAACATCCAAATGGAAAGAGTCACAAATTACATAGTAATTGATATGACTTACCCTAAAGAATCATCTTTACTGAAATTTGCCTCACAAGATCACAGTGACTGGTATGCTTTAGCTGTTCAAAATTCTTTTAATACCTAATCAGTGAGCTGATAAGTGGAGCCGAATTTAAATAAGATAGCATTTAAGAGGTCAAATTTAATCCTGTTTCTTAGGTTAGATTTGATAAATTCACTCTAAATAAAAAACCTCTTGATAAACATCTACCATCTAAAAGTAAAAAACGCCATCTAAATGCAAAAAAAAAAAATATATCTAAATATGGATGTAAAACATCCAAAGTGCCAACACTGCAGGGGACGTATCTATCTATACCTTTGAATATTCCAATACGAAAAGTAAAGATGCAAGATCAAGCAGTTTTGAGAATCACCGACGTTCTGTTATTGATTCATTAAAGATTTCTATAAAATTTCATGGGTTAGGTTGAACTTGCCACGAGGTGAATGAATGGAAGGAAACAGGCGGTGCTGGAAAATGTCAACAGTGTTAAAATTAAATGTGGAAGTAATTGATGAGATTTTAAAAACGCTGATGGCATTTCTTGAAATTCTACACTGTGGAAATCATTTCTCTAGAAACACCAAGGCAACATTGTTGTCCTTGCTGTTGTTGTTATTATTATTATTATTATTATTATTATTATTTGAACCACAAAAATAAGAACAAGAAAAAGAAGAAAAAGAAGCAGAAAAAGACGAAGAAGAAGAAGAAGATGATGATGATGATAATGAAGGAGAAGAAGAAAGAGGAGGAGGAGGCGGGTGATGATGAACAAGATGACTACAGTGATGAGAAGAGGATGAGGAGAAAACACCCCCTCGTGTCCTCTCGCTGCTGCTTTTGTTACTGCTGTTGTCGTAGTTTTTAAAATATACATTCCAAAACATTTCATTTTACACCTATTTCTGAAATGGCATGCTAACCCTTTCCACTTCCCCAACACAAATCTAGTATCTCATGGAATAAATTTAACGTGTCTGATAATTAACAACGACTAAGTCGCTTTTGCGTTGTCAGTCAGTTGTTACTTTGAAGTGGAGATTTACAAATGTAATTAGCCCACCTCCCCTTTTTATGGACAAAACAAAAACCGCACTCTTCAAGAAATCCACCTTGTCTAAGCGATGACAAATGACGCTCTTTCATCTGTCTGTGTTTCCTTTTACGTCAAGCAACACTGTAGTGAAAGGTGTTATAAATAAGACACCTGGAGCTTACATTTCAATGTTTTTATCAAATAAAACGCAAAATTCACATACAATTTAAAAAAAAAAATTAGGTAAAGAAAGTTAGTTTTACAATCATCGTCATTTAGCATTCCCTTTGCAGAACGTCGCTCTCTCCAGAGCCTGTCTGAAGGAAATTGGTTTCTCGGCAGGTCTCCAGTCTCGTACATTTCACTGCCTAAAGTGTCATGTATATTCCGCAGCCACCTTCGTACTGGTCGGTCCCTGCCCCTCTATCCTGGCACTATGCCTTTTGCTACTATTATGTCCAGTACGCCGTGGCGCTTGAGGTGGTCAGAATATTTCAGTTTCCAAGACAAGATGCTGTTTACTAGCCTGTCTTCCTTGATTTTCAAATTGTTTAGGCCAGTGGTTTTCAACCTTCTTAATGTCGCGACCCTTTAAAACAGTTCCCTCATGTTGTGGCGACCCTTTAATACAGTTCCCTCATGTTGTGGCGACCCTTTAATACAGTTCCCTCATGTTGTGGCGACCCTTTAATACAGTTCCCTCATGTTGTGGCGACACCCAAACAGTAATTTTTCTTCATAACTTCAATGAATATGTGTTTTCAGCTTGTCTTAGGCGACCCATGTGAACGGATCTTTCGAC
The DNA here is from genome assembly GCA_905116865.2 of Candidula unifasciata. Lineage (NCBI taxonomy): Eukaryota > Metazoa > Mollusca > Gastropoda > Stylommatophora > Geomitridae > Candidula > Candidula unifasciata. The sequence goes on along the minus strand of CAJHNH020001631.1, from coordinate 24,001 downwards.
CTAAAAAAGGGTCGCGGCCGGAAGTTTGAGAACCGTTGTTTGAGCTGTCAGTATTTCTTCTTTTCTTGGTCCATGGTATTCTGGTAATTTTTTTATAGCATTTCAGTTCAAAATTCCATTTTTCTTCTTTAACGGTCCACGGCTGACGTTTGTATGTTGCCACAGGGAAGATGCGTGATGCATGCCCTTGGTCCACGGCTGACGTTTGTATGTTGCCACAGGAAAGATGCATGCCCATTTTCTTGCTAGGTTGACGGTGCCACTTGAAAAATACTTGAAATAATTAGGGTGAAATCAATGCAGAGCAACTATTCTACTGCGCCATTGTATTTATTGGTTGGTTTATACCTTTCTGTCTTTGCAGACGATAGTACAGTATTTCATTGTGATAGAGCAGCGGTTTTCAAACTGTGGGTTGGGACCCTTCTGAACTAAGACCATCGGAAAACACATATCCACTGAAATTATGAAGTAGCTTGCTTACTCAACGGTCAGCTCTCAGTAACACAGTCGAAAACAACACAGGAAGCTCTGCTGCCTGTTCGTCCGCAGCTAGGTTTGAACCCCGCACCCCGGCAATACGAAGCGCGTTCGCGTTCTCAACACCCAAGCCATGGGCGCCTACTGCCCTTAATTTCTTGAACTAATACTTAGATAATCATCATCATCCTTTATGTGCCGATAGACGTCACATAGGTTTGGCATTCGATTCATCCACTCTACTCTCTTACATGTAACTCTCGATTTCTACCCAGCATTTTTAGCCTCTCGTAATAATGTTCTTCTTATTGTTTCCCTTGGAACGTCCTCTTTTTCTCAGACCTTTGTTTCCCATTCCAATGCCTGTTTTGTTATTATTTGCTCAATGCGCCTTGGAATGTGTTCTATGTATCTCCACCTTTCTCCTATTCCAGTCGATATTGTAGATACAAATGATTAATACAACATTAGTCTTAGATGCTGGAAAGAAAGAATATCATATAATTACAGGGATGAAAAAAAAAAAAAAAACGCACGGTGAGTTGTTGTGTTGAAGTTAGCGACTTCGCCATCTATTTCCCCGGCTTCGTTCAGACATCGTCGGCAACCGGATCTTCCGCCCATTGGCTGGCTGGTAGACGACTCCGTCGCCGGTCGGGACAGTGTTAGGATCTGTCGTCTGCTTTGATCACATCAACAGTGCAGGAGTCCTTTTCAGGTTTTTGGGTGGCGTGCAATGCTAAGCAATTTTATGTGGTGCACATAACCTAGTCACAATTATAACCTAAAGCTTCCCCCTTCGGGGAGGCTTTTTGAACTTGACGATTTTTTATTTCTAAAAAATGATGATGATGCTGATCGTTTATACAGGTAGACTTAACATCGCCCCCCCCCCCCCCCCCAAAAAAAAAAACCTCTCCCCCCAAAAAAAACCTCCCCCCCCCCCCCCATTTAATTTCCTTTCCTATCGTTTAGACTCCTAGTCGTAGATTGAGTTTGTTAGTTAATTTATTCCCGTGTCATTATAGTCTGTCACGGTAACCGGCTTTCCCTTCCTTCCTTGTCCGCAATGGGTTTCGCAATTCAAATTACCGCCCCATTTTATTCTTTCCCTATTCTAGTTTGGTTTCCTCCCATAGCTTTGGACGTTTTCGTGTGTTTCGCAATGTCATCCCATTGTTTGCATCCCATTGTTTGCTGGCTTATGTTTGCAAATACGAGTTGCTGATAAAAATCGAAGAGTTATTACCGCCGTTAATAACAGTGGATGTTATAAATGTATTAAGTGGACATTACACATAATGTGGCATATTGGTTATTGCATTTCTTTATGAGGCAGCTTCTCATGGTAAAACGTGCGGTTTCACTATATAGCGGTTTTATTGCCGCATACCGTTGCTGCTTTCTTCGGTTTGCAGTCAATTAACAGAATCGAAAAACCACGGTTGAAAAGGTTAAGAGAAAAAATAAAGTGTGTGTGTGTGTGTGTGTATGGATTGGGGGGGGGGGGGGGGGCGTGGAATTGCCTTAATGATACGGTACCTTCGTGGCAAAGTTGTTAATCTGTTTGCCTCGCCCTCTGAAGGTTGTTGGTTCGCCTTCCTTGTATTTTTTGTTTGATTCACAAATATGGGTGTTTCTGAGATCGCCCTTTGGTCATCGCTTGAGCCCGTTGTTTGTGCGATGTTCTCGGCTGGTGTCAGACGCTTTGTTAACAGAGGCCGACTCAAAATAGGTTAAATTGGACAATGACGCTGATCCTCTCGCCTCTAAACATTCGATTTAAACTCAGCAGGTTGGAATTATTTAAGGTACTCTGAGCTTTATCCACTATTATCACATTATGCACCACATGTTGTTATAAAAGTATCATGTTAAAATTAGGGCTGTACCGAATATTCGCTTCGTATTAATTTCGGGGCCGAAAATGGACCTAATAACTATTCGGTATTCGGTCGAATACTTGTGGTCGGGCCGAATACGAATAGTTGTGACCTTACAACCGTTTCTGCATACACTGCGATGGACTAAAATAACTCTCATTAACACAATAGTTGATGTTTCCCAAATCTGTCTTAGCGGGGGAAACTGCGACCCGGTTGCTTGGTACAGCAGCTGGCAAGGTCTTTGCCTGCTGACTCGACCGCGGCATTACAGCAGAGGTTCTCAAACTGGGTGCGTATGCCAGGGTGCCGCGGCGAAAATCAGGAAAAGTCTGCTATAAATTGTGACATTATTAAAGAAAACATGAAAATACTTGAAAGTTTAAATTTAAATTGTCTCTTCTCGCCACTGTCGAAACGATTCCCCCCCCCCCCCTTTTTTTTTTTTTTTTTTCACACTCAATGTGTATCATGCTGCATAAAATGCCAACCGCAGCCTGCTAAAAATTGTCTTTGTATTTGCCCCGAGGTGCGACCGATCCTGCTTCTGTATTCGTGAAGGCGCAGAGGATAAGTTAGGTTGTGATTACATTTTGGCTGAAATTTAAAAGTGCAAAATGTGGTCTGCACAATAGTAACTGCCTCGACAATTAAGCACTTATATTTAAAGGCAATGCGTTGTGAGTCCTGGACAATCGGTAGGCAGGCCAAACAATTTATTGAGGCCTCAGAGATGTGGTTTTACAGAACAATGATTAAAATAAAAAAGCAACCAAGAGGGGCCCGAAGACAACTAATAACAGACACCAGAAGGAGACAGTCATCGTTTTCGGCCATGTTATGAGAAGAGGGAAATTGAAACATGTTGTGACCACTGGAAAGATCCGTGAATGGAGGAATAGAGGAAGACAAGGAGAGAACATTCTTGACAGTCTTGTTGCATGGCATAGAGGTGTGTCAGCACACAAACTAATACATGATGCAGGAGATCGCAGACTGCGGCGAAGCATAATTGCCCACGCCAGTCGGCAAGGCGCCTGAAGATGATGATACACTATTCGTATTCGGCCGAATAGTTATTCCGGCTATTCGTATGCGGCCGAATAGTGAAAGTCACTATTCAGAGTATTCAGAGTATTTAGCCACACTGCATCGACATGATAATGATTTCCCTCCATTTGAATATTTGTGGTCATCTAGGCTAAACTTACCTATTTATAAATGCCTTAAAATTTACTCCAGGGACCAAACCGGCCGTTTCTTCTTCAATAGTCGGCTTTTTTGAAGTTTCAGCGTTATCGGTAGTAGGAGGATCAGTGTTCAGATTACTTGTTACCTGTTTTCTTTGTGCGCGCGAGTATGTGTGTGGATTATTTATTATTTGTTCTGTTTATACTTTCCCTTCCGTTATGTTTTGTTTAGGGGTGTTGATTTCGTTATTGTTTCAATTCTCAATAGTTCGTCCTGTCCTTCTTTTCTCATATTTGTTGCTGGTACACTCTATATGACTGTCCCCTGTCGATTGCTGTTGAGTTTGTGATTCTTGTGTTATAAGTGGATAATGACTGTGGTTGAGACGTTCGGATGTATTTGTGCTGGTCTTGCCCTTCTCCTCCATTCATGTTCATAGTCTTGGTGTGTGTTCTATTTAAAAGAAACTCCCTCGTGATATCAGCCCTTCTGCAGTTGTCTTTGTTTTCGGTATAGCACTTATTTGTACGGTACGTGATGCTGATAGTCAGAGGTGAGGTGGTAACCACCTAGGTGGAATAACTCATTCGCGCCCAGGAACTCGATCCTAGATTATGTACATAAAGTGACTGATGACGCACACACTGGCATTTCTACTAGTCATTATTAGGTCATGGAATAGGCCTGAAGCCTGGCATTCACCTTGCGCCCCCCTCCCACAATTCCCACTGCTGTGTGTAAGATGAGTGCTTGGTAAGGCCGAATGTAAGTCGGGCCTCTGTGCCCAATTTTTGACCATTTGAAAATAAAGTTCATTCGTTTGTTTTTCCGTTCTCTATCCTCTAGAAGCATTCATCACGATATGCATGCATTGCCCACCCCACTGCCTTCTATAAATGCTATTCAGTACGTGACCTGTAGGCTGTTTAAATTAATCTATAGTATATTTTCCTTTACAGTTCCCAGAACATGGATTCTATAACACAGTGGACAAAATTTTACTATTTCGCCACGACGCTAACGATCCCAACGTTCTCCGCAAGATTGCTACACCGGCTGACGTCAAAGAGGGATGCCTTGTGGAAATTGTTCTTTCGGGTAAGTGGTGCACGTGTTACTTCATCATCATCATCATCATCATCTTCTTTATCATCATCGTCGTCGTCGTTATCTTCTTCTTCTTCTCATCGTCTTCTTCATAATTATCATCCTCATTCGTCCGAATTGCGTAAATCCGTTGTATCTTTTCATACTTTATAGCCTAGTCGCAATATTTACATCTTTGGACCGACGCATCCTTTATTGGGCTTTTGTTTACTAAGTTGAGCTTCCGGGGATTTTTGCCATTTAATCCGGTATATTTGTCTTGTCTGCCTCCCCCGTGTTCGTTCCTGGTCTTTGATGGATAGAAAGATTATGCCTGGTTTTTTTTAAACCTCAAAATTATGTAAAAGGCGACTAATGAGGGGTCTACAGAAATCGAGTCTGCTGTTTTGATCTTTTGTCGTCCTAGTGTATAACTTGAAAGTCTTTTAACTGGAAAGTCTTTCGCGTGAAGACAGCAGCAGGGAAACACACACACACACACACACACACACACACACACACACACACACACACACACATATATATATATATATATATATATATATATATATATATATATATATATATATATATATATAAAGCCTGAAGAATACAGGTGGGAGGAAGGAATAGACGATAATATTCTGAAAAGTAAAGGTAGGAAGGGAGGTAGGAAACCGAAGAAGATCGTGATATGATGTGCCTGCCCCTATCGAAAGAGACTACCCATTACACAACCTTGTTTTAGGTTAGGTTGACGATAATCTCCCCAGACAAAGTATGTCACTTTTCATTCACAAGGTTGTTGGGCTGGTCGACTTTTCTATAGGTTACGGGTGTGTCTCGCTCTGTTCTTTGCTTTTGTGGTGTCTTACATTTACGTTTTCATTCCGAGAAAGAGAATGCCTGTAACCTAGGTTGCAGCACTCTCGGAGTGGGCGGTGGGGTGGGGTTGTGTTGAGACCGATTGGTCCATGTTTTTGGAGCGTTATATGCGCTGGCGTGCTTAAATATACACCCCCGTAACCTAGTGGGTAGGTCACTAGGCTCATGAACTACCAATCAGAAATGAGCTAGTGTGTATATGTGCGGTTCATTCATCTGTGGAAAATTAGGTATTCAAACATACTTTACGATATTAGAGGGAGCGACGTTACGTAAAGGACACCTACATGGTAGTGAGAATGCCTGTAACCTAGGTTGCAGCACTCTCGGAGTGGGCGGTGGGGTGGGGTTGTGTTGAGACCGATTGGTCCATGTTTTTGGAGCGTTATATGCGCTGGCGTGCTTAAATATACACCCCCGTAACCTAGTGGGTAGGTCACTAGGCTCATGAACTACCAATCAGAAATGAGCTAGTGTGTATATGTGCGGTTCATTCATCTGTGGAAAATTAGGTATTCAAACATACTTTACGATATTAGAGGGAGCGACGTTACGTAAAGGACACCTACATGGTAGTGATGATGATTATGATGATGACGACGACGACGAATATTATGGTATGCTATCAAACAGGGAACATATTAATTGCTATAAATATAATGTGGCTGAATCAAGACAGAAATGCCCGTTTGTTGTTTTCGTCAAGAGTCCTTACAGCTTAAAAGAACTTAAAAGAAAAAAATTGGGAGCTCAGTCTTCGCCGATACCCCCCCCCCCCCCCCCAATCCAATCTCCCTTCCCTTTTTGCTTCTTACATATTTTTCAAGAGAAGAGATCCCTCATACGTACTTTGCACACGAACACGCACATACACACAAATACACCCACACATACATTGTTTAACGCAATTTCCTGACTACTACTGAGTGAGATAACCCTCGTATTTAGCGGAACTCCAATATTCATCAATAATCCCTTTCTAAGGGAAGGACGAATTCTAAAACTGACGAATATCAGTCAAGGTTTTCCCAATGGAATTAATTAAAAATGGTTTAATAATTTTCCAGCCCCGCTGAACTATTCTGAACAATGTACAGTGACGATAGAACATGCACATAGACACACTCGAGCACCCACACGCAAAGATACACACGAGCACCCACACACACACACACACATACATACGTTGTCAAAAATCCTGCCGTCCATAGGATGCAATTTTTCGTTATTTGAAGCCCTGCTCTGGCTCATGCCAGGGGCCGCAATATAGCCCGGCCATAAAAATGGCCTAATGGCGGTTTCTGAGACCTCTCCACGGTGATTCTCATCCACATGGTGGCACATTGTGTCATCGGGTGTTTATCACTTATGTGATGTCCTGGTGGGGTAGAAAGTCAGTCAGTCAGACACACATACGTGTATTCCCCTTCCCTCTTTCTTTTCACCCCCCCCCCTTCTCCGCCACATCCCTTCTCTCTCTCTTTCTCTCTCGCTCTCTCTCTCTTTTCTTTTGTCTCCCCTCTCCCCCACCCCCTCACAGAGACACACTTTATCCTTCCCTCTCCACGTTCTAAATGTCTCACATACATTGTAAACTGGATATTGCGTACCGTAAAGTATCGTGTGTTCCTTCTTATCTCCCGCTACACAATTTCCGAAATCCATAGTCACAGTCTCTCCGTTTACTTCACAGGTACCCAGGGACTAGCGTGCGAGAATGTGTGTGGATCGTGAGCCCCTGCTGTTCTCTGCTCCCCTTTCTCTTCCCGTTCGCTAATTGCTTTTGAAAATTTATCGTTAATGTCATGGCCTGCTAAGTATTGGCAGGCAACCCTGAACGCCCACTGATAAGGTGGAGCAGGAAACCGAGTCTATTAATATTGCTTGATTGCTGACTATTTGCTCTTCCATTTAGTACAATAAGATCCTTTTTTCACTCTTCAGGCGTGGTGGGCATTTAGGGATAGACCTATATTTTTTTAGACACTAATTGACATCCGGTGTGCAGTGTGGTCAACATCACACCGGTCGCTTTTACCTCCTAGGAATTCATCTGGTTCCCATCTAAGGCCTGGTCGACCTGGGAGCTAAGGTCTTTTTGAGAAAAAAAATCGGCTTCATCAGGACCTGAACCCACGACTTTCGGATCCACAGTCGAGCGTCTAGGGTACACTACGGTGACTCCCCTTCCATTGATCCCTTCTGGTTGTACAATATACACAGCATTGTAAGTAAAGCGCAATCGCAGATTGAAGAGAATAGTAGTAGAAGGCATGGTGCCAGAAGACAGGGACAGGAGCCGACTAACGCAAAGATGGATGGGCAGAGGATATAATTGAGACATTGGGTGGGACAGGGCACGAGGCGGGTGGGAGATTTGGCAAGAGACCGAGTTTCTTTCAGACAGGCTATGATAAAAGCCACATTCTGTAAAGGGCTTGCACTATGGTGGTAATAAAGTACAGAAAAGGCCATTTCCACTTCTGTAGCACTTCGAACGTTTAATTTTCTTTCTTTCTCAGCATTCCGAGCCCTTGAGGTTCATTGCTGCAGATATCACCCGCCTCTATTCATATCTCTTGTTGTCCTTCTTTAGCATTCCGAGCCCTTCAGGTTCATTGCTGCAGATATCACCCGCCTCCATTCATCTCTCAGGTTAGCCTTCTCTTTCCAGTTGGTGACACCAAGTGTTTCCAGGTCTGTCTAGATATTATCTCTCCATCGTCTTCTTGGTCTGCCTCGTGTGTGGTCTACGACCATTCATCTCTCTGGTGTATACAGTTTTTACGTCTCTGTCACCTGACATTCTTTCAGTATGCCCCAGCCATTTCATTTTCAGTCTGTTGGCTCTCATGATGCCAGTTATCAGTGCTGATTTAAACAGATTATGTATTTCGTTGTTGCTTCTCACTCTCCATTCCCCGCTGCTTCCATCTTTGATGGGTATAAACGTATAATGCTAGACCGTGTTTTGAATAGACCAGTCGGCACTCTATAGTTGATGTGGTCATCATTTCGCTTGCTCTCTTTACTTCCCAGGATTCTGCCAGGTACCAGTTTTAACAAGGGGGAAAACACATTCAGACTTGCGGTTTGGAAACCAAGCCTTTTTTTTCCCCTTGACTGGCAGGCGAGCATTTAGCTGTTACGATACCGCTGCTCCATATACAGCATTGTACTCTTGTGTGTGTGTGTGTAAGTGTGTATGTGTAAGGACCCCTTTTTAGGCCTTCATAGGTACTGGGCATATAGGGCTAGACCTATTTTATCGGCACTTGGTGGATGTTAGAGTCTTCATCACGACGGTCGCCTTAACCTGGTACTCATTAAAGGCTGGATCAGCCTGAGAGTCAAGCTTATTTGTAAAACACACACACACACCCACACACACACACACCCACACACACACACACACACACGTGTATGAGCTTTATTAATTGTATTTAAATTAGCTTCACGTGTTAACGAATGATCGTCATTCTTTTTGCGACCTTGTGTTGGCAACAGTTTTTTTTTATCAATGTATATTCTGCAGATGATGGATGAGAGAAAAAAGAAAAATTAATGATAAAGGAGAATGTTCTAGTATGCATAAAGAAATAGGGAACCAGTGCAGAGAGGCTAAAGAAACCTGGCTGAATCAGATGTGCACACAGATAAGGAAAAATCGCGGAAAAGACTCACACTCCATGCATATTAACAGTGAGGAAAAGATGTAAAATTTCTAGTGTTTAAAATAGAAAAAAAGTGAAACAATAATGGGCAAAGTTACATAATTATTAGATGGACAGAGATAACTTGAGGGATCTGTATGACGATAATAGAAGAAGAAATATATTTGCAGAACAACAGTGACGGCTCACCAATACTGGCTGCAGAAGTTGAGGATGCATTGCCTCACATTACTAACGGAACAGCACCTAGGCCAGACAGCATCACACTGGAAGAAATTAAAGCTTTAGGATAATTTGGAGTTGAAATAATAACGAAGTTATTAAACGATATTTGTAATAGTGGGTGCATTCCTAATGACCTGTTAAAATCTATATTTATTGTTCTGCCTAAGAAACCAGACACTTTAAATGTGAAGATTTTCGCACAATAAGTCTTATGAGCCACGTGACAGAAATGTTACTGAGAATAATTATAAGAAGAATAAGAAACAAGATTAAACCAGAAATTGTCGAGGAGCAGTGTAGATTTGTAGAAAGTAAAGTTACAAACAGTACCACACACATTATTAGGACTCTTTCGGAAAGAGCTACAAAAGGTTTTTAAAAAAAACGATCTTTACTTATGCTTCATTGACTACACGAAAGCATTTGACTGTGAAACGAAAAGAACTAATCAAAATAATGGGGAAAGTTAAAACATCGATGGAAAAGATTTACGAATTATAAAGGACATGTGTTGGCAGCAAACAGCAGCTATCAGAATTTATAACTATCTGGAAACATTTCTTAGCATAAATAGAGGAGCACGAAAAGGCTGTGAACTATCAGCTGATTTGTTTTCATTACTCGGTAAATATACGATGAGATCCATCATAAATATGCCAGGAATTGTTACATAAACATTACATTAACAACCTGCGTTATGTGCCTTGATAGCAACAAGTCAGAAAGAACTACAGGTATTAATAGATACTGTGGTGATAGAAAAAATAGTGGTGATAAAATGGGCCTCAGTGTGATTAATGTGAAGACAGAAATAGTGTGATTTCCAAGAAAAGAATAGTGCATACATGTGTAATAAAAGTCAAAGGTGTTATTTAAGGACAAGTACAGCAATTTGAGTATCTAGGTACATGGATAACATCCGATGTAAGATGTATTACAGAAATAATGAATAAAACGGGACAGGCCGAAATCGCATTTTATCAAACGAAGAAATTGTATGCAATAAATCCACGTCATTAGAGGTTAGGAAATGAATTCTCGTATGCTACATACAGCCAGTTTTAACATACGGTTGTGAATCCTGGTCGGTTAATTGACAAGCCGAACAACATATTAGGCTTGAGAGATTTGGTTTTACAAAAGAATCCTAAGAATACCTTGGACAGCTAAGAAGAGCAACCCAGATGTTTTGAGATGAGGCGAATGCTCGAAGACAACTTATCACAAACTTCAGAAAAAGACAGTCATACAGTCATACATTTTTTGGGGTCATATTAAGAGAAGAGAGAAAATGGAACGTATTGTTACTTCTGGAATGATTTGTGGAAGGAGAGACAGGGGACCTCTGGAATGATTTTTGGAAGTAGAGACAGTGGACCTCTGGAATGATTTGTGGAAGGAAAGGAAGTGGACCTCTGGAATAATCTGTGGAAGGAGAGAAAGTGGACCTCTGGAATAATCTGTGGAAGGAGAGAAAGTGGACCTCTGGAATAATCTGTGGAAGGAGAGAAAGTGGACCTCTGGAATGATTTGTGGAAGGAGAGACAGTGGACTTCTGGAATGATTTGTGGAAGTAGAGACAGTGGACCTCTGTAATGATTTGTGGAAGGAGAGAAAGTGGACCTCTGGAATAATCTGTGGAAGGAGAGAAAGTGCACCTCTGGAATGATTTGTGGAAGGAGAGACAGTGGACCTCTGAAATGATTTGTGGAAGGAGAGACAATGGACCTCTGAAATGATTTGTGGAAGTAGAGACAGTGGACCTCTGGAATGATTTGTGGAAGTAGAGACAGTGGACCTCTGGAATGATTTGTGGAAGTAGAGACAGTGGACCTCTGGAATGATTTGTGGAAGTAGAGACAGTGGACCTCTGGAATGATTTGTGGAAGGAGAGACAGTGGACCTCATGAATGATTTGTGGAAGGAGAGAAAGTGGACCTCTGGAATGATTTGTGGAAGGAGAGAAAGTGGACCTCTGGAATGATCTGTGTAAGGAGAGACAGTGGACCTCTGGAATGATTTGTGGAAGGAGAGAAAGTGGTCCTCTGGAATGATTTGTGGAAGGAGAGAAAGTGGACCTCTGGAATGATGTGTGGAAGGAGAGAAAGTGGACCTCTGGAATGATTTGTGGAAGGAGAGACAGTGGACCTCTGGAATGATTTGTGGAAGGAGAGAAAGTGGACCTCTGGAATGATTTGTGAAAGGAGAGACAGTGAACCTCTGGAATGATTTGTGGAAGGAGAGACAGTGGATCTCTGGAATGATTTGTGGAAGGAGAGAAAGTGGAAGACAGCGCTATAAGAGTCTTGAACACACAAACTGATACACGAAGTTGCAGAGCGTAGATTGTGGAGAGGCATGATCGCCCACGCCAGTGGGCAATGCACTTGATGGTGATGATAATGATTATATATGTTAACTTCTGTCACTGTATCTATGTTATCGAAATATCTGCTTTCGTTAGTTATGGCTATTTTTCTTTTTTAGAATATTTTATACCGCCTTATGTTCGATATCCTCCGCGGTTTTCTTAGGAGCTGTGAGTATTTTACTGTATTCTTTTAAGGTATATATATTAGTTTTTCTCTTTGTGGGAGTCGCCGTGGCGTTGGGTTCGCAACCTGATGGAGCCAGACTCTTTTTTTTTTCTTTTTTCAAAAATGACCTTGACTCCCGGGTTGACCCAGCCTTGAGTGGCTACTAGGAGCAGTCCTGGGAAGTAAAGGTGACCGGCGAGTTACTGACCACATCATCCACCAAGTGCCGATTATTCTATATAAATAAAGGTCTAGCCCTATATTCCCAATAAAGAAAAGGAGTTGAAAAGGGACTTTTACTTTTCCTATTGTACATCTGTGTTTTATAACTTCTCACCATTTCTTGTCATCCCTCTTCTTGTCCTTGTCCTTTCCCTCTTGTTTCTAGCTCCCCCATCCCATCCTCACCTGCTTTCTTTTCTCCCTCCTTGACCTTCTCATTCGTTTCCTTGTTCAACACTTCCTCGTCCGTCCCCTCTCCTCTCCTTCTCCTGCTGTCTCTTGCTCTGCTGCTCTTGGCTCGCTTTGCGACCTTTGCCAGGAAACATTTCACAATCCTTCTCTGTTGCTAACGGGTAGACTGGTTGAAAGTCACCCCACATTCAACATTGCCACCCCTTCTCCCTCCCAAGCCTCACCTACAACAATGGGTCCCGTAATCAGGAATCTCCAAATGGCAACCAAGGCTGGTGATAGTGAGAGCTTGGGCGCGTGGCAGACCTTGCTAATTAGGAGGAATGATATCCGACTTAAAAGTGTTGTTTTAGACAGGCAGTCGTATTGTCTTCTTGTGCCCAATTGGTGTATAACAACTTGTTCTTGTTCTTCTTAGCAATTTTCCATCTGTGAACTCTGGCGGAAAGTTCTGGTTGTTCATCCATTTCTGGACTGTGATCATTTTTTTTTTGGGGGGGGGGGGGGGGGGGATGGCTCGAGGGAAAATTATAATATACATCAGAAAGATGCAGTGGTTATTTATTGTTATTGTTCTTCTTCTTCTCTTCCATCATTTACCTCAGCGATTTTTTTTTTTTTTGGGGGGGGGGGGGGGGGGGGGGTAAGGATCGTTTGCGCGCTTTTTCCCAATGCATTGTATAAGTTGGTGTTCATTTCTGTTAGGTTGCTTCTGATGTTGTCGCTCAATCTCTTGTGTGGTCTTCCCCTTGCTCTGTGTTCATTATATTTCTTCAGGGTGGCTGTCTGTGGCAGTTGGTACCAGGGCATTCTCGTAAGATGGCTAAACCACCTCACGTGTTGTTCTTAAATGAATTGTATGACTGATTTCAGTCCTAGTCTTCTTCTAATTTCCTTATTCTTGATTGTCTCTTGTCACACCGGCAGCTCTCCTAAGACATCTCAACTCTGTTGAGAAAACACTATTTGACAATTTGTTTGTAAACTCACTCACGACATAAACATGTAACATGTGACAGCACACAGATTGGGACATGTTGTTGAGGTTTACTTTTTCGTCTTCTTGTCGTTCACCCGTTATAAACTCTCCGATGGTGAGAGTTACGATTCTTCCTCCACTGCTGCATTTTGGTCTTATTCCAGAATTGGAGTTTTGTCTGAATGTTGAATTAAGAATCGACATCACAGCACTAGGGACACCCTCAAGAGCGCCCCGTCCCCATCTTCATCAGCAAGCGAAGAGTTCTAATTCATATGGCACCAGTAACTGTCTGTATATCCGTCTCGAATTTCCCTGAGTGTTGAGCGACGGTCAGATCCCCTTAGTGTAGAGCGCCGGCTAGATCCCCCTGTGACTCCTCGCAGCGCCATAGTTTTGCCTATGCAGCTGTTGTACATATCTGGCTTCGTCGTATGCAGACTCTTGGTTTCTCGCCTCTCAGTCATTTGCATTTCGACTTCGTAGAAAACCTCCCCGACTGGTTGACTTTTATGCTTTTATTAATTATTATGTTTAAATCTTATATAGTGTATTCTTGTGTAATTTAACACTTGAAACTTTTATTATTAGGCAAGCAAAGAATATTACTTACTATGCTTGCCGTAAAAGTCAACCAAGGAAGGTTGGAATGAGGCTGTTTATCTCAGCATGTAGAAAACTATGTGCACATTTGATCAAATCATGTACACGTCAACAAAGACAATAAATACTTTGTGGGGCGCAGTCACCGTAAAGGGCTTCCTAACAGCATTTACGTGCTACGGTCCTTGCCGTCCACACCGTCTTTTGGCTGATATTTTTTTTCCTCTGGTCACACACGTGTCAGAGATTCCAACTGGCCAGACAGATATGTGATTTTTCTGTCGGAGATACCACAGTTTTTTTTTAGTATCCAGAAGCCATTGGTTGTTAACCCTTAGGCTCGGTATTATGGATATCGCAACTTTTCGGCCTGCGACCTGACATAGTTCTCCACTCTGCGCAAAAACGGCATCTCATCCTGATTGAGTTGACCGTCCCGTTTGAGTTGCGTATGGAAGAGAATCACACGTATAAGATCGAGAAATACAGTGATTTAGCAGCCGGTGTGAGGAGAAACGAGGCGTACACAGTACGGGTCTTTGCCGTCGAAGTGGGAGCGAGAGGCCTCGTTTCCACTTCGCTCTACAATGTGGTTAATGAACTAGGATTGCGCGGTAATGAACGGAAACGAACACTTAAAAAACTGGGCGAGGCAGCCGAAAGGGCCTCGAGCTGGCTTTGGACGCAACGCAACAACGTAGGGGACGGGCCTCGGTGAGCTGGTCCGGGTCTCTAGTGGAAAAGGGTTTCTCACCCTTTGAAAGTCCATCGTGTCCGAATTGTCTGCCAGTGTTCCTCTGCCACCTGCTAATAAAGTCCAACATGTGTCCGGTAAACCAATCGTAAGCTTGTCGCTCGGTCGTCCAGGCACGCTGACTGTTCTAATTAGGCTGCCACAACGACTTCTTATCTCGCAGTACCTTCTGCAAACCACCAAGTCGTCTTGTCTCTATCCGAAAGAAAAACACCATCCGGTAATTTCGTGCAGCAGGGAACCAGCCCTGAGCTCATGAACTCAGGTGGGCCCACCTCCGAAAGCGTCTAGGAATCGTGGGCCGAAAAGCTCGTTGACGAGGATAATTTCTACTGACGACTGGTAGATCCCTGCTGTACTTGCTCCCTGTGAGTTTATTCCTATAAATACCGTAAATCTAAGAGAAATGTGGCTTTTCTACCTATCCCCGGGAGTGAAACCGGACCACAAGGAATCGTCACCCGGTCACCGCGCAATCCGGTTTAGCCAACTACGTTAGAGAGCCAGGCGAGGTACCACAGTCAAGTGACTTTGTATACTATTGTTAGTGTTTATGGTATTGTAAATGCATGTAAAATGCTGATGAAGGCTCTGTAGCTGCAACCCCAACGTATCGTTTATGTTTGTGATAACGTGAAGCTGACTAGTTTTGCGTTTTGTTTTGGTTTAATATATTTTCATGATACCGGCACGCCGTCTCTGATCTCATTTATATGTCTTACAGTGCGGAATTTTGAATGAATGAAGTTCAACCCCATCAGGAGCGCACAAGGAGCGATAAACACCCATGACACAAAGTACCACCATTACAATGAGAATTACCCGGGCGCAAGTCTAAGGAGCGCCGTTCAACCCTTAGGTTAATTTAGTGCCCCCAGCAACAGCTCGAGTGGGGCTAAATAATACCCCCACCCACCCTCCCCCCCCCCCCCAAAAAAAATGCATCCCATATTGGGACTGCCCAGAGTACGGAATTATGCGAAACCCGTGTATAAACTGAAAGTCGCTATTTTGTAAGGGCCAGACTTCTTGCCTATTGGTCCGAAGATTGCGAGTTTCATCCCTGCAGTCCCCCCCCCCCCCCTTTTTTTTTCCCCTTTTCTCTTTCTTGTTAGAATTGACTTTAGCTCACACACCGACCTAGTCCAAAATAATAGGAAAGGGGGGGGGGGGGTGGTGTTGTAAGGCCTTAATAAGCGTACCCCTTGTTTAAGTGTGTAATAAGGCTGTACCACATAGTATATATATATATATATATATATATATATATATATATATATATATATATATATATATATATAAAATCATGCAATATGCATTTTATAAATACATGCGTTGTTGGAGAGCGTCTATACATATAAAAAAAAAAGGGGGGGGGGGGATTACCTATCCTGCTTTACATTTTCTAAAAGATGTCCTAATGTTTCTGAGCCCTCAAGTTTTGGCGCCCCTACCTAGCAGTGACTCCTTACACCCCCCCCCCCCCACCCCGATCGATAAAGCGCCACTCTAGGGCGATATCGCCCAGTGTGAGAAACAGTGCTGTAGCACCTCCTCACACTCAGCAGTTCAGTGATGTCTTCCATCTGGGGCTTTGTATCACCACAGCTTGTGTGTGTGCGCTGGCTTGCTTGCGTTTTCCGTTCAGGGGAATAATTACAGCACTAGGGATGTCAGCAGCCTAGAAACCGCCAGCCGTGTATAAATGTGGCCGTGGTACGTCCGTGTGCTGATTGTTGGATTAGTGGTTTGCAAATCTTTATTACGGAAGAGGTTTGTTGTTCACTTTTGTGACATTACTGATATTACTGATAGATAGATAATGTAGGGGTGTTGAAAATAGTTGTTAATTTGAGGCTATACTTTTGCGATACTCCTCTGTTATGTCAGAGTCTGTGAATTATTGTTATATCAGAGGTTGTATATCAGCGATAAATCAGACGTAAATCACCGTTAAATTAGAGGTTGTAATCAATATTATAGCAGAGGTTGTAAATTATTGTTTTATCGGAGGTTGTATATCAATCAGCGTTACACCAGAGGCTCTAAATCACTGTTATATCAAATGTTGTGAATCTACGATAAATCAGCGTGTACATCTGCAAAAGATCAGAGATGGTCAATCATTGTTTCATCAGCGTTGTAAATCTGTGATACACCAGAGATGGTAAATCATTGTTTTACCAGAAAGTGTATATCTGCGGTAACATCAGAGGCTCTAAATCACTGTTTTACCAGAAATGTGAATCTGTATATCTTCGATAAATCAGATGCCCTGCGGAACATCTGCCATAAGATCATCCTGAGAAGATGTCCTGCGTCAACACATTGTTTCATCTGCCAGCGTTGTAAATCTGTCCTCTCTCCCAGGCATATACCCCTTCAGATTGTTCTCTCTAGATTCATGACGTTTTACTGACCAAAAATATGGAAATCTGTGTTTTATAACCAACCCTGAATGGCAAATGGATGCATTGTTTTTCTTTACCCAAGATAAAGTCTTAAATCTGTGAGACACCAGAGATGGTAAATCATTTATGCGCTTTCCCATAAAGTCCAGGAAGGCGTATCTATGAAACACTCTTAGAGACCTTTGTAAATCATCTGTTTTACCAGAATTCGTTGTTTTTAGTCTTTGAAAGCAATAGATAGTGGTTTAATTCTTTCATTTTCACCAGAAACCAGTGACCCAAGATATTGTGAAACACCAGAGATCTTAAATCATTGTTTTTCTCCATGGCAGTTTTGTTTGTAAAGTTTTTGCTATGTTAAGAAATAAGTGTGAAACACCAGAGATGGTAAATCATTGTTTTACCAAAAAGTGGAAATCTGTGATAACCAGAGATGGTAAATCACGGTTTTTTTTTTAAATCTCCCTCTTTACTTCTTCTCTGTGTCCTCGTTTACCGCTTAGAGTGACGAGGGAGATACAAGGTGCTGTTTCGTCGATTAAAGCAGCTTCGACCATAGGTACATTATGGAGCTATAAAGTTTTTCTGATGTTATCTTCCTAATTTGTTCTTAGTCTACCTTTTGCTCTGCGTCCTTCTTCTCTTTTTGTATCAGCCTTGTATGGTATAGCATCAGAAGAAATTCTCTCCACGTTTATGCAAACCATTTGATTTTATGTCTTTTTATGTAATTTAGAATTGGTTCTGTGCCGACTTCATCTCGCTTGACCTCGTTGCTGACTTTATCTCTTCTGGTCACTCCTACAATCTTTCTTAGACACCTGATTTCCATGGTTACTAATTTTCTTTTGTGTTTTGTTGTGTGTGACCACGTCTGGCACTGATAGCATAAGGTTGTGAGTGAATTTGCTTTGTATGAGGTGTTTCTTTGTGCTGATTGGGATTGCCTTGCGATTTAAGAGGGGAGCTAGCTGTCACAGTACTTGAGCTGCTTTACTGCTTATTGGATGTTAATTTCTTTCTCTGATTTACCATCTTTAGTGAATGCTGTTCTACGATATTTAAACTCAAATATCTGTTTTATATATATATATATATATATATATACAGTTATACATATATCGTCTCCTATAATATATATATATCTATTTATATATATATCTTTACATAATCGTTCCTCTCTTCGATTTATCCACTGTTTATAGGTCCCCCCCCCCCCCCCCCCAACTGATTCTGTTACTTCTTCACACCACCAAGGTGAATATTTGTTATTTTTCCGTCTAATCCCCTTCTTTCTTTTTCCACATTCTTCCCCAATACTAAATAAGGTTGTTTTTTTCTTTTTTTTGTACGCTCCATTCATCCTCAGTATTCCCCACCACAGACGCGGGTTGTTTGAACGCTGTCTCTACTTTCTAGCTATTCTTTTACTCCTTCTTGTTTCGAACGCGCTATCTTGATGAGATTATGGTTTTCAGTTAATTTCTTCCTGTGTTTCTTGAAGACGAGATATTTTGCTGTCATCTCAAGTATTTTATGGTCGGTGTTACATAAGCCATTAGAGGATTGCTCTTGCATCAATAATTCTCTGTCCTCCTTTGACTGTTGTTGAAATAAAGCCAATATGGCTCTTGATGGAGGTGACGTTCCATCTGTACTCTGTATACCGTTGTGAATCTCTATGGTCGAAAAATATATTTGTATTGTTTTATCAGAGGTTATAAATTTGCCGTCGGCTCTGTGGCTAAGTCGATGCGAACGCATCGTAATGACGGGGTGCCGGGTTCGATCCCAGCTGCCCGCAATGCGCATTGCGTTGGTTTCGACAGTGGTATCAGGGGGCCGACCGTCCAGAAGAAATGGCAAACTACTGGTCTTA
>CAJHNH020001630.1:110585-154640 GCA_905116865.2 Candidula unifasciata | reverse complement strand
TTTCGTAGGAGTATAATATTTCCTAAAGATAAATTACAATTGCAATATGGGTGTTTGGAAAGACCGAATGTAAGACGGGGTTTAATGCCCAACTTGTGACCTTTTGTGGCCTCTCTAAAGGACGCAGCGACGAGGAAAAAAATATATCGTGATTCACTCTCTGCTGTCACTTCGTACTGTAGAGATTGCAGCTAGCATCGTAGTACGGGTAACTGGTAGCTTTCATAAGTTACAGTGTTCACATGAGAGGCGCTAGCATGCAGGGAATATTCTAGTTTGCTTTGTTGGAGAAGTAAACCGAGTGTCGTATCTGTAAGTAATAGTAAACAGTAAACTGTAATAGTAAACAGTAAAATAATGCATGTGTCTTTGCAGTGCAAAATGTAAGCTGTTGCATGCACGCCTTGCCACTGCCCGTGGTTAAGTTAGTTAGGCCTTTTCTTTGCGTTCTAAATTTCGTGAGCTCGTTTCATTCGCTGCATTCCTTACTTCACAAGTGCAGCTTTTGAGAAGAGACAGTCCCCGAAGTAACGGGGTGCTTTGTGCCAGTGAAACTCTATGTAATAAAGTAAACCCTTTTCTGGACTTTAGACCCCTTTATAAAAGGATTTTTGTGTGAAAGTTGTGCAGACACTGTGTTATTCCATAACCATTAGTTCATTCAGTACCAACACGTCATAGGGAGACAATCGGTGGGTCGTACAGCTTTCAGTCAGTAATGGAAGTCGGACGGCGGTAGCAGAAGATATGGCTACGATTCGTGTAAATGGATCATGTCTGTGTGAGTAACAAAGGAGCTCTCAACGAGAAAAACATCAATGCTGAGATTGTCTGGATTGATGGTTGGTATCTGCGTTTTTAGGATTTTGAACGCATTTTCACAGTTCTGAAATAGGGCATCAAGAAAAAGAAAACGGGAGAAGGGTGGGGGAGAGGTTGGAAAGGCGGCCCTCAAGGAGTTTGGGGGTGGCTCAATGATGGGCTGAGCGGTCAAGTGGCCTGCGTCTTGTTTAAGGGCTCAATCGTAATAATAAAACTAATAATAAAAACTGGATGTCAGATAAGCAAATATATATATAGAATTATATATTTTAAATTATATATGTATACATACAAATTAAAAAATATATAGTGGACAGCTGCAGTCTAGTCGGCTTTCAAATATAGAGGTTGGGGCCTCAACCCTTATCTACAAATATTTTGTATTGGGGGGACGGGCTTAAGTTCCCAAGCGCCTAGGTTCCTGCACTTCTCCTGCTATCAACAGACACTAGCTGGTAGCCACTTACAAGGAATTTAGTAGTCTACCGCGTTTGTATTGATTTCGACAGCGGCTTAATTGTTGTTCTAGAACTAGAAGCTCCGTATCGGAAGGTCGTGGGTTCGGATCCTTACAGGGATCGGACAGTTTTCAAAGATGACCTTCGCTCCTTGTTCGACCCAGCCCTGAGTGGGTACCAGATACAGTCCTGGAAAGTAAAGGCGGATCACATCACCCCCATGTGCCGTTTGGTCTGTGAAATATAGGTCTAGCCCTATATACCCAATATGCCTAATGGCGTGAAAAAGGTCCTTTACTTTACTTTTCCATAATCGTTGCACATTTCACAAACCAGTGCCAGACTATTAAGCGTACTGTATTAGTTAGTTAGATAGTTAGTTAATCATTCTAATCAGGCAAGTCCATAGGAGCTCGGGCTCTATCTTTGGCATCTCCCTCAGCAAGAAGCGACTGATAACATCAGGTCTATTTTGGTTTACTATTCTTCTTTAGTTTCCTGCAGAGTGTTCATGTCTGGCAACACCCCTTTTGACATAAAGTTCTTCTACTCTTGTCAAGGTTGCCGATCCGTCCTAAACTGCATTCTCGTCCTGCCTCATTAGGCGCGTTCAAATAGCGAACTGGTCTTTTCCACTGACTACTGTGGCCTTGCCAGCAAGCCAATCCGCTCATTCATTCTGTCTTCCCCCTAAAGTTTCCTGGTAGGAAACTGAAACTGATACTTGCTAGTACTGAGATGAGCTGAGATAACTTGATTCAAGAATCGACATCTGAAACTGATACTTGCTAGTACTGAGATGAGCTGAGATAACTTGATTCAAGAATCGACATCTGAAACTGATACTTGCTAGTACTGAGATGAGCTGAGATAACTTGATTCAAGAATCGACATCTGAAACTGATACTTGCTAGTACTGAGATGAGCTGAGATAACTTGATTCAAGAATCGACATCACAACACTTGGGGCATTCCCATAATGCATTTTCCCCATCTTCAGCAGCCATTGCAAAGTTCTAATACTAGTGGTGCCTGTAGCTGTCTGATTATGTGTCCGTCTTGCCTTTACTCCGAGCGTCAATTATCGATCAGATCCCCTTGTCACTTCTCGCTGAATCACTCTCACCAGACCGTGATGATCAATTTTCTTGACCCATCTGCCTTATCATACATCAATATTCCACCAAGTAGTGCTGAGCTAGCCAATTTGTCCATCTGTTCATTTTTCAACACACCAGCATACTCTAGAGAACAACTCCAGACAATGTGCTCTTCACCTTGACCTCCGAAGCGCATCATGCCACTCTCACGAAACATGCATGTTCTCACCTTCCTCAGCGTGCTTTCTAAGTCAGTTAAGACTACGATGAATATGTGTATTGTGTTCTCTATCCAGCGAAAAGCTGTAGTGACCGCCTCCACCTCCATTCTCAAGCTGTATGTTGTGGTATCATATGCTAGGCTTTCCTGCCAGTACCTAAATATCCTATAGTTAAACGACAAACATGCTATTAAAAGGTGGGGTTAGTTGACCTCATGTAAAAAAAAAAAAAAAAAAAAAAAGCGCAGATAGCTTCATAGATTCATCTATCTTTTCAGTCCAGTCTGGTATTAACAGAAGGATTTTGTCCCAAAAACTGTTGCTATAGGGAATGTGTGTATGTGTGTGTATGTGTGTGTGTGTGTGTGGGGAGGGGGGGTGGGAGAGGGGAGCTCTGCAATTTATGTCCTAGTTGCAAGGGTGTTGCTCTACCTAATCTGTGTTAATGTCCTAAATACACACATATGAGAGAATTACTTTTGGAGCAACGTTTATAACTCTCTCTGTCTCTCTCTCTCTCTCTCTCTCTCTCTCTCTCTCTCTCTCTCTCTCTCTCTCTCTCTCCCCCCACCCTCCCCCTTCCCCTCCATCTTCATTACCTTTTATACCAATTCGGGTGTCGAGGAAGCTAATAAAATCTCACACTAAAATTTGGCTCTATTGACACGTTAACGTAAAAGCTGTACACGTTACTTTCTGTAGAGTCTCTAGTCTGTTTACTATTTACTCTCGCCAAAAAAAAAAAGGTTGGAAACACAAGGTTGGGCAACACTATTGACTATTTTTAGAACTATGTACACCAAGAACACAGTGGACAGATTAACGTTTTAGAAACTTTACGACAGTGTCATGTGAAATATGTTCGACAGTTCTCCGTGTTCTATGTGTTTGGCCAGATGCTCCGCTTGCATGAAACCATAAGACCTATATCTACGAATCTATGACATATATTGCATATATTGCAGCATAAAATAACAAACGTAAAAGGCCACTTGTCCATGCCTTCGTGCATAATGTGCGTAGCCTATAGCTAAAGTAAAGGACCATTTTCGTCGCCTTCAGGCGTATTCAGAAAAGAGTTAAGTTGAGTTGAGTCAAGAATTGACATCACAGCACTCGGGGCATTCCCATGCATGTTCCGTCCTCATCTTTAGCAGTCAGTGCAGAACTCCAATACTGATAGTACCGGTCACAATCTAGTTAAAAGTCCGTCTTGCTTTTCCTCTGAGAGTAGTGAGCCGTCCAGACCCTCTGGTTACACCCAGGTGCCTCATTCTCTCCAGGCCATAATAAACTTCTTTCTCTACTGATTCCGTTGCTTGTTCCCAAAGGGCCTTGACCACATCTGTCTTGTCAAGTATCAGTTCACCACCCAGTGGTGCGGATCCAGCCAATCTCGGGGCATTCCCATGCATGCTCCGTTCAATTGAGAAAATAGCGCTAGACCTATATCTCACAGATTAATCGATATTATGTGACTGATGTGATCAACATAATGCCGGCCGCCTTTACTTCCTTGGACTTTACCGTGTACCTTTTTTAGGCTGAGTGGGCCAAGGAGCCTAGGTCATTTTTGAAACAAGTCCACCTACGATCGGATATGAATCACGAGCTTTGGATCAGCATAAAAGCATCTGGACAAAATAAAATGTTGTTCTTGTTAGTCGCCTTGTTAGTCGCGTATCCTTTACAGGAGGTTGCAGAATCACTGTCGACACCAACGCAAGGCGCGCAGCTGGGATCGAACCTAGCACCCCGGCATTGCGAAGCGATGCCTAAGCTAAACACACTGACGAATACAACGTAGAAAAGCCAAAGCTCGTTCACCGGCGACTGCTCAAAGCCAAAATACCACCCCCCCCCCCCCGCCCCTTCCCTTTTTCAAAGCGCATGCCGTAGGAATTGAACCTTAGTACTCCGAGGAATGGACTGTAAAGCGGTTTCACCAACCGCTTGTCCAGAAAGATCCGAGTTTCTGTTTCTTGATCATTTCGCTGTCTCGACAATAAACATATCGTACTGTTGCAGAGTGTTTCTCTGATATTACCTTTCTATTGTAGGGTTGTACTTTCTGATGCTTTGAACATTTTCTAGAGTACGCTTATGGCAAATGACTTACAAATAGCTACAATAATTTTCTTGCGATTCAGTACAGTTATTCACTGGGAGACACAGTACATTTTACAGTACATTTTATCACTAATTTGGCAACAAACCTACAAATTTGTACGAAAGTGTATTTATTTGCCAGCTTTCCCCTTTAAGAATACCAGCAATTCCCAAGCGTAGTAAACCGAAACCTGATGGAAAATTACCCGAGTGCAGCTAGGTTTTAATGAGAAGTCTCCTGTAGAAGTCTAGCATGAAACAAGATCGCTGTGACAAGGTTAGAAATAGTCCAAGATTGAAATGTATCTGGCACTGTCTGTGACACTGGCTTAATCAAGATTTACGGGAGCTTGTTTCTTCATGATTGCCTCAAAGTGTATACTGTACTTGGTTAGAGATTCGTGGGACGTAATATATCCGTCACCCTGAAATTTTTTTAGTGCTAGTTTTCTTTGTTTTGCTCTGCGTTAGGTGTGTTTTGTTTTAATTCTGCTGAAACTTGTGG
This sequence comes from Candidula unifasciata, assembly GCA_905116865.2. Taxonomy (NCBI): domain Eukaryota; kingdom Metazoa; phylum Mollusca; class Gastropoda; order Stylommatophora; family Geomitridae; genus Candidula; species Candidula unifasciata. The sequence continues at coordinate 149,425 of CAJHNH020001630.1, read as the reverse complement.
TACAGAAGAAGAAACAAATACAGAGACAATTACGAAGGGATGACCTGAAAGATAAAAGGAAAAAAAAAGAAGCAGTGAAACGACTGTTTAATATATATATATATATATATATATATATATATATATATATATATATATATATATATATAGAGAGAGAGAGAGAGAGAGAGATGTGTGTATATATGTGTATGAATAAATATCTGTATATAAATATAGGGAAGATAAAAAGTAGCAAAAGTCCAGCGGCTAGCACTCTTGCATGCAGGACTGGATGACTTTTAGTTTAATTACCTTTACTGGTGGACTTTTAAAACTGACCAAGGCTCACCAGGGCAACCCAGTCTCAAATACCTAGTTAGTCACAGCGAGCAAGGGCGGTAGGGGCAAAAATAATAGCATGGTTCTTGAGTGCCGATAATCCTGTAAATTGGGACAATTGCACTATATGATATCAGAAAGAGGCAATCTACATTCTTTGGTCACGTGATGAAAATGAGAAAACTGGAGTACATCCTGACAGCAGGACGATTGCAGGGAAGGAGAGAAAGAGGGAGGCTGAGAGAAAAGATTCTGGACAATTAGACATCATAGCATGAGGATTATCTGTGTCAGAGTTGACTGAAATTTCACGAGACAGAAGGCTGTAGCAAGACATGACTACCAACGCCACACGGCATGAACTTTAAGAAGGAGTTTCATGCAAGCGGAGTATCTGACCAAGAACACACAAAAACAATGAACTGTGAACATAGACGCATGACACTGTCTTATGGTTTCTGTTATGTTATCTGTAAACTGTATACTTAGTCTTCGTCGTTCTAAAAATAGTAAACTATAGTTAGGAAAATTTGCTTCTTTTAACTTTTATGTCACAGAAAACATTGGACAGACTAGAGAATTTTCATTACCATGTCATAAAAGCAAACTGGAAATACGACATAAGAACACCAGAAGAGCAAAACACCACACAAGATAGACGGAAAATAAAATAGTCGTATCAAGAGAGAAATTTCTGGAAAAGTCAGACTATTAAAGTAAGAAGTCAAATATTTCCGCTACTTGTCGATGGGATTTATTAGGAGTTTCTTTTATCGGGGAAACAATTTTATGCTAAAGTTGGTCTCCGGGGAAAATATGGTTAATTTTACATTTACCACCAAAGACAAAGGCCGAGAAACAGCTATAGCGAGAGAAGAAGAAAAAAGTAAGGAGCTGTTGTAGCGCTAGAAATTATTATGAAGTTGAAAGCAACAGCACAGGGTTCTATATTCAGGGCATAATTTCTCTAATGTCAAATTATACTCTGCATGGACCAGAAACGGGCAGAAACACGAAATCCATTTCGTTCCATGCAGTCCAGTCAGCCTTCTTTAAAGAGGTACATACAATCATTTTTTTAGCAAATATTTAATCACAGTCTAATGTGTTTGCGTATGAGTCGCGAATGGACGAAAGCCATATGTACAAGCTCGAGAAGTACTGTGACTTAGCAGCCGGTCTGAGGAGAGACGAGGCGTACACAGTACGAATCTTGGCCGTCGAAGTGGGAGCGAGAGGTCTCGTTTCCACTTTACTCTACAATGTTGTTAAAGAACTAGGATTGCGCGGTAATGAACGCAAACGGACACTTAAACAGCTGGGCGAGGTTGCTGAGAGGACCCTGAGCTGGCTATGGACGTAACGAAACAACGTAGGGGACGGGCCTCGGTGAGCTGGTCCGGATGTCTAGCGGAAAAGAGTTTCTCATCCCTCGAAAGTCCATCGTGTCCGAATTGTCTGCCAGTTTCCCTCTGCCAGCTGCTAACAAAAGTCCAACATGTGTCCGGTATACCAATCGTAAGCTTGCCGCTCGGTCGTTCAGGTATGCAGACTGCTTTAATTATGCTACCGCGACGACTTCTTATCTCACAGTACCTTCTGCAAAGTCACCAATCACCTTTCCGATCAACATCCGGTAATTTGTGCAGCAGGGGAAACCAACCCTGAGCTTCATGAACTCAGGTGGGCCCACTCTCTGAAAATGTATAGGAGCTCGTGGGCCGAAACATTTGTCGACGAGATATTACTTCTACTGATGATTGGTAGACCCCTGCTGTACATGCTCCCCTGTGGAGTTTATTCTTATAACTGGTTAGAGTTGATAGTTTTGCAGGACTGACTGACTGACTTTCTATCCCACCAGGACATCACACAAGCGACAAACACCCTATGACATAATGTGCCACTCTGTGAGGATCACCGTGGAGAGGTCCCAAATACTGTTTTCAGGATCCAGGCCATATTTATGGCCAGGCTATAATGCGAACGCTGGCAAAAGCCAGAGTAGGGCTTCAAATAACGAAAAATTTCATCCTGAAAAGGACGGAAAGTATATAGCTACATTTTGCAGGATTGCAGTCTGTACGATTATCACATTAATGATAATAAAACAGGTGCAAATGCAGGAAACCTCGCACAGCGGCAAATATTTTCTATCCTCTGAGCAGCTGCGTATGCTGAATTAGCTACAGTTTGTAAGTTATAACATTGAATCTAATAGAATGACTGCTATCTACAATTTGTTTTTCCTGTGTTTGGATAGCTGCAAAAAAAAAAAGTCCTTTGTTTTTATGGACCCCTAGGGTGTAAAAAAGGGTGAAAAACCCTGCTCCAGAAACCAACGGGGAGGGATAAAAAAAAGTACATTCAATTAACAAGGGCTAGCATATGATATGTTAGTACATCTTAAGACAGAATAATGGCACCACAGACAACTTTAAATACCTGCAACGATAGACTACACAATCTAACTTCTGTGTTTGAAAGTACGCTTAAAATATATTTAATTTCACAATCTATACTCCTACAATCTTATACAATCAATATATAAGCTCTGCAATATTAAATAACAAAATGTAATTGATAGGCATTACTATTTAATATTTAAAAATAAATAAATATATATATTTAAATGTATATATATATATATATATATATATATATATATATATATATATATATATATATATATATATATATACATGTGTGTATTTGTATATATGTGTGTGCGCGCGCGCGCGTGTGTGTGTGTGTGTGTGCGCTAGATCTAATTGCTCGGCTTCGCCCGGGTGGTGAAAGAAAGTCTTATTCTCCTTTTCTCTACCTCTTTTTGGTCTCTATCGGTGCCCTTTATTTAAGCCTAGTGGAAATAGGGGTCTAACTAAAACCCTATATTCAATGTCCCGTCTTCTACTTCATCTTTGTCTCTACAGCTGCCGCATCTTTAGTCGTTGCCTCAAAGTGCATCTGAGGTGTCCCCGGTAATAATAAGACAGGTATTTAACAATTTGGGAGACAGACAAATGTATTGTCTCAGACAAATATAGCTATGTAGTTTCGGGGGAAAAAAAACAGAGAAATATCATTAAAAAATATTGCTTTACAAGGGAAGCAATAGTAAGGAAATTTTCAAAGTTTTCCAGCGAAAGTTTATTTCTACTGACTCGCAACAAACAGCCAACGTGACTGTTAAGTTAAACTGTATAGTCCTATGGCAGATCACCATTTAACCCGTGTACTGGTCATGTTCTGGAAGGAATTATCAAACAAGCAGATGCCGACTCCACAGTGAAGGTTGATTGCAATGAATCTCCAACATGCTAGGTCCCTTCTCCTGGTTTTACACACTCTTAGACTGCTGCCCCGTCTATACTTTGATGTTGTCCTCCTACCTGCAATTGACTCTTTTTTTGTTTCCTTCATTATTTTTGGTTTTACTTGTAGCCGTTCCAGAACCTCTGTATTGGACTGTTTTGGTTTCCATGAAATGTGACATGCTCTTCTATATACCCCCACCTCCAGAGACTCAATTCGATTGTGTAGTTAATTATTCATTGCCCAAGTGTCTGCACCATACAGCAGGATTAAGTATACATACTATTTGATAAATCTCATTTTAATTGTATTGTTTATCTCTTTAGCTGTCATAACTTGGGCCTCTTATTGAAGACAGTTTTAGCCACTCCTCTTTTTGATTTCTACCTCGCTTCTTCCATCATCTATTACTACGTGTCCTAGATAGGGGAAAAAAACCATGTTACTTGTTCTATTTACTGTGTGGTTCACTGATGGCAGATCTTTTCCATTGTTAATCACTATAGTTTTGGTTTTTTGAATGTTAGGGAAGGAGTCAACACTTCATTTATAATAAACAAACTAAACACAGAAAGGGGTTGTGATTCATAGCATAGATATATATATTCCCGTTTTACCCATGTGGATCAAACAGGATATTGCTTTTAAACTACTCCTACTACTACTACTACTACTACTACTACTACTACTACTACTACTACTACTACTACTACTACTACTACTACTACTACTACTACTACTACTACTACTACTACTACTACTACTACTACTACTACTACTACTACTACTACTACTACTACTACTACTACTACTAGTAGTAGTAGTAGTAGTAGTAGTAGTAGTAGTAGTAGTACTATTGCTGTTGCTGCTGCTACAATATTCTCAAAATTTCCTTTGCCATTTTAACCGAGCCACCTTATCAGTATTTACTGGGAATCTGAGCCCATATCAACAGATACAAAAATCTGGTATCATAGATACTACAATAATTTCACAGCATTTTGAATCATTATACTAGTATGATTTTTAGGCTATCGTCATATTTATAATTTCTGGTGTAACCAGGCAACCAAACTTAAATCTCCATCGCAGCAATGATCACTGTGACCTTTCTACAGTTAGGCAGTTTCTGTTACATGCAAAGAATGTCTTGGATCCATAATCATATATTTCCGTGATCCTTTACATGCAAGAATGTGACAGTACTGAATAAACAGTAGCTTCTGAACAGATAGAGTCCAAGTCTTAAACATACTGCGCGAAAATAGAATACGTAATCGGATTTTAAGGACACAAAGAAAGGATTACGAACGAATAAATGCGCTTAACGGAAATAGTATTTGATAAAGGGGACGATTCAGCAGACATTTATTGATTCGATCCTCAAGCAATCAACGTTTAAGTTAACAAGATATTAGAAAAAAAAAGAAATTCGCCAAAGACGTATTGAAAATATTATACATATATAGACATATTTCTGCAGACCAGTCGGCGGCAACGGGGGGAGGGGGGGAGGGGGGGGGGTGATGTGATCAACATTCAGCCGGCCGCTTTTACTTTCCAAGAATATACTTAGTACAGTTTTAACCTGGATCCAAGGTCATGTATGAAAGAAAAATATTTTTATTTTTAAATGAGCTTCTGGTCGTTATGCTATCCAATTCAAACAATTCATTTCGATTCTTGGAGGGGAAAAACGTCACATTGTTCAGCCAGCTTCTATGTGAACTGACTGACTGACTTTCTACCTCACCAGGACATCACACAAGCGATAAACACCCAATGACACAATATGTCACCATGTGGATAAGGATCACCGTGGAGAACCGCGTTCAGCCAATTGGCCATATTTATGGCCTGGCTATATTGCGGCCCCTGGTAAGAGCCAGTGTGGGGCTTCAAATAATGAAACATTTTATCCTAAAAAGGACGGCAAGTAATATATATATATATATATATATATATATATATATATATATATATATATATATATATGTGTGTGTGTGTGTGTGTGTGTGTGTGTGTGTGTGTGTGTGTGAACTTCGGTTTTAAATCGTATTTTTAATTTTGATGTTTTGTCAAGTTTAACATATGCAAGTTAAAGCTGAAGAACCATAAAGACATAGAAAGTACGTTGAATACATTGTGAAAAAAAAATTATGAGAAAATAAAATGGTTATGAATTAAAAGGGACCGAAGAAGTAAGATAACAGTCTGGGCAACCACTAGATAGCGCTGCACTTGATACATCTTGAGAAGAATCCCGCAGATAATCACCGAACAGATATTACAATAGGAAATAAATGGATTAAGGACCATTATGAAAAGAAACTCCACAGGGGAGCATGTACAGCAGGGGTCTACCAATCGTCAGTAGAAGTAACCTCTCGTCGACGAATGTTTCGGCCCACGAGCTCCTAGACATTTTCAGAGAGTGGGGCCACCTGAGTTCATGAAGCTCAGGGTTGGTTTCCCTGCTGCACGAATTACCGGATGTTGTTCGGATAGGGACAAGACGAATTCGTGATTTTGCAGTAGGTACTGTGAGATAAGAAGTCGTCGCGGTAGCATAATTAGAGCAGTCTGCGTACCTGAACGACCGAGCGGCAAGCTTACGATTGGTATACCAGACACATGTTGGACTTTTGTTAGCAGGTGGCAGACAATTCGGACACATTGAACTTTTAAGGGACGAGAAAATCTTCTCCCGGACCAGATACCCGGACCAGCTCACCGAGGCCCGTCCCCTACGTTGTTTTGTTGTGTCCAGGACCAAAAGAAACTCTAAAGCGAACATTGTTGACAGAGGCTGAGGTTGCTGGACTGGATTCCATCCATGGTATTGAACTGATTGCACAGGATGGAACGGAATGTAGGAAAAGACCGTGACCCCTATGAGCTATGTAATGGCACAACAGGAGAATGAATGAATTTTACATGGTTGGGGGTCACTTAGTCGACTTACACATTTCTTGGGGAATGGGAGGGGGTTGGGGGGGGGGGGGTAGGGAGTGCGTAAAGCGACTGGGTTTGTAGGTTCTTTTTTTTTTTTTTTTTTACGTATCCAGAAACCATGAGTTGTAAACCCTTTGGCTCGGTACTATGGATATCGCAACCCTTCGGCATTGATTCCATTATAGGTACCGTTAATCTGGGAGAAATGTGGCTTTTCTGCCTACCCTCGCCAGCGCCTATGTATACATATAGCAATGAGAAATCTACAGAGATAGGATTTCATACGCTCAAAAAAACATTATTAATACATAATCTGGGCAATGAATATTGAAAATAACTACCCGTAACTAACAAAGAGAACGAACATAATAGTGCTCAATGTATGACCCTTTGAAAATCAAGTGCGTTCTATGGGTGTTTTGTTTGTTACCTACGCAGGACTGCTAGTTGCACTAGACTGGTGTAGCAGTTATGGAAGCATAAATGAAAGCAACCTTGGATGTTTGTCCTGTTGGCTTGAGATGCTAAAAGGAATTGTTTAAATCTAGGGTGGTCTAACCTTCAGGTAACAGGCTGCAGGCTAGAGAACGGAAAGAAGAACAGTAGCACAATGACTAAACCTATGGCTGTGACCAGAAGGTTTCAGGATAAAATGCATGCCGGGGCAGATTGTTATAACTTTTGTTTGTTTTTTTCTTCTGGCGGTACGCAACGGCACAGAGTACCGTCACATTTTTTTTTTAGTCGACATCATTGTCTCAGCGAAACTGTCAAAAACGTCGTGAGTATTTGTTCAATTTTCTTTTCTTTTTTTATATAGAAACTTTGTGATAAGTATCGGCACCATTTTTCCTTGGAAGGTTATAACTTGACTTAGTTACCGGAAACCAACATTAAAACAAAATGGATATCTTAAATGAAATTAGGTTGGCTGGTGTGATTCTAACCATACCCTCAATGGCATTCCGAAAAGTTTTCAACAATGTTGGTCTGGCGCTAAACGCCCAAATTGTTAACACCCCTTCATGCCATGACAAAAGGCTGCCAAGCATCTAATCGCAATGAATTCCTTTTTTCTACAGATCTTTCTAGTGGCCACAATATGTTCCAGCTTTCCTCTCATTCTAACATGACCAATGATGATGACTGCCTCTTTCTGATGTTTGTGGGACGTTTTCTTTTAGCCCGCACCTCTTTAAAGATATATAAGTTGCTCTTGTTTGCTGTCCAAGGACTGTAAAAAACACATTTTCGAGGTCGCAAGACATTGTTTGGATTGTGATACATGATGTAAACAATGATACAGAATATAGATAGAACATATTTAAGTGTTACATCCCACACCATTATCACGCAGCGGGTCTTTTGAAGAACATCGCTGTCATCATGCTCCACCTCTCACGTGGTCTCTCGCCAGCTCCCCGAGCCTCGTGCGCTTTCTATCTAGGTTGTCACTTATACAATCTTCGTGCCCCTGTCCCTCTTACCTGGCACCATACTTTGAGCTAATATTCTTTCCAGTCCACCGTGGCGTTTGATTTGGCCAACATATTTCAGTTTCAGAGACAAGATGCTGTTTACTAGCCAATCTTCCTTGACCTTCAGATCTTTGAGGATGCCGGATATTTCTGTTACATCATAAACTCATCATTAATGGCTATCCACGTAATACCCCTTTTCTGGTCCCGAACAAAGGCATATATCACTTTCTGAGCTAACGGAAATATCCACAAGCATATAATCAGCCCGTTGTATATCACTAAATGCCACAGGCTATACGAGCTTCATCCATAACAGCACTAGATCGATAGCAACAACATCAGCATTTCTGCGGGCACATGCAGCGATTGTCTTGGATCATGTTGGTGGGCAAGACGATCCAGATTTGTGCATAAGGTTTTATTATATAGCAGTATAATATGCTTCTATAGTTTACAAACAAATAAAATTTTGAATGAGATCTGCATGCATGCACTTCATGTTTCCTGTCGACAGATAAGTGCAGTGAGAATCGTAGCTTACAACTAATCTCGAGTAAACTGCAGGATAGGGGTGGATATCAAAAGAAAATGTTGCTATCCTTAAATCATTAAGTGTTTATGATCGAGGCTGTCTGAAGAGCAGGAACTAGAACCCTTTATGTTCGTCAGCAAGCGGAGCTATTTAAAAAAAGGGAGGGGGCGCGGGGATGAATAAGATTGCGGAGAAGCAGTTCTGGAACTTAAGTCTAGAAATGGACGAAGAACCAATATATATATATATATATATATGAGCCGCCGTTTAGCTCTGGAAGCTTCAAACCGCTTAAAATTGGTGGCAACCATATTCTGGAACTTCGCTACGCAGATGACACAGTCCTCATTTCGAACAGATTAAAATGAATATCAAATTTAATATTTCTGTCAAAAGCACAGTAAAGATCAAAATCTGTTCTTGAATTTAAAGAGAACGAAAATATTGTCTACAGATAAAACTGACTGTCACCCAAAAGTAAAAAAAAAAAAAAAATTACATGAAAATCTTGGCTCTATAAAAAAAATAGCTATGGAGACTGTTTGATAGAAATTAAAAGGATGATGGCCATAGCCATGCAAAGATTAAACAGCCTAAAAAGTGTATGGTTTAGCACCAGCAAGAAGATCAAAATAAGAATTTTGAGAGCATGCATCTTTCCCGTAGCAACATACGGATGTGAATCGTTGAATATCTCCCAGTGATTATTTAAGGAAGAGAATAAGGGCTTTTGAGCTGAAATGCTATAGAAAGATTCTCAGAATATCTTGGACAAAGAATAGGAGAAATACTGACATCTTGAAAGATCTGAACATCAAGGAACATTGGCAAATAAACATCATCCTGTCTCGGAAGCTAAAATATTTTGGTCATATAAAGCGTCAAGACGGATTGAAAAAATTATAGCAGAAAGCATGTTACCAGGAAGAAGGGGAAGGGGCCGACCGACACGAAGATGGGCACAATATATAAGTGACTCCTTGAGTATGAAAGTACAAGAGGCGGAACAGCTGGCGTGAGACATATTTTCTTTCAGACAGACCGTGATGAGAGCGACTTTGTGCAAAGGACCTGCTACGTGATGATGATGGGCTTCAAACCACATACAGTTGGAGGCAAAACTCTCTCAGAACTCAGATATGCAGATTTGATTAGACTAGTATTTCAAATTCATAAATTATTTGTTTCTATAGTGTCTGCAAACAGCCAAACAAACGCAATCTGTTAAACGAATGTCCACGCAAAGTTTAGGTTCTAGAACATCACCAAAGTCCGGAGGCTGGCGAATAACCAGAAACGTTCGATTGTGTAACAGAAAATACGTTAAATATTGGTGATTCAGTTTTAGATTACGGTCACCACTTGTCTTATTGTAGTTGTTATCATTACGCATAACTTGCAGAAGTCCCAGAGTTCAAGCGCTAACAACATAAATTTGTAATAACTGTTTTTAGGTAAGCCGTAGCTTGGTCGGTGAAATTTGTTGAGCGGTGGAACAGGCTGTGGTACGATTAATTATGATTAAAGAGTGGCAAGATCCTCCGGTGCACTTTAGGGCAATGACTAAACATAAGGTAGCTGTGGAGATAAAGTCAATGTTTCAAACTCTGAGCTGAGAAACGGGGCGGGGGGAAAATGGGGGGGGGGGGGAGGGTAAATCAGTCTGTCACATTTGAAAAGTGGTCCATCTTCTTATAGTTGCGACGCCACCCCTCCTTATGGTGCTGTGGCTGAGGGAGTGGTAGCCCTCTACGGTCAGATGTAAGGGATGGTGAAACGGCACAGTGGGCGGTAAGAGCCTCGCGTGCAGTGAGAAGCAATGACCAGACGTATAGCAACAGTGGAGACAGAACAGAAGTAGAGGACGAGAGAATACAATTGTCTTCAACTATGCCAGCCGAATACTGGCAATTAAGTGTAATACTTGCAGACAGACAGACAGACAGACAGACAGACAGACAGACAGACAGACAGACAGACAGACAGACAGACAGACAGACAGACAGACAGACAGACAGACAGACAGACAGACAGACAGACAGACAGACAGACAGACAGACAGACAGACAGACAGACAGACAGACAGACAGACAGACAGACAGACAGACAGACATACATACATACATACATACATACATACATACATACATACATACATACATACATACATACATACATACATACATACATACATACATACATACATACATACATACATACGTAGTACGTACGTACATAATACATACATATTTACGTACATGTGTGTGTATACCTGACTACCGAGTTATAGTTAATGTTCTTATCTATTCATCTGTATTATACACAAAAGAACCAAACCAAGCAATAAATCGCAAGAGCACACACATACACTAGTGCAAATACACACAAAAAGCAGTCTCAGTTGTATAAAGCCCCATGTAAATAATGCTACGGAAAGAATCTGAAATCGAAGTCGATGCTCGCCTGTACAGTTAATAAGCGAGACAACCTCGGAGCACATACATCTCATCTGCACAATAATGTACCGTACCATCTTCGGCTCCAGAAGTCGGACTCAATCTAAATGTTAAATCGAAGAACCGACCTATTGTTCAGCGCGGTTTTGGAGTGGAAGTATCCAAGACTGCTTTATTTTCGTTAAATATAAACAGCTTTCAGCAAACTATTCAGGTAAAGATAGGGTTATAGTGGAAAAAATCATCCTATGGTTAAATAATGGTCTTTTTATGTGGATACTTTCATATATAGACACTATTTAGTAACGGGGAAGAATGATGGCAGACTAAGAGGCAGTAATCTATAAGTGTATGGCGCCGGGCTGGAAATGCCCGCGTAGATGTGTTTTTGTTTTTGAGCTGTTTTTATAAAAAGGGCCGGGAGATGGTATAATCAGTTCTATAGAAGTCGACCGAGCTCCGAATATTGGTTCCAGGGTTGTGAAACTTTTTTTTTTTTTTTTTAAATTCCCAGGTTGGGAGGTTTAAGGGAAAAGCGTTCTTGTGACTTTCAGACAGTTGCACAAAAGTTACACCGTGAAAGAGATTGGGGTGTTTTCCCAAAGCTTACTGTGGATATATTTCAGCTAACCTCGATTGTGGAGACGGTACAATCGTTATTTATTTATTTTTTCAATCTAATAAAACTGTTCTTTGACCAAATTCCTCATATTTATCAAGGAAGTATTTTTTGTGTTTTTGTTTTTGTTATCCGGTCTTCGGTACGAAGGTCGCTAAGCCATTAACTTTCTTGCTTGCTTGCTTTGCCAGCAACACCACGTTCAACCAGCATCTTCAGAAGGAAGGGTTGGGGGGCGGGGGGGGGGCGGTGAGGGTTGGTTATAAATGTGACAAGTTTTATGTATATATGAGACCAATTGCCATATATGGCCCTCGAACGTTAAACACAATTAAAAGAAAATTATCTTTACAACAGCTCTTTTATTCAATACTGATCTTGGCCCTAGGACAACCCAGCCCAAAATGGATATTATCCTTGAAATTAAAAGCCGCAGACGTGATACGGACAACATTATCTGTCGAGTGTCCATTAGTCAATAAAAAAAATATAGGACAGGCCTAGTCAGATTCACCAAAGGCGTAAGAAAGGACCTACACATTTCCTGTCCGCACTATGCGATAGTTTGTTGGAGCTGACTTTTATAAAAAATAACAACACTGAGAGAAAAAGGTTGTCCCCGGGATGTGAAAAGACGATATAGTTTGTGAACATCATGTCGTAACTGTGTTGCTAACAAGGCCCCGAAGACCTTTATAATGAGAGGAGTAACGTAAGAACTAAACAAAGAGGAGATAATTAACGCAACGATGAAAATGATTAAGCATTTGTCGTCCATATTTGCCCTGAGGATTTTACTTGTATAAGCCGCAGAATATGGGCCGCTGTTTTGCTGTGAGAAGTTTTACAACGATTTTAATAATATTGATCTTAGATTTCTCTCGTAATATCTTCTTTGTTCATGTCTTAGAAATCGGCTACTAAATTGTGACATATATTTATAACATTACGACAGGATCTGCGTCGACAAAAGTAGTCACTGTCGTGAGCCTTGGGAGTCGTCATGGTGTAGCTAGACGCTCGCCTGCTCATTGGAAGGTCGTGGGTTCGTGTCCCGACAGAGCCAGACATTTTTGTTCTTCTTTAAAAATGACCTTGCCTCCAGGTCGACCCTCCCTTGAGTGCGCACCATGGGCAGTCTTTGGAGGTAAATGCAGCCGGCGTGAGGCTGACAACATCATCCACCAAAGTGCCGATTGGTCCACAAAATATAGGTTTAGCCCTATATGCCCAGTACGACTAAAGGCGTAGAAAATGATAGTTAAATTTTAACTGTGAGCTTCAGTTTCTGGAATTATTTTACTCAGCATCGTTTTCTCCGCCACAGTACTGCAGGTCACAACAAGCAGGTGTGGCTGCTACGGGTGCCACAGTTCTAGCTTCTTTGGAGGTTCAAAGGGTTATCTAGGATTTACCCTGTAGATCTGCCATCCGACTAAGATTTTGTCATCTCAGGGTGTCAAATCTTCAGACAGCATCAGGGAGAGTAAAAACGGATAGAACAAGAGCCATACATTCTACACATACACGCATACAGACATTTAACTGTATTCTTACTTTACCGTTGTTAAGATATGTTAAAAGCTTTACGATACGATAGTAATCATTTCCCATTCGATCAGCACATATGTGCTCCATTCTCCAAAAATTGTTCATGTTTATTGAACGCTTTGTAATGCAGGGGTACCGGGTTAGATCCCAGCTACTGGCCATACGCCTTGCGTTGGTTTCGACAGTGGTATCAGGGAGCCGACCGTCTAGGAGGCAATGGCAAACTACGGGACGTAATTCGCCTAGTGAAACCACACAACCGCCAGGGACTGCTGGGGTTGGTTCTGCAACGTCCTGTAAAGAATACGCAACTACCCTTTATGTTTATTCGAAGGATCAACATCATGGCACACAGGAGATAACCCGTAATTGATCCGTTCTACTCTTAACTCAAGCCTGTGTCTGTAGAATCTTAGCGCAGTTGATGAACACCGTCAAGGATCCCGAAATACTTTCGGTAGATCTTTAAATATAAATTTGGCCCGGGTAGCGTCGTTAGGCTACTCTTTTCGATTTCCAACTGATAATGTATTTTTACGTGCGCAACGATACCCATAGGCGTCCGATCTTACTACCCAGAAACCATGGGAAATAACTAGAAGTCCAAACAAACAAATCCCAGTGTCGACCGCCTTTTAAATATGAGTCTATGGCCCATGCCCAGCTCACATAAAAATGGTTCTTTACTTTACATTAGCGCTCTAGAAAGTAAAGCAATGTAAGGACCATTTCCACGCCTTTAGGTGTCTTTTGCATACAGGGCCAGACCTATATTTTAGGCGTATTTTGCATATAAGTCTACCTATATTTTGTAGACCAAGCCGGCGGCCTCTACTTCACAGGACTGGTACCCACTCAATGCTGGGTTGATCTGTACACCAAGGTCACTTTAAAAAAAAAATAAGTTCGGCTCTGCCAGAGCCCAAACCCACGACTTTCCGTTACGCAGGCGAGCGTCTAGCCACTATACCACCGCCAATTCCCTGTACTCATGTATCCTCCAAAAAATACTATTAATATATCACCCTATAATCCTCTCTAGCTCCTTTCCACAAATAATACTAGTAGATCATCCGCCTATATGCACTAGTATTTTTCTATAAACCTTGGAATGAAGATAATTTAAAATCTGCTTAGCAATCTACTTCTAAAATTCACAATAGCGTTTTCCTATTCGTGATCTATTATCGTCCCAATAATAATAAAAAAATATTAAAAATCTAAAATGCCCTCTAATTACTTCGCCATAAATCACGTCAACAGTTTACCAAACAGATGCTCTAGCTACATGGCATAAATAACAGTAGCTATCACATTGTAGATGCCACAATGTCTCCAGTAAACTACATCATGAGAAAACAGATAAAATGGTTTAGAATGTGGCAAGATTACTATAAGATGGTAGGCAACGAAAAGCTATGTCACTTAGACAACAAAAGCAGACCTAGAGGTCGCCCACACAAGCTATGCATAGAGGTAATTTCTGAGACCATGAATACCATCATCTGCCTATGGCATACACCAAGGGGAGCTGGCACCAACTTCTTACTTAAAACCTGACGCTTATAGGCAGAACAGGGTCTAGAAAATAACAATGTCAGACAAGAAGAACAAGTCACGCCCAAAAGATCACATTAAAGAAACACACAAACAGGTCCGGAAGTACTGGGTCTAGAGAATAACGATGTCAGATGATCCATGGGCACAAGAAGAACAAGTCACACCCAATAAATCATATTGAGGAAACAGACAATCATGTCCCTTGTAAGTAAAGCAAAGAAAAGAACACTTTTTACGAGTAAAGTGTCAGCCTTGTGTTATTAGACCCATTTGACTTCATCTGCAATGTGCGCTTTCGCATGTCATAAATAACAAAAACAGATCATCCACCAGGTCGTCTAGTCACATTCCATAAATCCCATTAGACGGTCATGTCAAATGTGTTTTAGTCCTCTGCCAGAAAGAACATTAGCAGATGCACAAAACAGTGTATGACTTCCTCTCACCAATGAAGATGAACTTGTGTCTACATTAGGGCAAGACATGTTCTCAATGTCCCTGGTCGATTTGGAATTTTAAAATGTGGTCTGTGTGGCCTTTTCTTCTCCATTTGTAGCTTTGGGAGCTGGGAGTAGTGTCTTAAATAATGCAGAGGCATTGCATTACAACGCTCATCTCATCTTCCTCTTTTTGATCATGTTCTTCTTCTTTTTTTTTATCTTCCTATCCTCCTTCGGTCACGGTAATCATGTCACTATCGTCGTCATCATCATCATCATCATTATTACCATCACCCTCGTCATGATCATCATCATTATTTATCATCATCACTTTTTTCCAACTCATTCTTCTTTTTCTCTTTCTCCTTAGCGGGGTACGTTAACGCAGTCGATATGAGACTCGCTTTCAAAAACTAGCTGCCACTCGCTGCTGCTCAGGGCCGGTGTTCTAAACTGGAGGGTTCCCGGGGTTCACGCAGCCTCTAGGAAATTGGTACCAGAGTTGATACTCTGAGATTATTGAAGGAACGTCGCTGTAGCTAAGGAGTTACGTGCGGAAGAAGACACAGGCGGACAGGTTCTTATCAGCTGCCCGTACTGGTGGCAGAGCACTTATAGTTTATAACCGTGTGCAATGACGCTGGTTCACATCTCCCGACTTTTTTTTTACTAATAAAAGTGAGTTCATCTCAGAGTGTTAATGAGTGTCAACGCTACCCGATGTTACCACAAAACTTGTATTTTATCTCCCTGATTAAAACGGTCTACTTGTTTTCAAATGCTACAATGAGATTACAGAAAGAAAACAGAAATCATTTTTATTAAACGGTAAGAGGCCCTTGGACATTTTTGTCCCCGATGAAAGTTTGCTTCAGTCAATTAACAACATTTCTGTCTGTCTGTCTGTCTGTCTGTCTGTCTGTCTGTCTGTCTGTCTGTCTGTCTGTCTGTCTGTCTGTCTGTCTGTCTGTCTGTCTGTCTGTCTGTCTGTCTGTCTGTCTGTCTGTCTGTCTGTCTGTCTGTCTGTCTGTCTGTCTGTCTGTCTGTCTGTCTGTCTGTCTGTCTGTCTGTCTGTCTGTCTCTGTCTATCTGTCTGTCTGTCTGTTTTTCGCATAGTATGCAGTTCCAGCTCCTTTCTCAGAGAAAAAAAATCGACCACGTTCAACTCTCTGCTGTCAGCGAACCGAAAACAGTCTCCGGTTATATTTGTGATCTCGTTTTATTTGCGCTACTTGCGTGGCTCAGATTGTGGCATGTGCGCCAGCTATATTGCCTAATGGTCCTATCCTCAGAGAAAGACCACTGAATCCTGTCGGTGTTCCAATATGTTTCACCTTTCTTTCTGATATGTTTCTTCGTGTGTCATCCTCTGTTCCCTGTTTTCTCCAGTGTGTTCCAGATTCTTTTCTCTTCTAGTCAGGTCAGGCTTATCTCGTAAGAGTCCTAACTAGGTCGCAACTATTTCTTAGATAACGTCCTTTTGGGACCATTGCGACAACTAAGCGTTATATAATGACGAACCTCTGCGTGTGATGTGCCTAGCTGAAATCGCTCACATACAGTGTTCAAGTTTGCACTGTGAATTATCTGGTTCTCTTCCTTTACCGTCTTTATACAGCTAAACACGACTGGAATTTACAAGGATTATACAACCTCCTGCATGTGTACTTTATCTAAACTCACCTAACTAAACAAACAACCTGGTAAAAACAGGCAGTTGTGTTTGATCGTTGTTGGAATTATACTTCAGTTATAAAGGATTCACTTATTTGCTTCATTTATGTAATTGTTACTGACGAGATACAGCGAAATATGGCGGGCAATAAATTGTGCATTCTATTGTTTGTGTCTTCTTTGTTCAAATATGTTGATTTGTTTTGTTCTTTTTGGTAGGTAAAAGTGTATTTAGCAAATTAAACATTATTTAAGTACGAGATAAACAGGTCGATTACCACAAACGACAAACTCTGAATGACACTTTGAACATGGGCAATTTCTAAATTGCAGGTGTTTACCAATGGCTTGAAAAATGGCTGGATGAACAGTAACAAACAACATTAGCTACTTAATTATTCATGCGGTGTCGATTACTGTTTAGGTCGCATCCTCTCAAAAGTCGATTAAAACCGCCAATGTGACAATAAATTAAACAATATAGTCGTAATGTCAAATGAAAATATAACCCATGTATTGGTCACGTTATGTGAGAAGTAAACACTTCATTTATTATAAACACACGAAAAAAAAGAAAAGGTTTGTGATTTATAATATATATATATATATATATATATATATATATATATATATATATATATATATATATATATACTTGTCACATACAACAAAGACTGCTTTATTTTTGTTGTTGTCAAGCGGAAGACTGAAAGATGTTATAACTGGTGAAGGGAACAGAAGTGGAGTAGCACGATCGCCCAAGCTAGTCGTTAAAGCACCTAATTATACATTTAGTAGAATTAAATTTTACCCCACTAGGACATGACAAAAGCGATAAGCACCCGATGACACAAAATGTCACCATGTCGATGAGAATCACCCGTGGAGAGGTCCCTAAAACAGCGTTCAACCATTAGGCCATATTTATGGCTGGGCTATGTTGCGGCCCCTGACAAGAACCAGGGTGAGGCTTCAAAACTGCATCCCACAAGGGAATGACTAGCAATATATACAGTAACAATATGGGCCTTTTGAAAAAGCAAAAAACGCTTAAACAAGAGTTTCTGAAACAACATTGCTTTGACCCACCGTCCCTGTTCAATAAAAAATACTTGCTAGTGCTGCCCCCCCCCCTCCCCCAAGCCCTTTTTTCCCCTAACCACCGGCAGAACATCATCATTATGTGCTGTGCCGATAAGCATGGAAACTGAGGCAAAAATTCGCCTTTGCACACTAATATTAGTGTCACGGATCAGATAAGCGTTTATTTTTCTGCCTATGTATTTCGCTGTTATCCAGTTATTTATTAGTTTACAGAATTCTCGAGTCTGTTTCCCTAAAATATCCCTTTTGTAATCAACAACAACACAACAAAGGGAGACGGCAGTCACAGATTTGCCTTTAATATCACTTCCTTCTTCCAAGGTCCTACAACCTGTTCTAAACCGGCTTTATCAAAGACTGGTTTGTTTTATCTAGTGAACTAGTGCTTCACAAATGGTTATTCAACGAGTCAACACATTTCCAGTAGTTTTTTCGTGTCAGCATGCAAACACACTATTTCTGAATGATTTAAAAAAACAAAATAAAATTCACCAATTGGATCTGGGATTTTTCAATGATGAATTTACATTACATTAATAAAATAATGTATGTTTGCTTAATTCTCTGGGATGAACAATTAGTCTTTCTACTTTAACATTACAACAGCTGTGGTTACATACTCATGTAATTTATATTTCAACACAATTTTGCTTTTCACGAGATATGACCTACTGTGGAAGGTGGCAACAAAATGTCGCTGTCGTCAACAGTTGCGCAGTTCTCGACGTTCTTACTGCCATGCTTTGATGACTGCCTTCTTTATCAATTTTGTTATATTTTGTTTTTGTGATCGAAATGTCACATCACTACATACATAACACACATTATTTGTTCACACGTGTCCTAGACATTTCAAACGAAGATGCTTTTCAAAAAGAGAAATGCACTAACTCTTAGCAGAATTTTATCAGAAATAAATCAGTTATACATAAAAGTGATGTAACCTAGGAAGCATTTTATCAACTTCTAGTTAATTTTTGTTGGGTCTTTAGTTTAAAAAAAAAAATATACAGTCGCCCCCAAAAGTTGAGTAGAAAAAATGTGGCCGTAATTAAATGATTTGATTGATTTGATTTGATTCAAGAACCGACATCACAGCACTCATAGCATTCCCATAAGCGCTTCGTCCCCATCTTCAGCAGCCAGCGAAGAGTTCCGATACTAATGGTGCCAGCAGCATTCTGATTAAACTTTCATCTGACAGCCTTTCATCTGAGTCTCGAGCATCTGCTGGAACGTCTCGTCACCTCCCCCCCCCCCCACCCCCACTGCATAAATCTCACCAGACTGTGGTGATCCATCTGCTCCTCCGAACTGTACACGCTCTCCCACAGGCCCTAACCACGTCCTCCTTATCATGTATTAGTATTCCACCAAGTTGTGCAGAGCTAGTCAGTCTGTCCGCCTTTTCATTTCCCAACACACCGGCGAGCACTGGTGAAAAATCCAGACAATACTACTCACCCGTGTCCTCCGCTGCGAAGCATGCCACTCTGCACGAAGCCTGCCTGTCCTGATCTTCCTCAGCATGCTTTTCGAGTCAGTTACAATCACGATGTATGTGTCGTGTTCTCTGACTAGCGGAAAGCTGCAGTGACCTCCTCCACCTCCATTCTTAAGCTCGATGTTGTGGTATCATATGCTAGGCTTTCCTGCACCAAACGTCGACCATTACATTTTGCAAAGAAGCTCCAAGCACCTCTTTTGCCTCTTGACACTGAACCGTCTGTGTAAATGATCAAATCCTCTGAGCGAGCATTATTTTGAATTAATTGCTGAATTTCCATCTCCGTGGCACCTGCTGGCCAGTCTGCATTCCCGGCTCAGTGTGATTTTGACCTTACACAAGTCTGACTGTTCAGGTGTCACTTTGACCCACTTCTCTCCTCGCCTAATGTTCTCAAGGATGCAAACCTGTCTGATTGTGTCTTCTGCCTGAGCCATCTATGACTTCCCTCTGATCAGCCACTGACCCTTAACTGCACCCACAGCTTCATGCACAGGGTGGTCTGTGTCTGCAGCTACCCCAAGACATGACTTCGCCTGCAGCACCTTGTGCCTACCTGCATCAGTCGGCAAACTAAGGATGTATCGCATACACACCACTGGGGTGTCTCTGGTGCAATCCAGAATGACCCGCATAGCTGCGTTCAGTATGCGCTCTTGTTTGTCCATCTGACATTTTGAGACGATAAGCAGTCCCAGGCCATTATCAACCACTGACAGGATCAGGTGCTGATAGAGTGTGAAAAGCGCTGTCCGCTCTGAAAGGTTCAACACCATTTTTCAGAAATAACACAGCCAAATCTTATATCCAATAACTGCAATGCTTACTTTAAGCCAGCTAGAGTTCCAATACTGTTGGTACCGGTCACAATCTGGTTAAAAGTCCGTTATTCTCTCCAGGTCATAATAATCTTCTTTCTCTACTGATTCCGTTGCTTGTTCCAAAGGACCTTGACCACATCTGCCCTGTCATGTATCAATTCACCACCCAGTGGTGCGGAACCAGCCAATCTGTCTGCGTGTCCATTTCCCACCGCGCTGGCATGGCCTGGAGAGAAGATCCAGTGTAAACTCACCACCCGTGACTTTTCCACTGAAGCTAGCCACTCTGCTCAAAGCATCCCTGTCTTCACCTTTTTCAGCATGCTTTAAGAGTCTGCTACAATTACGACATGTGTATGCATCTTGTTCTCTAGCCACCGGAGAGCACTGTGTCAGAATGTGTTCCTAATATATTAATTAATGCGCCTTTCGGGTTACAGATTATTGTGCTAGATGTTTAGAAGTTGTAATAATTATTCTAAAAATGTGTTGTTGTTAAAATGTATGGTAGAGCAGATGTTTAGGAAATTTTTGGTGCCTTTAAAACTGAGCAAAGTTTAGTAATGTCTACGAAGTCGCGCTTCAGGTCAAAAATTTCTCGATTTATTTTATGGGTTAAAGGGTTCGGTGGGGAAGATCACAGACAGACAAACAGATAGACAGACAGACAAACAGATGGACAGCAAGTCGGACGGAAAGACAGACCGATAGACGGAAAGACCGACCGACCGACCGACCGACCGGCAGGCAGGCAGGCAGACAGACAGACAGACAGGCAGGCAGGCAGACATACAGACAGACTGAATCTAGCCCTGGAAATCTTTCTAAAACGTCGTTAACGTTCCATTTTCCTCCAGAACGCAAGTGACGTCATACTATCAATATGGGTGGGGAGAATTTAACGCTCTCATCCTGAAAGCAAATCTAGTTATTCCGCCACGAAGATTCTATATCCTGTAAACAGTATAGTCTATTCCGCTCCAATTATTCCCACATCCTGTTGGCGAATGACAAACCCTGCCTGTCTTTCATTATTTGGACATTTGAGAGAGACGGCGCTAATACTTAGGCTAAAAAAAATTAACAAATTTGAGAGCAGATGTGAGTTTTTATTGTTAGGATAGCTGCTGGAATGTGATCTGTGTGATTTCTTGTTGAATAATTTTTTTAACTTGAATGAATGTGTTATTTTGATACTTGTCTTGCCGTATTGCATTGGTTCAGATTTCTTTGTTTCCTAGTCAGTAATTTACATATATTTGATTGTATGTTAACAGATTACTTTATAATTGACGTGGGCTAACTGATAGAGCCAGAGGAAGACCGCAAGAAAACTGTGGCAAGTAAACAGGGTACACGACAAAATGACCGTTATTATAAAACAAGCAACGTCAAACATCGCAATACTTTTCAACAACAAAGAGTAACTGAAAGTCGTAAATGCCGTGTTTGCTCCAATCCCAAAACCAACTAAATATATCGTCATCAGGTGCTTTGCCGACTGGCGTGGGTGATCATGGCTCTCCACAATCTGCGATATCCTGCAGCATGTATTAGTTCGTGTCCTGACACACCTTCATGACATGCAACAAGACTGTCAAGAATCTTCTCTCGTTGTCTTCCTCTATACCTCGTTCCACATATCGTTCCAGTGGTCACACCATGTTCCATTTTCCCTCTTCTCATAACATGGCCGAAAAAAAGATGACTGTCTTTTTCTCATGTCTGTGATTAGTTGTCTTCGGGCTCCCGCCTCTTTCAAAATCTCTTGGTTGCTCTTTTTGTCTGTCCAGGGTATTTTAAGCAATCTTCTGTAAAACCACATATCTGAGGCCTCAAGAAATTGTTTGGCCTGCCTACAATTTATTATCCAGGACTCACAGTCACATACTAAATATATATATATATATATATATATATATATATATATATATATATATATATATATATATATATATATAATATTTGCCACCCAGCATGCTAATATTATTAAGCACTTGAACAGGTCTCGATCCCTTTCCAACTTAACAATTGTAATTGTACTGAAGCCCCGCCCCTCCACATATTTTCTTTGTCTCGGCTCCCTAGTCATGTGTTTTACGGTGTCATGGTCCTATAATCTAACTTCATCTCCCTAGAGTAGCAAGCAGACGGATATGATACATGACTGAAACAGCTTCACGTCTATGCCTTTATTTACAAGACAAATCAGACCGCAGTTATAACGAGGCCCAAATTGTGGTCGTGTTGCCTATTTGTCTGTGATATGTGAGGCAGTAACTTGGAAATTGGTGTGGGATTGCATCTGTCGCTTGTTATTATTGCCATGAGGTGTTCACACGTGAACACTGTGCTGTTTCATTGGGTAGTTAGGAAACGTTATGTACCCAGTTATGGTTGTCTTATCGATCACTGTATAAAGTGACAATCTAACGAGTTAATGTACTGCATGTGTTTTATTTGATTTAATTTGCATAACTCAGAATGAATTCAAGTAAGGTTTTGAATACTGCTGTACATCGGAATTCGAACAAAATCCGTTCTGTAATTAAAATTCCAAATCGTTCGAGTTCTAATGTAGTGTTTAATGGAAATTAAATCAATCTGTTTCGGAGTCCAGGAAATTCACATATTAAATGTTATACTTGAAGAGATATTCAATTTTAAATTTGTAGTTAAAATTTAAGTTGTACCTCACCAGGAAATCACACAAAGCGATAAACACCCAGTGACACAAAGTGCCACCATGCGAATGAGAATCATCAGTGGAGATGTCCCAGAAACCTCGTTCAGCCCTTAGGCCATAATTATGACCCTGCTATATTTAGGACCCCTGGCAATAGCCAGGTTGGGGCTTCAAATAAAGAGAAAGAGAAGTCCTTAGACCCACCCCAGTACTTTTGTAACGGAGTTAAGAGGTCCTTTTCGACTGTTTGTACACTTTGTTTGAAAATATCTGTTTACACTTCATATTATTTCAGTTCCCCATATGGGTTGCAAGGCCAAAGTTTTGATAGAAAAGAATAGACCCACTGCCTCCCTAACAAGCATGTCATAAAAGGCGACTAATTAGAGTTTTTCCCTCTGAAGTTGATGTACATCTGCCAGTGGGGCGAGGACCTAATAGTCTGCATACAGATAAGACAGATTTTAAAAATGGATATGCACCGAAAACTCAAGTTCAAAATCTTAAGTCCAAAAGTGAACGAAACACCAGAACTTTCGTCTGAGTTTACAAAAGAGAATTAGATATTTCAGTTACATTATTCTATTATGTCAATTATATTATGATATTTATTTGTAATACTATTATCATTATTATGAATGCACTAAATGGCGAATAAGCAAAGCCACCGATTCCCCAAAGCAGATAAGAAATTTTAAAAATTACAAAGACTAGGTGGTTTGTTTTTTTAAACCAGTTGCAATGTTATTTCTTTTCCTGTGATTGAAACTAATTATCTTTAATGCGGTATTGGCTTCAGGCGTTCGTAACGAAATTCATTTTAAAATCTTTATTAATAATTTCAGCTCCTCTTATTATTTGAATCATATTTTGACACAAAAAACCATAAATATGGCTTCAAGTGATGTTATTAATTGTAGATTTTTGCATTAGGATGTTAAATTATTCTACATAACTCACAAGAATTCGTTTTCTGGCTTTGATTAATAGGATTTGATGTTGTATTAGTGCTAAATCAGGCAAATAGTAGTGTGATTTCTACTAATTATTTCCCATTTGAAAACACGGAGTCGTACACCTTTTTGACCAGCAATGTAGATAACGATAGGGGAGCTGATAGACATTTTAAAATACCAATACAAAAACCAAAAGAAGCTTTTACATTGCTAGGAAGTTTGTGCCAGACAAAAGAAAAAAAACTTATACAAAACTTACAATGTTTAATTCTAATTTCTGATCAGTGCCGTTGTATGGCAGTTCCTAATAAACTACATTTACTAACTGGTGTTTGCGCAAAATTAAGGGACTAAAATGGCATGATAAAATCGCTAAGGTAGAGCTTTGGGAGAGAAATAAAGTTCCAGTGGACAAAGAGGTGAAGAAAAGACGCAGGCGTTGGATTGGACACACGTTGAGAAAACATGAGAGCAATGTAACTGTCGTGAACCATTTTCTCCTTTATAAGTTATGTTACAGAAAGAATGACGCTAGGTTATAAATATGAGTGAGACATTTAAATGTAACGAGTGCAAAGCCGAGATGCACGGAGAAAATGCTGACTAAATGAAACCCGTGTGAATGGGAGAATAAGAGAAAGTCGAATGAGGGAGTAATTATAATGTGGACGGCAGAAGATTATAAAATGCCTTAGAAAGAGCATGTGGAAAGTCTCGTTTGGACCAAGAAACTGTATGCATGGAGAGCGGAGAAGTATATGAATGCGTCTGATGTAAACAAACATTTAGTTTGGATTTTGCCCTATTTATTGTATATAATAACAACAGAAAACACACACACACACACACACACAAACACACACACACACACACACAAACTATTTCAAAGCAAACAGTCAACATGCTTAAAGTAACTTGGGTAACTTGAGTAACAGGAACCTTTCAAAATATCAGACGTGTCATAAGCGTTTCCCTCTCATGTGGTCATCTCTAGCATAAGTCTCCCGTGAGTTGCTGATTTTTTCATTGTGTGGGGAATATGCTTTCAAAATAATCACCACGCATCTCTGCACCTATGAACTGATCTCCAGATATCTACACGTGTAGATTATATTATATTTTAGGGGTACATAAATTATTAGTCAAACAAAGATTACAGAAATTTCTCTCTCTAAAAAAAAAATTTAAAAAAAAAAAAAAAAAAAAAAAACAACTGCAGACTTGTGCAATTGTAAATTAAAGAATCATAAGGACATGGAAAATCTAAGGCAAATGCAAAAATGGTGTTCATCCGTAAAGAAGTTTTTCCAGATAATTTTTTTTAAATATGATGGCATAAGTTCTTAAACTCACTGTAGTATCATCTCTGCACTGCGGGCAGACTGTAAAGGTCTTCACTCCATTTAAGACGCTTCTTTAAAGTTTGTTTCTTGATGCAATTGATCACATTTAATGTTATCTACCTCTTATACTCTTTACATACATATTTATCTCCTATATACTTTATAGCAAGGAAAAGTCTCTCTGTTAATGATGAAAGGATTCTTTTTCACGTCTTTCTGGTCTATGCGGTATATAGGGCTAGACCTATATTTGATAGACACAACTGCACTTGGTGGGTAACGTGGTCAGCATCACGCCGGCCGACTTTACTTCCCAGGACCATACCTGGTATCCACTCAACACTGGCTTCTGTGAATGGTTGAAAAACTTTAATCGGTGACATTATTATATTAAATTAATCTTCTCTTTGAGGAACAGCCTACGATAATCGAACAAGAAGTCAGAGACGCAATCAGATGCAGTCCCAAAAATAAGGCATCAGGTGTTGATGGAATATCAGCCGAGGCAATGCAGGCTTGTGGAGAAATTGGAGTCACCTGGCTACTCCACATATTTAGGAAAGTCTGGAATGAAAGAACTGTACCAATAGACTGGCAAAGAGCCCTTATAGTCCCAATTTGGAAAAGAAAAGGCAATAAGCAAGATTGTAACAATTACAGAGGCATCTCCCTTCTAAGCCACGTAGGAAAAATGTTTGCCAAAATTCTGGAACAACGAATTAGATCCGTTGTAGAACCGATCCTGAGCCCATCACAGGTCGGATTTAGGAAAAAGAGGGGTACTGACGGACAAGTTAGCGAAAAGAGGGTGTACTGACGCTATCGCTTTTTTTGCTTTAAGACAAGTTAGCGAAAAGACAATAGAACACAGACATCAAATGAACATGGCATCGCTTTCATAGATCAAGAAAAAGCTTTCGATAGAGTAAACATAAATGTTAACAGGAGGACTTCAATGAGCTGCTCTTGCCGACGATCAATGCATATTTCAATGTCAGACTTGGACATTAAACAAAAGAACACGAGAGAAGACTAACCACCTGTGAAATGAGATATTTGAGAATGGCTGCGAATAAAACCAGAAGAGATCGAGTGAGAAACGATGTGATTACAAGAACTATTGGAACCATACCCATAGTTAAATTTATTGAGAAGCAAAGAATGAAATGGTTTAGTCACCTAATGAGAATGGAACCAACGATGCCAGCATCAAGAGCATACAACATGAAAATCGAAACAACAAGAGGCAGGGGAAGACCAAGAAGAAGATGGATTGAAGGAGTCACGGACAACTTGAGACTTCATAAAATCACGGCATATGAAGCGACTGCGCGCGCCCTGGCTCGGTTGCCGATCATCGATAGACTGCGACGCCTAGCGGCACAAGCAGATTTTGACAAAAGAAGAAGAAGAAGAAGAATCTTCTCTTTAATCATACTGTTAGCAGTTTCTTTCGTTTCTGCTCATGGAAAGATTGGCCACCTATTCAATAGTTACAATGTTAGGGCTGACAAAAAGGCAGTTCTTGTGGCTATGAAGTTTAAACAATAGCTACCAGCGATGTTTTGTCAGGGATCAGTTCCATTCACTACCGGGGATACACTTGTCATCATGACACTCAGCATCATACAGAGTGATATTGCTTGAAGAGAAAATGAAGACATAAATGTCACACACACACGCACACACGCACGCACGCACACACGCACGCACGCACGCACACACATACGCGCACACACACACACACACGCACACACACACACGCACACCCACACACACACACGCACGCGCACACACAGATACAGGGTCTAATGTGGTTTTATTAAAGGATGAGGGATTCGGGGCTAGTGAAGTACATGCGTGTTCACAGCGAGCTAAAGGGATAAAACCACCTTGTGGACGAGTGGCTCTTTTTGTTATAACAATCAACATTATAGGTGATATCATGGCTGTAACAAAGGTAGTGTGGCTTGTTATCAAAAGAGATTCTACAAACGTGCATAATGACCAACCCAGTTAATATGCTCAAAACAATTTAAACTGTCTTTATCAACAAACAAAAAAAAAAAAAAAAAAGATTTGAGTGTCTCTTTCAACGTAGCGCTTAAGGCTCTTCTAGCTTTCATCGCTGTGGCGGACTCTGCTGTTGTTCAAGACAATTAGCGACGAAATTAATTGGCTGACATCGTAGTTAACACGAGTGATCCAGAAATGGAAATTCTCTATATCACCATGCATTTCGAAAAGAAAGCTACTACGCACTAGCGAGGCGTGAACAGTTCACCCGTGTAAGCGTTAACAGGTGACAATTACATTGAAGAGGGTTTTGCGTGATAATTTACTCTCCGTCTTTTAGCTGTTGAGAGTAATCACACGTAGCTAGCACCTTAATATCAGTAACTGGTAACTTTCATAAGTTACAATTTCTGCATGAGTGGTGTAAGTATGCAGTAAGCCTTCTTTTTGTTATGTCCGAGACGTAAAATATTTATTATAAATAGCATCATCATGTAGCAGGACCTTCACAGAACGGTCTGCCTGAAAAAAAAAAAAAAAGTCTCGCCAGCTCTCATTCCTCGTGTACTTTCATATTCATGGAGACACTTATATCCTTTGCGCATCTTAGTGTTGGTCAGCCCCTGCTGCTCTTTCCTGGTACCATTCCTTCCGCTGTTATTTTCTCTCCCATCTGTCATGGCGC
This sequence comes from Candidula unifasciata, assembly GCA_905116865.2. NCBI lineage: Eukaryota > Metazoa > Mollusca > Gastropoda > Stylommatophora > Geomitridae > Candidula > Candidula unifasciata. The sequence continues at coordinate 121,406 of CAJHNH020001630.1, read as the reverse complement.
TTGATATGACAAAAATATTTCAGCTTACGAGACAATATGCTATTTATTAGCATATCTTTCTTGATGTTCAGATCTTTTAAAACAGCATTTCTTCACTTCTTTGTTATAAATAGTAAACAGTAGTAATGAATAGTAAAATAATGAATTGTTCTAACGTGTAGTTAATAAATAGGCATTGGGCTTGATCAGTGGGGAAGATTAATCCCCTGTGCGGTTATCTAGAGTACTAGGATGATCTAAGAGCATGCATCTTGCCATTGCAACATATATCTGTGAGACCTGGACACTTACTAAACAAACCAAAGCAATGTTTCCCCGATGTGAATTTGAACAAAGAAGACACAAACAATAGACTGCACAATTTATTGCCTGGCATATTTCGCTATATCTCATCAGGTGCATACTGTCGTGAAATGATAGCCATTACGCATCGGTCTGTAAGGCTGATAACCTGTCTTACCTGTAATCTGCACAAAATTTAAACTTGGACTCGCCCAGAAATATATAGTCCCTTATATCTATATATATAGGCCTGTATTGGACAACATTATTATGTCTGCCTTTTCTGGTTACTTTAACTAAACTCCACTTTTAAATGTATATCTCTTCGATATATATTCAGGGAGTTATTTGAGGTTTCGTGGAAACCGATTTACTCCTTGCCCCAGTATACAAGGGACTTCTTTTGTACCAACGCCTGAAGTGTCTAAGCGACGCTATTCTCCTTGCCAGCTTCTCAAGCGTCCAGATGTGTTAATCTGTGCCTGTATAAACTTCACTTTTCAAGGCAATTTGGACTGTCTCAGTTTTTACATATGCTTGGGTAAGTTAATTATAGTTTACGAGTACCTAGAATGATGTCTGTAAGTAGTCACTGCTGTAGAGAAATCCATATCGGCTGTGTGATCTCACTTAGTTCGACCGTTCTTGATCGCTAGAGAAGCGGATTCGAACGTAGATCTTCCACTGTACGGACTAAATAGCTTATGCCCTCAATAAACCACCCATAATGGTAAAATTTAATACCCTTACAAAGATGTACGTTTGAAACTACTAGAGAATCTGTACATACGAAATGGGGACAGAATTAGGTCAGGGCTTTGTTAATCAAAGTATGTGTGTGCTTGACCCAGATCAATGAGTGCTGGGGCGGTTGGGAAAGCTAGTGAATGCAGGTACTGACAGTAAATATTGGTGTCTGTGTGCAGAGTGATGGGGAGAGGGAGAATGATATATGTGTTAGACCACTTTATCTATCTCCACTGTATACCTGACTTGCCTTTTCTTGCACTAAACAGACAGATAAATATAGGAGACTTATGTCTTTTGGTCTGGAGAGGCAATCTGAGGAATGAAACAGGAGACAGGGAGGAGTCAGCAGATGGGGGTTGATGACTGATGCTTGCTCTGTCTTTCCTGTCAAGATGTTACCCTCTTGGTGATGACTAATGTTGCGTTATTTTCTTGACAGGATGTATATTTTCTGAAGAGCTGGCAGAAGATTCACAGTCCCACCAACATCCACCAACCATCAAACCACCAGAAACAACTTGTTACCCACCAGCTAACACCTGTGAAGGTTCCTGACATCTCCAACATATGGGAGATGGTGCCTCAAACAGCTACCAGTGCTAGAGCTTAATGTGGCTCAAAGACATTGTGTGTCCTTACTGGTGATAGAGACTTGCTAAATACCGGTACAGTTGCTGCGTCTTATATAGTGAAGTACTCTTACTACTTGATCCAGTGGAGCAGAATTCCCAGAGTCAAAGACAGTCGAATCATCCGGAGCTGAGGGAGGCATCATAGACAGAGAGAAGAGAAGATAAGTCTGATGCTTCGCAGGATGTTGTGTTCCTCACAGCTCCTTGTGTCCAGTGATGAGAAGATGTCATCTCCAAGACCTTCTGTCTGTGTAGTATCTTTGTGATTTGGACAGGATATCCTGAGATCTAGCCTAAGACATCTGGCAATTGTCTCACTTTTATATATCTAATTTATATTGATTACATACATTCATTTTCATGGCTGACTTAGGTGTCTCTATTTCACCTTTTTAAGTGTTTAGCAGTTGTGTATGTATGTGTATCTTCATTATATGTGTTAACATGGTTATGATAATGAACTATCATAACCTGGGGGCTTTCTTTAGTAAGTAGTGGGGGTGTCCAGCCAAGTGTGCCTAGAAATATTATATATATATACTGACATATTTTGTAGTGCCTATACTTGAGTTGCCCTACTCCAGAGATAAGTTGATCGTATATTGGCCACGGGGAATCCCTTAGACCAATACGAGCCAAACGACTCAACATAATTATCTCTGAGTGCTGTTGGTTCTGAAGGAGGAATCCTTACATTAGGCACGCGACAGGAGTGATATGTGACACATACTACAGTATGTTACTGTATGTGTATGTTAATTGTTACTGTAGAATGCACCTGACGAGATACAGCGAAATATGTAAGGCAATAAATTCTGCAGTCTATTGTTTGTGTCTTCTTTGTTCAAACTTACTACACAAGCTAAACAGCGCAAAAATGTCTTGGAATACAAATGGTAAAGGCGGGTTCTAAGAAAAATATGGGTAAATAAAAGAACAAATGCATCTATACTTCCAGAACTGAATATTGAAGCAGGTTGGCTTTAAAGACTTTAAAACACAGAAAATATAAATATTTTGGTTAACTGAAACGTCACAAAAGTTTAAAGAGAAAAATAATAGAGGTGTAAATGCCTGGGAAGAATGGGAGAGGAAGGCCACTAGAAGATGAGTGCAGGATGTGGCGGATGATCACCAGATGGGTGTATCAGACACAGGGCATCTTGCTTGTCATCGAGAAGTTTTCCGGAGGGTTGTAATGGGAGCAAGATTCTGCAAAGGACATGCTACTGACTGACTGACTAGGATGACAGCGCTCGCTAATCACTGGTCCGTAAATTTTAGGTTTATCGGGAGACAATTTATGTTGAAAATTAGCTTTCTTGTTATTGATACCGGAAGGCTCCCCATTCTAATCAACGATCCAAAGATATTTTTAAAAATATACCGGACTATGGGATTGAACCGATTTCAGGTGCCAACAGAAGAATCTCCAAAATTGCAAGCTCAGCTGATTTTTTAAAAAAGTGATGGTTAAATTTCAAAAGCAATTCTGGTGGAAAATCAAAAGTGTACTTCATTATAAATTTTTTACTATTGTTTAAAAGGTTGTGGTGTGTGTGTGTGTGTGTGTGTGTGTGTGTGTGTCTGTGTGTGTGTGCGTGCGTGTGTGAATGTGTGTTCGTGTGTGTGTATGTGATATTGAAAGAAGTAGGAAACAGAAAGAGATGCAAACAAGAAAGCAGGTTTATCACTGCATCTTTCTGTGCGTTCGGTTGCCGAAAGCAGATTCTCGTGGGGACGCAACGTTAACTATTTTTGTTTATTTAAAAATGGGAGTTGTGATCCAAGCAAGTCGTCGCGAGCAATAACGTTCTTACAACCAGGTGTTGACTGAAGCCTACTCACAGCATGAGCAGAAGCAAGAAATCAACAATCTGCTCACAAATAAGTCAGATCAGTAAAACATATTTTTACGCAACACTCAGGTTCTGGAACCAGACTAAATTCCAGAGGTGGACGAAGAAGCAAAACTTTCCGCCGGAGTTTACAGCCGGTGAAAGCGAAAAACAAAAGACGTCTTTAGCACTATATACTTTAAGCTGCTTGTGAAACTCCCTTAATAATTTCAAAATTGTTAGTTTCTGGACTCGCTCTTCTAAAATGATTACAAACAAACCAGGGTCCAAGACCTGCACTTACATTTGTTTATTCTTTGTCCATGTTACCACACAATAGAAAAATAAAGAGTAAATGTATTACTTCCTCATCTGGTTTGCTTTACGACTTAGTTGTTTTGAAGCTTTTTTTTTTTTTTTAGGTCCTGCTAAGATTAAAATTTCTGTTTTTTAGACAACCCTGTTAGCATTCTAGGGTTTAGTGGTTAGGAACGCAGTTTCATATTAGACGCATATCAAAGCTAGAATTGCTGCAGGCCATTTATCTACAGACCGTCTGGATTCATGCTGACGATGGTATGGACCTGTAACCATTTAGGCTGCGTGGTATCGTGGCATGGTGTCCGCCTGGAGTCCTAGAGGTTCTGGGTTCAGTCCCTAGTAAGGGCTGGGATTTTTTGCTGTGGACTTGGACTTCCAGTAATTTCCCCTGGTCTCTGGGTAGTGAGATCGAACGCTCGTGTACATTGATGCACAAGTTAAAAATCGCTTGGCATTTTGACCGGGGAAAATTCAGAGTTAAAAATTTACCCAAAGTATTTCAGGCTCCTTGCCGGTGCTACAGAGCCTGTGCCCTTCGGACTCAGACTTGAGTTAGAAGAAGAACAGAGCACTTATGGGTTACTACCCGTGTGCCATGATGTTGATCCCTTGTTAAAAAATCTGGGGGGGGGGGGGAGGAGGGGCAGCACCGTATAATCCGTAGTAAAACAGACTGCCGACAACTTCTGCTTCTTAATTTGCAAGATTTTACAAAAGATATGTTAATAACTGTAAACACTTTTTTTTTCAATAAGAAGAGACTAATTATTGCAACTACATATTTTTTGTTTCAATCAGCAAAGAAATAGCATGTGAGATTTTATAGTTTTGTATAACCCACCCATAAATGTGGAAATAGTGTATGTGATTTGTTGCTGCAGAAATCACACTCTCAAAATAATGTTTTTTTTTGTGTCATTTGGTACTAAACTTCTAGGATGCAGTATCAGAGAAGATGAATATTAAGTTTAAAAATACAACCTCTTATGGTAAAATCATAATCATTTGAGTAGGTGTTCTCTTCAACAAATCATCATCGTTAACAGTAATTCAGTTAATGGTATTACTATTCGTCCACGCAGCACCACACTGAGATCATACAGTATCATTTCTGTATAATATGTTGAGGTAGGGTTCGATATTTTTGTTCATATATTCAGGATGATTTCTGACTGCAAGTAGTACATTTATTAGTTAACTATACTCTTTAAAAAAAAAAGTATTCACATCTGACCCCATCGTTTATTATTGTCCTGCAAGTCTTATCACTAATAACTGTCGACTTTATTAAAAGGCGTATATGCTGTTGTCGATATTATTTCTATACTACCAAATGTAGAAGTACAATTAACCCCCCACCTTCCATCTTAACGTATGTTACTTTTAAAAACCAGGTGACACTGTAACTTGTTTATTATTACATTTGTGCTGTCGACCCGAAAACAAAAATGGAAACAAAATACTTGCGCTAATAATCATATGAACTGGAAAGATCAGTGGGAAAAAGGGGTAGAGGCAGACCAAGAGAGAAGATGCTAGATGCGCTGAAACAATGGCATGGAGGGATATCATCAAGAGAGCTGTTTCAGGCAACCAGCGATAGTGATCAGTGGGAAAAGGGGTAGAGGCAGATCAAGAGAGATGATGCTAGATGCGCTGAAACGATGGCATGGAGGGATATCATCAAGAGAGCTGTTCCAGGCAACCAGCGATAGTGATCAGTGGAGATGCAAGAGCCCCTAAGCCAGATTGCTGGGCACATGATGATGATGATGAATAATCTTCTTCTTCTTTTGTCAAAATCTGCTTGTGCCGCTAGGCGTCGCAGTCTATCAGATGATCGGCAACCGAGCTAGGGCGCGCTCAGTCGCTTCATATGCCGTGATGTTATGAAGTCTCAAGTTGTCCGTGACTCCTTCAATCCATCTTCTTCTTGGTCTTCCCCTGCCTCTTGTTGTTTCGATTTTCATGTTGTATGCTCTTGATGCTGGCATCGTTGGTTCCATTCTCATTAGGTGACCAAACCATTTCATTCTTTGCTTCTCAATAAATTTAACGATGGGTATGGTTCCAATAGTTCTTGTAATCACATCGTTTCTCACTCGATCTCTTCTGGTTTTATTCGCAGCCATTCTCAAACATCTCATTTCACAGGTGGTGAATAATCACATACCTATAAATGCCATATTCTCGTGTCATCACGGCCATGAAATTATAAACTGAACTTGACATTGAAAGATATTAGGAAACTGCTGTATTCATGCCATGTAGCGTTTCTCGTTATGCCTGTCAACAGCCATCTTCTTCGTGTCCTATCCAGTGTTTTATGAACACATGTCCCTCTATGTCATGAGCCAGACTGTCTATAATCTTCTCTCTTCAATAGTGATGACATGTTAAACTGGTGTTCTGTTGAATGTTAAATTAGGAATTAATATGACAGCACTCCCATAATTGCTTAGTCTCCATCTTCAGCAGCAAGCGAAGAGTTCCAATTAAGATCAAGTGCTGCCCCAACTGTCTCTTGTCTGTTCTGGAACCCTTCATAAGCATCAAAAGCAAAAGTAGCTGCATTAGACCATTATCTTTCCGTGGCCGGTAATTAAACAAAACTTTATGGAAGAATTAATCAAGTAACAGAAAGTGTATTGATCGGCACTCATAGAAAGAAGTAGATAGATAGAAGAACACACTAGACAGCATAAAAATCGAAAGCTATAGTTACCGTGCCGGGAATTGAACCTGCGCCTCGTCATGAATACAAGTGCACTATCGCTTTCCAAAACCATTTGTAGTTTAATAGCAATAAACTTCTCTTGCACGTTGCCAAAAGTGTTTTGTAGGGTGATAGTCCTGAAACAGCTAAGTCTGGAATGATCTTTGCCTGGTTTCGGAAGGGGGATCAGTTAGCTGTGTACCCAATCCTGGGGTACTGACGCTGTTCTGACGTTCTGGCTAAAGTGAAATGCCATCTCATTAGGTCTTCATCGCTCATGCTCTTTATATAGGCATACCTCACTCCAGTCTCGTTTGCTTTTTGCAATACATATTCTTTTTCAACTTAATAACTGTGCTAGTTTTTAGAAAGGCAAGAAAATATTTGTAGTTTGATATACTTATTTATATCGTTTATCTTCACAGATCTGCCGGATTCTGTATACAACGATGAATTCTTTGAGCATCTTCTCTCCAGCCACATGGGCAAGAACAATAGCAGCCATCTTTATCTCGGATCACAAAGAGACAAAGTCATGCCTTTGGGAGCCACCCTTACTCTACTGTTGGCGTATGGAGTCCTCTGTGTCATAGCCATATTTGGAAATGTGCTCGTGTGTTACGTTATTCTGAAGAACAAACGCCTTCATACCGCTACAAATTTTTTCATCGCAAACCTCGCCATTAGTGACCTTCTAGTTGCGTTCATCAACGTGCCTTTCAATATTTCTCGGAGTCTCCTGAATGACTGGCCGTTTGGAGAAATACCTTGCCACCTGGTCAACTACTCTTTAGTTCTCACCTGTTATGTGTCAACGTACACCTTGACTTCCATTGCGCTTGATCGACACAGGGTTGTACTTAAACCTTTATCACGTCGGATGTCAAAGAATCTTGCTATAAGTATTTTGGTGTTAATTTGGCTAGTAGCCATATTTCTATCTTTACCATATGGAATGTATATGCGCGTAATTAAAGTTCACTTTTTAATTACCAAAGAGTTTCGGAGATGTCGATTTCAGAGCCCAAAACTATTCCATGATTTCGAAAGATTCCTTACAATTACAACATTTATACTTCAGTATTGCGTACCCTTCTCGTTGATCTCAGTTGCGTATGGTCGAATTGTGAAGAGCCTGTGGGCACGAACACACGTCGGGGCAGTCACAGCTAACCAGCAACTGTCTCAAGCTCGCGCAAAGAGAAAAAGTATTAAGCTTCTAATAGCTGTCGTAATTGTGTTTGCCATCTGCTGGTTGCCTCTAAACATGTACCATCTTCTAACAGACCTACACCCGAGCCCAGACGTGTTTCAGTACAATACAATGGCGTTCTTTACGTGTCACTGGGTGGCCATCAGTAGTACCTGCTACAATCCATTTGTGTACTGCTGGCTGAATGAACATTTTCGCGAGGAAGTGAAAGCAAGGTTTTCTTGTTTAAATTTCTCGTACAGAAGAGCGAGAAAATCAGCGAGCAGTTTCGCTCTTCACAATGGGCTTGCCAAGAGTAAGTCCTACACCAGGTCTACCCCTAACTACTGCCATAGTAGTATTAAACGTGACACCATTACCATGGCGACAGACATCATCAAAGACCAAATGGACAATCTCGCTGAATGTACAAAGTTCGACTGCAAAGATAATGACACAGTTGATAACACTGCAGAGTCGGCAAGCATAATTTTTGCAGATGATGAAGACGATGTCCAGATTAACTACTCCGAGGAAGCTGAACAGGGTCTCATAATTCACCTGGATCGTGATACAGACCACAGTGTTGCCTTTCGTAACAGCAACAAACGGAATTAAGTACTTACCCAGTCGACCTATACTCACTTAACCAAATCTTCGCCCGCACAAGAAAAGCCATAATTTCACCTAAGATTATTTGTAAATGAGTGGACAGGGACATCTTTTAACTCAAAGTTATGATACACATAGAAGACTGAGAATGTAACTTTCGCTAATACAATAACAGACAGCACTGAATCTTGAGGATGCTTATAACAGAGTAAGGTATGCCATTTTGATGAAGGAAAAGGAGGTCAGTCCCTGGCTGGGGAAATGGGATGCAGCTGTCCTATATTCGCTTCAGGTTGCCCTCTGACTGGGCTCATGGACCTCAGAACCATGCAGTTTAGCTCCAGGACTGCCACGGGGATCCGCCATCTCGCCTGCGCTCTTTAACGTGTATACGAGCAAGATTGCAAACCTAGACGCACCAGGCGATGGAAGAATGCTGACTTTTGCAGATGATATGCCTGCATATACTATTTTTTTTTTTTCTAGTCAACAGGATCGTTAGAGCTGATGTCGCGTGTCTCACGATATATGGTAGAAACGTCAACAGAGAGAGAGCAAACTGAAATATCTGGGAATAATATTTGACAGGAGCCTGTCCTTTAAGGACAATGTGGAGAGTGTTGTGACGAGATGCCAAAAATGACTTAGTGCACTTAAGACTATGGCTGCAATTGAAATAGACCAGAGAATGCTTTTCACACTATATATGGACCTGATCCTGTCAGTGGTTGAATATGGCCTGGGACTGCTTACCGTCTCAAAGAGTCAGATGGACAAACTAGAGCGCATACAGAACGCAGCTATGCGGGTCATTCTGGGTTGCACCAGAGACACCCCAGTGGTGTGTATGCAATACATCCTTGGTTTACCGACTGTTGCAGGTAGGCACAAGTGCTTCAGGCGAAGTCATATCTCAAGGTAGCTGCAGACACAGATGACCCTTTGTGCGAAGCTCTGGGTGCAGGTAAAGGTCAGAGGCTGATAAGATAGCTCTGGCAGAAGACACAATCGACTGGTCTGGATTCTGGAGAACATTAGGCGAGCAGAAGAGTGTGTCAAGGTGCCAGCTGAACAGTCAGACTTGTTTAGAGACATACTCACATTGAGAGACAATATAGAGACTGGTCAGCAAGTGCCAAGGAGGTAGCAATTTAGCAGTTTATTCAAGATAACGCTCGACCAAAGGATGTTATTATTTATACAGACGCTTCAGTGTCAAGAGACAAAAGATTTGCTTGGGGTTCATGGCAAAAGTCAAAGATCAACATCTGGTGCAGGAGAGCCTCGCCTATGATACCACAACATTCAGCTTAGGAGTGTAAGTGGAGACGGTCACTGCAGCTTTCAGCTGGTTAGAGAACACGACATACACACACACACACACACACTCTCTCTCTAACATACACATACACGCACACATTGTGATTATAACTGAATCAGAAAGCATGCTGAGGAAGACAGGACAGGCATGCTTCGTGCAAAGTGGCATGCTTCCCTGCGGAAGACACGGGTGAGGAGTATTGTCTCGATTTTTTTTCTCCGGGGCACGCTGGTGTGTTGTGAAAAGAGGCTCAGAGAAAAGGCAAGACGGACGTTTAATCAGAAAGCTAGTCGCACCAATAGTATTGGAACTTTGAGCTGGCTACTGAAGATGGGGACGAAGAGCTTTTTGGAATGCCCCGAGTGCTGTGATGTCAATTCTTGAATCAACTCAACCCAGGTCAACTCTTACAATAACAGTTTTAATCAAATACATGAATCCACAATTATTTATGAAAGAGAATACTGAAGTATTTTAATGATGAATGTGGAAGATTTGGAAGTGAACTTATATCTCATCCATATAATAACTGCTCATAAATAACTTCCAAATTATTTGAAAAATAGAAAATGGAAACATTTTAGTGGGCAGTGTGATAAATTTGGGAAACTGAATTCTCAGTCTCGCCAGCACAAGAGCAGTCATTATCGAATACAAGAATGTCTGATTCTTTGTGAAAGAGAATGTTGTATCCCCGATTAGTGCAGAGCTGTAACACATATGGTAGAATAATCGAATTCTCGCCTACTGTTTGATATTTGAACCATGGCCCATGGCTAGCAACCCACAAGTGGTCCGTTCTTTTTCTAACTCAAGTCTGAGTCCGAAGAAGCTCAGCAAGGTGCACAGGCTCTCTAGCACCGACGAGGATGCTGGAACACTTTGTGCAGATTTTAAACTCTAAATATTGTCCGGGCAGCACAGTTATGGTACCTTTTTTCGATTTCCAACAGCCAAGTGATATTTGACGTGCCCAACAATGCACACGGGTGTCCACTCTCATTACACAGAGACCAGACAGAGGGTTGGGGGGGGGGGGGGGGGATTACTAGAAATCCAAGTCTACGTGAAAACATCCCAGAAGCTACCGGGGATTAAACCCGGATCTCTAGCACTCAAGGCGGATACCATGCCTTCTCGCCTACTAAATGTCATCA